>WBNH01001598.1:301406-416932 GCA_013401255.1 Urocolius indicus | reverse complement strand
GCTCCGCAGCGCCACGGGCCCTTGCGGCACGCGATTGGGTGCTCGCTCCAGCCAATAGGAGGCTTGCCCAGCCCCCCGCCTGTGCCCGCGCCGCTGCCCCCCGGGGCCGGAGGCACCGCGCCGCCCCGCGCCAGGCAGCAGCGCCCCCACCTGCGGCCGGGCGCCTCTGCTCTCCTCTCCGCTGCAGCGGGAATGGCCTCCGACAGCGCTGCGGAGCGGGAGGCGGTCAGCGGGGCACAGCTAATCGCCGAGTCCCTCAAGGCTCAAGTAAGAGGGCGGGGGCAAAGGGCAGAGGCTCGCTACGGCGAGCGGGCAGGGACACACCCCGCGGGCAGGAGGCTGCGCGGGGCCGCAGAGAAGCCGGTGTGTGCGCGCACACGGCTGGACCCAGCGCGGCGCCGCCGCCGCCGCTGTGCCGGGGCGCGCCGAGCCGCTGGGTGCGGCACAGGGAGGCTCCGCCCGCCGCCTGTGCCACGTGCGCGGCTTCTGCGCGCATGTCGCTCGCTGCCTCCTTACCAGCCCGGCTCACCCCATAGCGGCGAGCAGCGCCGGCCGCCCCCCGCGGCTGTTCCACCGCGCGTGTCCTGTTTCTCCTTCACTGGTACCAAAGCTCTGAGTTGTCTTTAAACCTGAGCTGCCCTGAACTGTCACTGCTCTTAGCAGAAGGCTTTTCTGTTTGGCCTGTGCGGCTACACAAAAAGCTAGTCCGGCTTTATTACAGCTTAAGCACGATCTTCTCTCTGCGGGTGTCCTTGGGCATGGCACTATGACCGTTGTTTCTTGCTGCCTTTTTGGCTTTTGGTTTTCTGTAAAAGCGTGAAACGGGAGAAATTTTCCGTGGAGGCGAAGTTGATACACTGAGAAACAGGAAAATGACATAGCACAGGGGTCCCACCTAAGAAGTGGTCAAGAAAAAGCTCTAAAACGTATGTCAGTTTAGCAGCTGGGCAGAAGTGTTCTTCCAGTGCTTGTAGGCTTCCAAAACAGAGTGTTCACAACTACAGAGGACTAAGCTGCAAGCATCAGCTGGCATTGTATGTTTCCACGGTGGCCTGGGAACTTCTGTGTGTGTTCTGTGAAACTATACATAGGTTGTTACGATTTATTTACAGACTGCCGGTGTAGTTAGCACGACTGCATTTAGGCATGTGCCTACTAAAACTATCTGTTGGAAACAATTATCATTTTTTAATCGTTTTTCTTTTTAGAATATTGAATACATGTTTGGCGTTGTTGGTATTCCAGTCACTGAGATCGCGATTGCAGCCCAAGCAGTTGGAATAAAATACATAGGAATGAGAAATGAACAAGCTGTAAGTATGTATCTGTAGTAGGACCAATCTTTTATTTGCTTTACAATGACATGAAATCCAATTTAGATTTTCTTACTAGAAAGAGTGGGGTCCCTGAATGTTCCTTTAAAGAACCTGTAGAGAACCAGTTACTGTTATTTTGGAATGAAGTACTAGTGCATGAGGGTGGATGTTTCCTTCTGCCTGTCTTTCCCTACTTTAATTTTCAAGTGCACTCTTCAAATAAAGGAATTGCAACTTTTTATTTTTCATTTTAGATGCCTTTCTCTAATTAGGGAGAGAAGACAGGCTGAAAATAGGGACAAAAAGAATTTGAAGAAAGCATTCCAACACAGAAAGAAAAAAACCCTATCAATCTTGTCTCCTTCAAGTAATGTGTTGCCACATTTTATCTGACACTTTTTGGGAGGCTTATCCAGGTTTTTGTTTTTCTGTTACTTTCTGCAGGCTTTTCATTATACCTCTGCCTCAGATTTTTCTACTGTCATTTTCTTTTGCTGATGCTTTCCTTTCCAAATTAGGACAATATTATCATTCTCTCTCTAATTGAAAGCATTTTCATTCCTTTTTTAGGAATTCCTTAGCTACTTCTTTCCTTTTTGTTTAGAAGGGTATTTTACTTAGGTTTAGAAGGGTAGATTTTTTTTTCCTTGTCTCTGTTCAGTTCTTGCAGTGCACAGAGATAAACCTGCTGATCAATCAAGCTTCCTGCTGATAAACTTGATTATGGACTATTGACTTTTGTCAGTATTTCAATATTTTGTCAAATATTGAATATATTCTTTTTGATAATTGTGATTTTTTTAAACTGTGTTTTAAAAGCTCACTAAACATCAAGCCATAGAAAACTGTAATGCTTCTGAATACTCAAAGTCAAGCACTACCATATACTTAGGCTCTTTTAAGTATATG
Source organism: Urocolius indicus (assembly GCA_013401255.1). Taxonomy (NCBI): domain Eukaryota; kingdom Metazoa; phylum Chordata; class Aves; order Coliiformes; family Coliidae; genus Urocolius; species Urocolius indicus. The sequence goes on along the minus strand of WBNH01001598.1, from coordinate 414,707 downwards.
TATTTCAGCTTCGTTGTCTAGGTATCAGAAATTAGACTCAGTCCTACTAGCATTTTGATGTTATGCCTCTAGTTCTGGATTTGTTTGGTTTTCCCCAGTAGTAACTCTTCAGGCATTCAGTAGCTTCTTTAGTGGTCTGAGGTTAAATAAATACCCTCAGTTTTATACCTCATATTCCAAGATTGCCACACAAGCTGACTGCTAGATATTGGACTGCTAGCAGATAGACTATTGGCTTTCCATCCTCAGACATTTGTCAGTTTTCCACAACTGAAATTGCTTGATTATTACTTTATTGGGAGATTTTATCTTGTCTGTTGGTCCTGTCTCTCTGTGGACTCTATAAACAGGTTTATATTCCTGTAGGCCATTTAGCAAGTATTCTAGTCTTAGCTTGGGTTATGCACGTGATTGAAATTAGTTTCCTTATGTGTCTATAATTAACAGGGAGGATTGCTCTGCTCTGCCTGATGAGGTGCTATCCTATTTGTCACTCTTTACTTGACTCTTTTCTGTTAGAGTGAAGAAGAAACAAAACATTCTGTAGAGTAATGATGAGGTAGTTTTGTTTAGGGGAATAAAAATAGCATGAAAACTTGTTTTAACATAAAATATGAGGATTCCTCTTCTTTGGGGAGTGGAAAAGGGCTTTGCTTTGTTCTTTGTCCTCAGTGAAGACATAGAGTGATTTCATGGCAAAGGAGAAGATAAAATGTTATAGGCAATATATTCAAGATACACTTAATATTTACACATCATAGTTTTAATTGTCTAAATGTATTAGTTGTGGGGTCTGGCTGTGGAGAATGTGCTGCTGTTATTTTTGAAGGCAGCTGTACATGATTTGAGATAAATGGAAAACAAAGTGCTCTTTCCAGGGCTTGAATTTCTGCCTCATTTCTGGGCCAAAATGTAGCAAAAGCCCATAACACTTCAGAATAAACTGTTTTGCTAGAAAGACTTGGTTAAAGCCTGAAGTTTAAAGTGAAGTTGTGCTACCAGCATCTGTTAGCTGATCTCCTGTGGCCCATAACATGGTGTGTTTGCTAGAAGCGTTAAATTCATGTCCCCTATGCCCCTTGAACACTCAATAGTTGTGTTGCAACTCGGTAAGGGAGTGTGTTCTGTGTGTCTGTCCCTGGGCAATTACAGATTGCTGCGATTGTTTAGACTGATAACCCAGGTCAGTTTTGAACTTCAGAAAAACCCTTTACTAGGTTGTTACTCATTAACAAAACACATTGCTATGTTTAATTCCTGATCCTCAATAATAATTGCCACTATGTATTCAAAGCAACTTCTTGGTAATTGTACCCCGAGTTAGTCATGAGTGTGCAATATGCTGGAGCTGGTGCAGCATAGTTAGTGCTGGTGGTGCTGCCTGACCTTGACAGCTCGAGGAGTCTTCAGTAAAGAGCAGCTTGGAACCAAAGTGGGCATCTTTTTTTCCTCCACCCCTGAGATTCCAGTTCTCTTCTGATGAGGCCTTTCAGTCTTTGTGCAGGTCTTGCCCCTTGGCCTCCATGCCTGGACTATGGACCCTGCAATGCTGGATGGTGCTTTCCCATCTATTGGTGCTTTTTTTTTTTGCTGTTTTGTGTTTGTTTTTTTTTTTTTCTCTTGCTTAACTGTTGCTGCTTTACCTAAAGCAAAACCAGTATCTTCTCAGGTCTCAAATTTGCACTTTTTCAGTGACCAGTAACTGGCTGTCAGCACATCATTTATTATTCTAGGACTGATGTTTTCAACCCGTGGCCTTATTTTCAAGGATCGCATTTAAGTTGCATGTGGTAACAAAAGGCACTCGGGTTCATATAGCAGGTTCTCATAATAAGTTAATCACAAGCCCTAAAAGTCGGTCCTGAAACACTGAGAATTAGATACAGTTAAGGTAAGGGCCTCAGACCTGCTCCTAGGCATGGATGACAGCACTGTTTTAACTGAGACACTGGGTACAGAAATGCTTAACCATTGTTTCCTCACTATGTTGTTTTTGTTTGCTTATGTTTGAGTTGAAGACATACTAATTAAGTCCTAGTGTTGTAAGAATAACTATTTTAATTGCAAAATGGGTGTTAAGTGTTAGAACTTCCTGAGTTCAAGAACATGCAAATATGAGGAACTTGGCAATGTCACATGTGTGAATCTTGTGGAGTTCTCAGGTTACCTTTTAAGCTTCTGTTTCTACTTAATCATGTATTGTCTTGTTACCAGATGAAACATATATGAATGGTTAATATTACTACAGGATTAGGATAAAAATACTCAGTAGTACTGCTGATAAGTTATGCTATTGCAGGTTGTAGGTGTTACTTCTGTGAAAGTTACCCAAAAGGCAGCTTTTCTTTAAAAGTCCAAGTAGGTAAAGTGGAAAAAAAAAGTGGAGTGACAAGTACTTCAGCAGCTCATCTTGTAAGAGATAATCCCTGATCTTCTAATGAATCTCTCCAGCATTTCAACCTTTAGCTTAGTTTCTGAAATACAATGAGTCATTACAGTGATGATTGCATTTCTGTTTATTGCCTTTCTCAATCCCTCTTCTGTATTAGTCCAGAAGGCAGTGGAAGACAGAAGCATTTTATGTTATTCTATTAATTTTGCTGTGCTGGTTTTACGGATTTTGTTTTATGTGGTTGTTTTTTTTTCTTTTTGAATCTCATATTCCTAATGTGGTATCCTGGAACAACAGGAGCCTGGAATGTAAAGAGGAGTTTTGAGATTTTTCACATAAACCTTCATGAATATACCTTTATAATGGGGAGGGTGAGGGGCTGCTTTAACTTTGTACCTGTTGATTTTCAGTATTTTTGTTGACAGTTATGTGTATCTCATGAAATGTATATGTAACAACTGTGTAATTAACTCAAATATTTTTAATAGGCCTGTTATGCTGCATCTGCTGTTGGATATTTGACTGGCAGGTACATTCCATATTTATTACTATCAGTAATGATTTATAATATTGTCTGTGTTAGACTCGACAGTTGGAAGCTACAAACATTTTTCTGTTTTGAAACTGGATGTTTTACGTGTGAGCAGATATATGGCAGTTAAAATGGAACATGGATTATTTTTAAACAGTTATCACTGTTTCTGTTGCTATGATTCAGGGTAGGGACAAGGAGATGCTTAAGCTCATACAATACTGTGCACTTTGCTACTTTGTTTTTTACCTTTTAATATATGAATACTAACAACACCATTGGTATGAGGAGCAGAAATCACACCACCAGCATTTGTTGCAACTTGATGGACCTACTGTACTTCAGTCTCATCATCTGGTCATATTGTTCAACAAACAAGAAGTTCCATTTAAGGAAAAACTTCTTTCCTGTGAGGATGGCACAGGCTGCCCAGGGGGGTTGTGGAGTCTCTTTCTCTGGAGGTTTTCAAAACCCGCCTGGACAGGTTCCTGTGCAACCTGATCTAGGTGGGCCTGCTTGAGCAGGAAGGTTGGACTAGAAGATATTTAGAGGTCACAGAACCATAGAATGGTAGGGCTGGGAGGTACCTTTAGAAATCTAGTCCAACCCCCCTGCAGACTGGTCCATCTAGATCAGGTCACACAGGAACACGTCCAGGCGGGTTTTGAAGACCTCCAGAGAAGGAGACTCCACACCCTCCCTGGGCAACCTGTGCCACAGCTCCCCCACCTGAACAGTGAAAGAGTTTGTCCTTATGTTTAAATGGAACTTTTTGTGTTCCCCTTGTTTTCCATTACCCCTTCTTCTGAAGGGACAAAAGATCTCTTCCAACTTCTACCATTCTATGATTCTATGAAATACCTTATCAATACAGAGATCTGATTATGTACCTTCCCATCTCTGCTGTGCTTTTCCTAACATGAAGTGTTGCTTTTTCCTCTTCTACTACACTTTGATCTTACTCAAACATTCCCTGGCCTGTGACTTGACAGGTGTGATTCTTGGATATCCCAGGGGTTCTTTTCTAAACTAAACTTCTGCTCACTCTCAGACCCCATGCTGCAGGTGATTTTTTTTCTGTCTGCAAGCATGACACCTGTGTTACACAGTTTTGTAGAAAGTCTGTGAAGCTACTAAGGAATGCTCAGTAATTAAGAATGATCATTTTATCTCATCACACGTCATCACAGTTTAATTCAGGCAGAGGCAGTTGTTATGCCATTTGTGTTGAACTGGAAGCACTTCTTCCTTTCTGAGCATTTTCCGTTAATATCTAGTGCTAAAGTGGAATTGAAAACACTGTGGATGTAAGTAGCATACCATGGGTGGTGTGGTTGACTGTAACAACTGTACACTTGCTTTTTCAACTGGATAGATACAACTGAATGATTTCTGATTCCCATGTCTATCTTTAGTCCCTCCTACAAATACCTTGCCATTTGTGCATTTTGATGACATGAGTAAAATTAATATTTCAACACCTTACTAATTTTTGTTCATGATTTATTTTGTGTTCCCTGTACTCACTTTCCTTTTCTATATCTTTTTTTTTTTCTTTTCTTTATTTTTGGTTTGCTTTTTTTTTTTTCCTCCTCCCCTAGGCCAGGAGTGTGTCTTGTAGTGTCCGGTCCAGGGTTTTTACATACCCTTGGAGGGATGGCAAATGCAACCATGAACTGCTGGTAATTTAACTACATTTTCCCTTTAAAATTGTAATAATTGTTTGCTGTTATTTCTTGCAGATGTTGAGCTCCGCAGTATTTTTCTTTCTTGTAATGAGAAGGGAATCCTTCATTTATCAACCCCAACTGTAATTTAGTTCAATTTTTTGCATTCCTGTGGATAAAATTTGCTTTTTGTTCTAACCCATTATGTGTGTATTGAAAAAAATCTATCAGTATACCTGATTGTATGAATAGATTTGAAAATGAAGTTGAAAGTCAGCCCATAATGCTTTATTGATTGTGGAAAGTCTTAGGGTATTTTTCCAGATTTAAATCCATATTGCCTATGAGTTACTGTATTTCATATGTGGACAAATTGACAAGTGCATTGTTAAAATCCATATTTGTTCCCCACGCTGACATTTAGAGCAGTAATTAAGTACTGCATTAAGTGATGTACAGAGTGATGGCATTTATTCCCACAAGCCTTCACAGAGACGAAGCAACTTGACCTGGTCTGCCCCAGAAAGCTGTTCAGAAAGCTGTGTGAGGTATTTGGGGTTCTGGTAGTACCAAGCACACGCAATCTGGAGTGTTAGGTGAGCAGTGGCTGATGCACAAGGGAAGCTTGCTAATGGGAATGCTAACAAGTCAGGTCTCAGACCTCTAGTTTTTAAAATACTTTATGTTTTTTTTTAAGAAAAAAGAGTGGTTGACTAAAGTTTTGCTGTCTCCCTGTGACCTTAGATTAAAACAAAGATCATACAAAAACCTCTTACTCTTAAACAGTCACAGTTTTAGTTATAAGAAGGAGGCATACATGGCACTTGCTTATGGATTTGCAGCAGACATTTCTGTGTTCTCGATCTTGCAGAAACATGTACTTCTGCAAATGGTGAAGGGAAATCTTCTATCTAATTTGACAGAAGATTTAGCAATGTAGTAAAAGATAGCTTTTAGCTTATCAAACCACAGTATTTGCCTAATTAGTTTTTCACTGGCCACATCAGGCTTGCCTTTTACCCACCATCTGCCCCAAAGGAGAGAAATAAGCATTCATAAACTCTAAGTCTAGCCTAATGAAATTAGTTTCCCTTGGCTCCTTCATTAGTAGGCACCTTCACTGAGTGTTTGAGAATCCCAAGCACATTTTCCCATTTACTTACAGGAAACGGTACTCTGCTTGGAGAGGAGGACTAGGGAGTTTTCTGTTGAGTTAACTAGTCAGCTTTCTAGCTTGTTTCACTACACAGCAGTATGAATACTTGGGTAGGGACTATGGAGAAGGAATGTTGCAAGGTAAGGAAAGAGCAGGAGTAGTCCAAACAAAGGAAAGGAGATGAAAATACAATAAACATTGAAGGATTTGGTTATACTGATCTAATGCAATCTGGTGCAACAAGGGACATTAGGCCCACGTCATCTAAACACCTTTCTCTTGACCAAGTGCTCCTGCTGCTTGCCCTCTTGACAGCTCTGGCAATTGTCTGTCCCAACAATCACATTCAGTTTATTGTTCTGGCAAAAAGCCAGCCCAGCAAAAATAAGTCAACAGTGTCACACTAGATGCATAATCTAAATTGTCTTGCTCTGCAGCCAGGCAAGCACCAACCTAAGCAAGGCAGGGGGTGGATTATGCAGCTGGGAGCAGAAGTTTAGAGAATTCTTCCCCTTTTTGTGGCAACAAGGTGTTAAGTCTCCTTCTCCTCTAAGGAAGTGGCTGAGATCAGTATCTCCCAGATGTCCTGCAATTCTCTGACCTTACACCTGGCATTGTCAATGTGCTACAGTGGCTGAGCTTTGGCTCATTTCTCACAGAAGTAAGCTAACAACAGTTGAACTGACCCTGCTGGTTCTGACTTTAAGTAGCTCAAACTAAGTGATAGTTGTTAAAGCTCAGTCTGAGTTGTCCTCCTTGAGCCTGGAGACCTATTCTGCTGATTCCACTCTGATTCAGTCTCTTCCAGGTCAAAGAAACCACTTCTGCAAGAAGGTCAAACAGTCTGTTAGCACAATTTGCTACCAGTTGTGCTTCTTAAAATTATATTGCCTGAGCACAAGTTGGCTGACTAGAAGAGCCTCTGATTTATCCTGGAAGCTTGTCACTGTGAGCTCTTGGATGTGTATATCTTGCCAGCTAGGTACCTAGTGAGACTAGGTAAACTGCATTTCTGAGAGTAACACCAGGGTAAAAACTTTTTGGTATTTAATGTTAAAAATTACCTACTATTCTGCAGCCTTCTCTCTTGCCTCATTGTGAGCAAAAAAAAAATTGTATCTGTTTGCCTATGAAAACAGAGGAGTTTGCAATAGTTAGTAAGATTTTAGTATACAGTAGCATGGTAAAATAGATTAGCTCTTCTCATTTTTCTTGAACCACATTTATCAAACATGAATGAAAGTTGCCAGCAATGTGTCTTGACATGAGAATTTTTATGATAGATGTAGAACACTTAATATGGCCAGGCTGTCCTAAAACTAGTGACCCAAAGGCTGCTAGGAAGTCTACTGGCTGACACACTGTTATTTATAATCCTCTCCTCTTGGTCACCTCCTGTTCCTGTTGAAATCTGAAGATACACAACATTGCAAGAGCACTTATAAAAATATATGTTGACAGGATTTTTTTTTTTCTTCACTGTGCTTTTTTTAGGCCTTTGATTGTCATTGGAGGCTCTTCTGACAGAAATCAGGAAACCATGGGAGCTTTCCAAGAATTCCCACAGGTACACAGACACAACTTTCTTTAGAAAGGTTTCAGTTAAATAATTGATGTTGTTTCTCTGTTAGTGTAAGAGAGCAATTTCAATAACACTGCCTAACAGATGTTATAGTGCTGTTGATTTGCTCCATCTACTGGTTTAAAATGGACATTGTTTAAATACAGCAGATTACCTGAAACATCTTTGTCCATGCTCATATTAGAATTCATGCTCTGTTTTAGATTCTCAGCTGCTATAAATTGTCTTTGTTTGTCTGTTCTGACATGAAAGAAAGCAAAGAAACTTTCTAAGAGAAGAAAAACTTTCTGGGGAATAAGAAACTCCAAAACTTAAGCACCCAAGGGCATGAATATGGCTTTGACAGTTTCCACTAGCTGAAGAACTGCATCATTCTATGAGGGAGTTTTCAGCTTCTTGCTTTCCATTTGGCACTTCTTCCATTTTATTTATGTTGAAATGAAATGGAAATGGGCAAATCACTCTGAGAAATGCATATAATGGTTATTTGTTTTTATCCAGGTTGAAGCTGGTAGGCTGTACAACAAACTGTCAGTCCGCCCAAGCAGCCTGGAAGTTATTCCTGCTGTTATTGAAAAGGTAAGAAAAAATACTACATTAGCAACAGAACGTCAATAATTGTCTCATCCTGTTAGGCAACAGTTGATTGAGTAAATTAACAACCGGGAGGTTTTTTTCTAGGAACAATGCTGTGGAACAGGTTAGAAAAAGATCATGGTCCAACCTGGTGCTTACTGATCCCTGCAGTGTTGTTCATCATCTTCAGAGTTGGGAAATTTTTATTAAATAAATACTTTGAGAGATGCAATAACTCGAAATGCAATGCTGCAGACTTCAGCTCTTTTACTTCTCTCGTTATTTGAAGGAGATTGGGGTGGGGGGGTGCAGTGGGGAGTCGCCTGTATTTGAGATTTGAGTCTGGTTGTTGATTTGTTGGATTTTTTTGAAAGGGAAAACAATGTCCTTATTTCAATACTTCAAAAAGTGTTACAAAAGTCTCTTGCTACTGCCGTAGCATCATATCAGCCATGTCAGCCTAAATTCTGCATGCAGTGATACCATTCCCAGAAATGCAAATTCAGCAGAGCATCTGCCTGTAACAGAAGACCTGGAATCAAAAGTAACAGAGAACAGAGGCATTGGTTGTCCTGTCCATTCTGTTTGTGCTGTTTTTAATAGACTGCAAGGTGAAAGTTTAATTTAGTATTGGCAAACACAACAGTTGATAACGTGATTGTCTCCTCATAAACCAAACAAAGAATTTACAGTTGAGTACTGTGCATATACTGAAAGGCTTCAACTGCCATATAGGAGAAAATGTCAAAAGCTGTCTAAAACTTGACTTTATTGGTATAAATTGATCCATGTGAGTTTTCTCTGTGGTGGTTCAGCAATATGAAACTGCATGTTCCTTCTCTGCCTACAGAAGTGTCTTCTTGATTTTTTTACATAGAGGTTTTAAAAAATCCTTTCAAACAGTGGTTAAAGCTGTGATTATCTGTTTTCTAGGCTGTAAGAACCAGCATATATGGCCGTCCAGGGTCCTGCTATATTGACATACCTGGGGATTTTGTGAATCTCCAGGTGAATAAGAGCTCTGTCAAGTGCGTAAATATTGTATTTGTTATTCTTCAAGTCACTGAATAAAAGAGAGTTTTGTTTTAAGTTACTTTTATCTTCAAGCCAGAAAAAGCTAAAAAGCCATAGATTAACCAATTGAAGGTTGAAATGATACTAAAAATCCAGCCTCTAAATGTAACATTCTGTCATAACATGATACAGAGTATAATTTGTAAAGAAATGTGCAGAAAAAAATATGAGGGTAATGCAGTGATGTCATTTTGTGAGTCTCTGGAACTACACTACCTATAAGATTAAAGAAATATGCTAGAGAAAATGTCAAAGTCAGTTTGAAAACAAAAATATATCCTGTTCTGATAAATGTTGTGAGTAACATAGTGTGGAGCAGCTGTGGTTTTATGCTAAACAATAGATTTTATCTTGCAACATTTCTCGGTTTGTGTTTTTTATAGATCCTCTTATGTTTTGCTTGGCTTCCAGGTATGTGGAATGCTGCCTGCCACCTCCTGTCAGCACGGCTGAATGCGCCGCTGTCTCTGAAGCAGCATCTATCATTGCTCATTCCAAGCAGCCTCTGCTAATCATTGGCAAAGGTAGCATGCTTTGATGTAGCTTCGAACTGTAGAAGTTGAGAACAACAATGACCAAAGTGATTTCTTTTCATCACAAGTGTTAGCCATTTCCTTTTCAGTCTCTATTTCAAAACAAACAAAAATAACCCCTGCAAACTTATTTGAAATTTGGTGTTAAAATCTACTGTTTAGAAACTGTTATTCTGTTATATACCTGTTGTCTTTTCCTTCTATTTTAAAAGAAAAGTCAATTGATAAAATACAAGTTTAAGTAGAAAAAAAACCATCAGAAAACCATTGTCTAAAGCCTAGAGCCAATACCAAGCAATCACTTCCAAATTTCAAACAAATGCTGTTAGAGTACAGAAAAGAGAGTCTCTGATGCTCTGGCATAAATAGCAAGAATCAGAATAACCACAGGTCACTTCCCTTTGGACTTGCTGAAAGTACCAGCGTACCTATGTGGAGACATGAAACAACACAGCAGGTGTTGCTGTTAGTGCTGTACTACAGACTTTCCATTGTACTCTGCCAGTGTATTTCATTCCTGAAACAGAAGTGTACCTAAAGATAGAGAATAATTAGTCTCTGTGCTGATTTGCTTATTTTGGTCTCTCCTTGTGGAATGTTAGTCACTGCAGTGGCCTTTCTGTTGAACACACAGGTCTACTAGAAACCCAGCTGAAATAAGCACTTTGTTTCCACCCAACTTATTTTCACCCAGGCTGTTTTCCTACAGATGTGGGAACAATCTGCATCTTGGAGAGAGGTTCTGTGTTTAATTAGGGAGTAAAAAGGTTGAGATGAGGTGGGTGTTATCATTGATTAGGTAATGAAATAGTAGACAGAATGTGGAGTTTTTTTTCTTCTCTCTAGGTTAATACACATGAACAAAACGGCGTTCTGTTAAAGATGGAAAACTCAAAAAATACATAGATCTGTGTTTTGTTGATATCAACAATTGAGAATTTACTTAACAAAATGTATCTGGACTTTCTGCTACATATTGTTAACAGAATTTTTGGAAGAAATAGAGAAATTTATTCTTCAGCATTTAAGACTCACAAACTTAAGTCATTGCACAAGGACCAGCCAGTTATTCTAGATTGTCTGGGCAACCTTAATTCAGCAGCTCCGTACTGAAGGTAGCATTACGATAAACGTGTACTCAAACATGTATCTTTACAAGGTCTTCTTTGAGCTTGTCTTTTTTCATTAGAGACTTGGTTGGGCAAATTGTTATGGAATATGTGGTGCAATGGCATGCATGGGGCAAGCAAAAAATGACATAATACAAAGGTCATCTCCTGTTGCTGACTCAGAAGTCCCTGCTCCATAATATGAAACTTCACCCACTCAAAATTGTCATTTTAGATAAACAAAGTTTCCTGTTTTGTCCTACCCTGCTCCACAGAAAGATCTAAGTAGTTGAGTGGAAGTCTTAAAAAACTTCTGTCAAAGGTATGGAAATTTTGAACCCAAATATCTGTAATTTGGTGTGTTGTGTCTTTAGCTCTCTGTAATGAAAAAAATAACAGGCGGCCTTTATAATGGGAAATGGTACTCTTTGAGCCACTCAGGTTAATTAAGACCAAGCAGCAGGTTTCTGTAGTATTAAGCTGTCTCTTTCATTTCATTCAGGTGCTGCTTATTCACATGCCGAAAACAACGTCAGAAAGTTGGTGGACCTTTGTGGATTGCCTTTTTTGCCTACACCAATGGCAAAAGGAGTGGTTCCTGATAACCATCCTAATTGTGTAGCTGCAGCAAGATCAACGTAAATATAAAGCAAGGCTTCTAATTCTAACATGTGAGAAACAACTAGGATTTGTGGTGGTCTACAGATGCCAGGGGAGACAAAATGCCTACCACAACAATTTTTCAGGCCCATTTTGGGTGGATCACTTTTGACAATCCTTGGAATGCTGGCTGGGAAGATACTGTATCTGAGAGCTAATATTCTGTAACTGTGATTCCTATGGCAAGTAGATACATCAGTGTTGTTCATATGTATTTCCTAAGATAAAATGGAACTGGCACACGGTTTATGTTAAATGTTTGACTTAGTCCTCTAGACAAACTACTGGCTTTGTATTTCAACACCATAAACAGAAGCTTAAGATGCACACATTGCAGTTTTGCCATCTGCTGTCTCTGTGTGCTGTTTGCAATACCCTAAATTGACCCTTATTTAAAAAGAAAAATGAGATATTTTGAACTACACTGAAAGAGTATGTTTATAAGTCATTTATGTAAGAGCCCTTTTTTGGCTTTTGCCAAAATTAATGTGAATCAACTGTAGGAACCCTACTTTGTATAAATATGCAGAGTCAGCTTGCAGATAGAGCCTTTGTTTGCTTTGAAATGAAAATATTGTCCGTTGTTGATCTTAGCTTTATCACTGTTAAGAAAAATGGAGAATAAAACCAAATTTTGACTACCCAGCTGATAGGTAAATTAACAGGAGTCTACACTGAGGGGTCCACACCAATCTTAATTTTGGCATCCACTGTTGCCAGTATCACAGTGGTGAGTCTTTTGCTTGAACCTCAGCATCATTATAGCATTTGTTAGTCTCCTATCATAACAATTCCTTTCTCAAACACAGTGTAATAGGAAAGTAATAATGGACTTTATTCTTGAGTTCCTAAACTGGAGTATTGCTTGATGATTGTCTGTGTAAAAGATGCAGGGATTTGGGGCTAAGCATGCAGCTTACATCAAAGATTATATGTATATTCTGGAGTTAGCTGTGGTGGTTAAGATTATTTCTAATTTTGAAAACACTGTTGAATGTAATAATAATTCCTCCTTATCTGATACTGTTCTTTCCCTGTGTTAGGGCGTTACAGCATGCTGATGTAATCATCTTGCTTGGTGCAAGGTTGAATTGGATTTTGCATTTTGGTCTTCCGCCAAGGTTTCGTCAAGATGTCAAGGTTATTCAGGTAAGCAGGAAAATGATTATCACTTGAAGGCAAGTCCTCTGTGTTCTAGCATTGCATAAAGCCATTGCTGTAAATGATTTTGGTAGTGCACTTCATGTGGCAAATACAGCCCTATGGATCGTACAGTACAGTGCATGTAGTTACGACAGTTCTGCAGAAATACTACAAATAAATGTTTTTGCTACAAAGGATTACAGCATTGTTCCAGCTCTCAAGGACTTGGTGCTGCTGTAACGAGGGCAGACACTTCTATGTAGTAGGCTAATACAGGATTAGGCTCATAATACTTGAGTGATTTTCAGAGCACTGGAATTTCTGTGATTGAAAACAAATTGTCTTGAAGTTCTGAAACATTTCATACTGTTAGACTGCTCTCTCAGCTACTTTTTTTTTTTTTTAAATAGAATTACTTTCAGATCTAGAGTCAGCCTTTACAAAGCTCGGTCATTCAGAAATGTTAAACATAAAAGAAAATTACTATTCAGTATAGTGTTCAAGGGTATACCTAAGCCTAGATTTGTGGTTCTTACATTATTATCACCACCTCTACTTTGTTTTGATAAAGTTCTGTACTATCTGCAAGAGCCTGAAAGAGGCAAGCAGTCAATTTTAAGATCTATATATACTTTTGTTAAAATGGGCATGTAGCATAGTACTTTGAATAACAGATTTTCTGATGTCATTTCAATGAAAAAGAGAGGAAACTATCTGTACAGCCAAAACAAGGTATGAAAACACTGTTAGATACTGTCCCTCACTTGAACTGAAAAAACTCTCTCTTTAATACTCTTGAGTTAATGATGGTCTTTCTTTTTGAAATATAGATTGATATTTGTGCAGAAGAGCTGGGGAATAATGTGAAGCCATCCGCAATGTTATTAGGTGACATAAACGCTGTGACTAAGCAGGTAACGTAATGTTAGATGTCCTCCTGTTTTGACCTTAATTTCCTCTGATTTATGTAGTTACCAGATAAAAAAACTAAAAGAAAAAAAAAACGTTGAAGGAAAACCATTTTTCAGGCAACATATTTGTGCTGTGCATACAGTCTGTTCCCACATTAAATGTAAAAGATTCTGATGAGTGTTACTGTGATTATGCTGGGGTATTTCTCAATAACATTAGTCTTGATGCTCGTGATGTTTTTAAAAATAAGTTGAAAGAAATCTCTCCAAAGTTTCACTGTTGTTCCAGCTCTTAGAAGAGTTTGTCAAAAGACCAGTGAAATATCCTTCTGATTCAGAGTGGTGGAAGAAGCTGAGAGAGAAAATAAGGAACAATGAGGAAAGATCTAAGGTAGGGTTATATTCAATAAGAGGAGGTTTCTCACCTTAACAGGTACTCATGCATAGTCAGCTTGGTCACTGGTGTGTATCCAAGCTCCTCAATGACTTCTGACAATCATGTTACCCAGACTTGGAAAATTTGTACCATTCTGGTACAGGATTATTCTTGTCAGGCTTACAAACTGTAAGTGAAGTCTTAACTAAGTTAAATATTCTTGGTTTTGTATAAGTTCAAATGGTCTGGAAGTCATTAAACTTTGAGATTGGATTGTGAAAACCTTAAGTACAGGACCTCAACCAGAGCTGCTGTATTGTGGGAAGTGACTTCTAAGCAATGGACAGGTACTCCCAAGTGAAGGCTAGTTTATGTGAAGATGCAGTCTAGTTTTCTCCTGTAATTGTTCTGTTTAGCTGTTTAGTGATGCTGGTGGAAGTATACTCTGTGGTAAAAAAACACATCTCTATTAAGGCCAAAAGACTCCAGATGCTTGGCACATGACTAACTTTATCAGTAGTCAAACCTATGTGTGGAAAGGCTTCATTTTCATGTGCCTTTCAGGTCAAACTGAGTGTTAATGAAGAGTTGCTGAGCTGAGTGAGTGTCCCTAGTATAGATACAGAAGGAGTGACCTTGATGCAGTGCATAGAAGACCAAATACTTCAACCTTACCAAGCATGATGTATTTTTAATTCCGTCATTATTCTGTGATTATTATTTACATATCTCAGTTCCTCTCAGTTCTGATAGAACTAAAGATTCTCTCCATAGGAGTTACTAATAGCTATTTTTTTTAAGGCATTAGCATCAGAGAAGACTCTGCCTATGAACTATTACACAGTCTTTCATCACATCAGAGAACTGATACCCAAGGACTGCATCTTAGTAAGTGAGGGAGCAAACACCATGGACATTGGGCGAACTATGCTTCCTAATTACTATCCCCGTCAAGGGTAGGTATTTTCTTTCTTGTCCTGACCCAGCAGGCTGTATTTATGTATAAATGTTTTCATTTAGCTCAGAAGTATGATGGTCCAGAAATTTTGTAATCCTTTCCTAAGGTTCTAAGTAAAAGAATGGAAGTTGAATATGTTAGGAAAGGGATTACTGGAAGTTTTCGACTCTTACACTGGTGTCCTGTCAGAGATTTTAACAATTAACTGCAACTTTTCTAAGTGCTCTGTAGCTGAATGATGATAGTTTCTCACTGTTAGTGGTAGTCACTATGAGGAGTATTATGTTGAATTTGCTGATCTAGATGTTTATTTCTATGCTCAGTCATGGTCAATATTGATTTAAAATAAAAGCAGTGATTGGGATTCTCAGGGTAAAAGAATTCATCAAAGCGTTTTCTTTGTAAACTACTTAAAAGTGGAGGAGACTTAGGAAAAATCAACTAATTTTGAAAATTTTATTCTGTATTTGGCATACTCATGTAAACCTGCATGCTTATAATGTAGGCACTCAAATTTGGAAGTGTTCATGTGTCACTGTAATCATTGGGTGTAGTTTTAATGTAAGTCGGAATTATTTGCTGTTTCTTGAATGGAGGGGAAAAGTGAGTTCTTTCTGTTGAGGTGAAGTACTTCTGACCTAACATACTTCAGACTTAACTGTGAAGCTTGTGCCTTCTTGTGAAAGCATCATTAAAGTCCTAAATGAACTCAAATACTTCTTTGTAAACAAAAACAACCAGCCAAACAAAAAAGCCATATTTCCGGTAAAGCTGGGGGAAGGGTTGGCATTTTTTTTCCCCCTAATTTAAAATAAGGGCACAGTAACATTGTCTTTTGAGATTGCAGTGTGCATATCTGAAAGCAAATTTGAAGTTAACCCTAGAATAATCTAGTTCTTTATGTACTTTTGTATCCATTATGTGCTTCTGACTGAAATGTTGTAACTTAATTACAGCTTTCAATTTGATTTCAAAAGTTGGACAGAAGACTAAAATTTGAGCAGCAGTGTTTAACTGATGGCTTTCAGACTTCTAGTTTTATTTTTAAGGAATTAAATGTAGAAAGATTTCATGTAGTCTGCTTATCTCAACAGTAATTAAATGTCTTTGAAATATTGTTACTATGCAAGCTAAAAGGATACAAGAGTAGTTATTGTAGTACAACTGGTGTATGTGGGTTCTTTAGTTTTAACTGGAGTTCCAGTGTATTTGTATCACTTAAAACATTTGCATTCTTATCAAAGGTTTGGCTGAATATAATAGTCTATACATCTGCTATGTCATCATACCAATTGTTTATGAAACAGTATTTGAATAGTGTATGTCAAATTATTCAAAGTAAAGATAAGTCACCATGGATTAAAGTAAAAGTGTGAGTTGAAATAAAGGGATAGTAGCTATGCATTCTCCCCTTCAGGCTTGATGCGGGTACTTTTGGAACGATGGGAGTCGGGCTGGGTTTTGCCATAGCGGCTGCAATGGTAGCTAAAGAGCAAACACCTGCAAAGAGAGTCATCTGCATAGAAGGAGACAGCGCTTTTGGATTTTCTGGGATGGAGGTGGAGACTATTTGCAGGTAAATGCTTTTTGCTCAGGAAGACCTTCTTCAGCAAAGAAGGCCAAGGATGCTGCTGTTAGATGGGGTACTACTCAAAGTACATGAAAACAAGCCAGAAAAATATATGTGATTATTTTTATGCTGGTGTGATAAAATGTGTTACCAGTGATGAGTAGATGATGTTTCAGCTGGAAATGATTTTTCTTTTGTAATTTATTTTCCACTTCCAACACCTGACATAAAGGTGCAAGTATTTCAGAATTCTTCCAAATGCATCTTTCTATAGATACAACTTGCCAATCCTGATTATCATAGTAAACAACAATGGGATTTACACTGGTTTGGATGAGGATGCCTGGAAGCAGATGTTGACATTCGGAGATCATGCGACATGGTGAGTATCTAAAGAGTAAGTCCTGTTATTTAAGGAAGAAGTGAAAAAAATGATCATTATCTTCACTTTGAATGACCTCTTTGTGATCCAAATTGAAAGCTTTTATAAAGCAAACTCAGTCTTAGGCTAAGTTCATGTAGGTAAGAACCAGTTCTAAGCAAGCACGCAACCTAATTCCAGACTGCAGTTTACACACAGTGCAGCAGAGAGAGAACTTGCTGTTAGTTGTCTCAGGTTCCTGTAGCAGTTCAGGCCACACGGTACAGAGTTCATAGTGGGCTAACCTCCA
The DNA here is from genome assembly GCA_013401255.1 of Urocolius indicus. Classification (NCBI taxonomy): domain Eukaryota; kingdom Metazoa; phylum Chordata; class Aves; order Coliiformes; family Coliidae; genus Urocolius; species Urocolius indicus. The sequence continues at coordinate 397,797 of WBNH01001598.1, read as the reverse complement.
AAATTACCTGAGATTTGTGTTCTGAGTTTGCACTGAGCTTCAGCTTCCAAAACCAAGATCTTTGTGCCAGGAGAAGTAAGGTAAAGCTTTTCTCAGGGATGGTGAAAATGAGTATGCTATCCTACAAACAGAATTTAAGTAGGATAGGAAACATAGTACTTCCAGCCCAGAAGAATTCATCAGGCCAGCACAGTAATTACCTTACACTTCAAAATCGGTGCTGAAGTAATTAAATTGATGTGTCTGGCAATTCTTCCCTGACATTAGTCAGAGGTTTTCCACTTTGTTACAGTGTACCTCCTGTTTCTCTCCTGCCAAATTCACACTATGAAGAAATTATGTCTGCCTTTGGAGGTAAAGGATACTTTGTTAAGACACCAGCAGAATTACAGAATGCTCTGAAAGCAAGCATAACTGACAAGCAAACACCTTCTCTTATAAATGTAATGATTGATCCACAGTCTGAAAGAAAGAAACAGGTATGTATAGGTTTTCCTTTCTTTTTCTGCAAGCTTCATGTGGGCAAGACTATGAAGTCTTCAGGAAGTATCACTTAAACCACAGAGAAAGCAGAGATAGTTGCAAGGCAGAAAGATTGTCTTCAGTTTTGGAAGACAGGAGGATAGATGCTTTTACGTTGTGCCATCTGCTTTCCTGTGGGGTTTTGTGGGTTTTTTTCCCCACTGGATGTTATAAATGCATAGTGTCTTTAATGACTCTTTCTAGAATTTATGGTTGTTCCTTTTCATTCCTGATAGAATGAGACTTGATGATTTTGAACAGTTTTCATTTCCTGTGGATTCCATCTGGCAGTTAGTACACATTTGTATCCTGTTCCTCCTACTGTTACTCCATTCTGATATGGTTTTTATTCTGTTTCGGTTTTTTTGCTTGCAGGAATTTCCCTGGCTGACTCGTTCTAACCTGTAGTAGGTGAAGAAAATAATGGTGGTGCAAGGCAATGTTAAGAAAAACTAAATTGGTTTCCAGAAGTTGAACTGGTACAACTATATTTTATATAAACATTGGAAGAAAGTGGGATTTGGAATTACTGTTGGAGGAATCTTTATATGCCGAAATTAAGTAATGGAAAAATGAAAAAGACACATATGAATATATGCCAGGCCTTCTAGCAAACTGTACAGCAACACTTTTGATAAATTAAGTTTTTCTTTCACTCAGAGTCATACCCATCAAGATTTGGGAATTAAAATCTTGGATGTTCTGGACAAAGAGAGTAAACTGGGGGTTTTATGCCGACCAAAACAGAAGTCTTTGGCAGTTTGCAATTTTAGTAGCTTCATTTTTAACCAACCACCAGCATGCTGCTTGTTAAGAGACTTCATCTTATAAGGACCAAAGCAAAACACCTCATTGTGAAAAAGTGCTGGTTAGCCTCATTATACATTGAAGCCTATTGGATTAATAGTTTCAGCTTCTACTACAGGTAGAAGTAATGTTTTAAAAATGCAGACTTACTCAAGGGCTGAGTTTCTCTGTTGCATTTGGTTTTGTTAAAGGGACTTACTGAAATCTTTGTAAAGGCACTGTCATCCCTGTGTGCTGAAGACAGGGCTGGATTCATTAGTGAGATTTCCAGGATTAATAGAGCATGAATCTTTATAATCAGAAGGATTTAAAAAAAAAGCAACATCAACAAAAGAACAAAACAAACACCATCCCCCCCCCCCCCAAAAAAAACCCTGACCAGAACAACAAGGACAAAGTATTAGGTTGGAGCTTAATGTTCAGTTTGGCTAGCATCACAAAGCAGCCACCAGCATTCATGTTGTGGCTGGCTAATTGTGCAACAAAGGTTCTTCATATAATGGACTTACTACATAGAAATTTAGTGCCCAACTCATACAGACTGTGATGCAGAATTAATATTTAAAGCAGGTGATTCATCTACCTGAGGTTCTGTCTAGTGTGTTTTCATCTGTTATTGCATCTGACATTCTGACTTAGAGCTTAGACTTTGTAAGTGAAGTAGTTTTCTATTTATGCTTCTGTCATGGCCTACAGCAACTACTATTCTCTACATTACTAAGCAGTTTACATTTATGTCTGTTCTTAAGTGGACTGCAAGGTTGGGATCTTGTCACTGATCTTGTTTCATTCTTCTTTTTAACTCTCAAAATTTGATTTTAATATGTTGCAGTGAATGAACACAATCCATTATGATGATGATGTAAAATATCTGTAAGGGTTACTGCTGGGGCAGACCACAAGGGAGATCGTTTGTATTGGATACGCAAATGCAGAAATTATTGATTTATATTTGAAAATTAATAAAAAGTGATTTTTTTGTGCTGCTTTTTCTGTAATGAGAGCATTTGAATTCCGTCAGCATTTTGTGTCAGCTGTTGGAAATCAGCTTACAATGGATTATTAGAAAAGTTGTTGGATAACCACAGAAAAATGCATAATTCATTTTAATAAGTCAAGACAACTAGAAAATGGAAAGCAAAACATTTGAAACTGTGGGGAGACAGTAACATAATTGATACATCACTTTGGATTTTGCTGAGATGTTAAAAAGCTCTAAGAATTAACATTGCATTTTATACATCTTTAAAGTAGACTGATACCATGATATATCCTTAGCTTGTAAGGATTAGATTTTTTAAAGACAATTTCCATTTAAAACCAAGGAGAGTGAAATCTCTACTATGTTTATATGGCTTACCTGCTTGATACAATGTTTTAGATTAGAGTTGCATCTAAGGGGAGTCCTAGTTGAAACTGTATGAAGGAAAACTGTCTTATCAGAGATGAGACAGAAGCAAGAAATCATAGAATCATAGAATGGCAGGGATTAGAAGTAACCTTTAGAGATCATCTAGTCCAATTAACAAGAGGAAAAAAAAAGTACATGTCAGAAGCCTGGGGAATGCTGGTCCATGTGGTTGTAGCCAACTGGCAACTTTTCATCAAGGACGGAACACATAATCAAAGGTATTGGGCAGAATCAAGACACCAAACTCAAGAGGAAGAAAATGCCTGAGTCTCAGCTGAGAAAAGATGCTGTGGAAGAGGTACCGAGTATCATTTACTGAGATGTACCAGGAGAAGTTAGTGTTTAAATAAGACACAGTTCTAAGTCTTTTTCTAATCATGGCTATGGGTGGCCTCCATCAATCATTAGTTCCTACGAAAACTTTAATTACAGGGGCCTGCTCAGTTCTTGTTCTTTGGAAGCCTCAAAGTTCCAGGCAGCAGTACTTACACTCTTCAGAGAAGATGCCAGCATGTGTGAAAGGGGTTGGAACCCAGGACCAAGTGGTGTGGAAAGAGTGTTACAGAGCTGTCCAAAACCCAGCAGGTAATTGAACTGTGGGACTGGAGGTGAAGCCATCAGCAGTCACAACACAATGTTCAGGTATAAGGGATAAGAAGTGGGATTTGTTACTTTCTCAGCACCTCACAAGACAGTTTAAGGTGTTGAGTATTGCAGCCTCTTGGTATGCTCAGCTTGCTAACAGGTTTAGTTTGCAGGAATTACTAATTGATTTAATTATTATGTTTCATTTTGTCTGCAGTGAATTCTGTAGACTCTCTGCCTCGTGAACATTTGGATGTATGTCATGTATTCTTGCCTTGAGTTGTTACAACCATATAGCATATATCCATAGTGACGAGGAATCAGATGTATACTTGGTCTTGTTTTTAAGGACACATGCAAACTCCTAAGTACATTTAAAACAAGTAACAATGCCTCTTCAGGCCTGCCACTCTGCACCCAAGAAACTAGCACACACTGACTGTAAACTATAGTAGCAGTCCTGTTAAAAAATGTCGGTGACTTCTGCCCTGACTACATCTTTGATTTTTGTGTTGAAATCAAAATCACCATTTCATCTCTGGTTTTTACTGTTTAAAGAGCTTGATGGCTGTGCTGAGTAGAGAAAAGAATGCTTGTCCCTCACTGCTTAGTGATGTTCTAAAGTCAGACTTAGTAGCTGAGCTGATCCTCTTTATCACGTAGAATCATAGAATGGTAGAGGCTGGAAGTCGACCTCTAGAGATCATCTAGTCCATCTCCCTGCTAAAGCAGGTCCACGTAGATCAAGTCACACAGGAATACATCCAAGCGGGTTTGGAAACCTCCAAAAGGTTTCCAAGTCTCCAAAAAAGTCTCCTGAAGGAGACTCCACAGCCTCTCTGGGCAGCCTGTGCCAGGACTTGCTCACTCTTACAGTAGTTCTTCCTTATGTTTAAGTGAATTTTTTTTGTGTTCCAGCTAATGTCCATTATTACCCTTAGTCCTGTCACTTGAGACAACAGAAAAATGCAGACAATACAACTTCTGCCAAGTTACATACTTACAGCTGAATATTGTAGTGAGTAAGAAACACTATTCTGAAGGAGATGTTGGCTGTTTCTTTTAATGATTTGATTGAAAACAGATGGACAAGGTTTAAGGAGGCTCTTGGTAAAGCAGACCCTTCCAGCTAATTATGGCACACATGAGAATTGTTTCAGTCTCTGTTCTTTCCAGGAATCTCTGGACTGCCCAAAATATTGCAGAAATAAGAGAAATTAATAGAATGACAATTTGCTTGCTTGAGTCAAGAGTCTAAGAAAATTTTTTATTTTCATCAATCTTTTCGAAGGGTTGATAGAGAAGGAAGCACACTATTGAAAATGTTGTATGAAATAGTTTAATTCAGATGGTTTTGACTTTTTGTCACCTACAGGTTGTCTGAGGAATCTAAGTGCCAATTAGTTGTGTGATACCCTGGGTCAAATTTGTTATGGATGCAGAGAAGAGAGGCTTTTGGAGACAGGATTTGAAATGCTGTGTTTTGGAGTTGAATCCATGGATTAGTAACCCATTCAGGGTCATGGAAATGACCGTGGACTGTGGTTGTCAGCAATTTAGAACAACTTTGCACATAGCTAATGAGAAATTTCCTCTAGTACATAGTGTTGGTAATGCTACTGCTTGATGGATAGTGGAAGACTCATATATACAGTATATTTCAGTATTTCATATATTTCAGTCCATACAGGAACACTTGCTTCTGGAAAAAAATTGCTACTCCTGGGTGTCAGTTTTGTTCAATGACTGTAGCAGCATGAAACTTAACATAACCTGCAAGCCTAAGAACCATATTCTTTGCCAGAGAGGCCCTGCTGCTCTCTTTATGGTGGCCACAGCAGGTCTGTATACCTCTGCCTCACTTTGCAGCTGCAGTGGTGAGTGCAGTGGCAACATACAGGCACTCACCCACGCCTCAGTTCCACAGTGGCTGGAGACAGGGCCTTCTCTAATTTAATCAGCACATTACAAGTATTGAAAAAAAACCTGCTGGCACTTTTTTCAAGTGTTTTAAGAACTTGTCATCTGTCTCCTTGGCACTGTCATCAAGATGATGTGCACAGATGGGGTTTTATAGACCTTGGTGCTAGAAGGTGCTTGATATCAATACTGGTGGCCTTGCAGGCACACCTCAAGTTGCAACCAAAGCAAAGCTGCTGGGATTTAGCTATGAAAGCCTCATTATCCAGGCCATAAACCTTCTGCTTGCTCTCCAAAAACAGGGATATTATTCAAGTGCTCAGAAAATTAGTACAGATTTTGTTAGGGAAACTAATATTTCAGCCCTACCAGGGATTTTAATCTATCACAGGTAAGCAACTCATGCTGGCCCTCGTTCTCTGTGGCTGAATGTTTATTGCTTTATTACTGAATTTAGTGTAAGAGCTGTTTTTTCCTCAAAATTTTCATCCTCGTGACAGTTTTCCACTTGGTAATGATGTCTTAAACATAAATGATTGAAGCTTCAAAAATAAGACTTTATCACAGAAATACTAATACAGCCTTCCTGGTTCTGCAAAGGGAGCTGGGAAAAGGCATTTTTCTAGTTTGATTGGGCTCAGCTGTTATCCTGTGTTTGATGATGACAGCCTGGGCATACCGGGATGGCTGGGCAGTAGGCTGTGCCTGGCCACTTTGTGTGCTGCTGCAGTGAGAATATGGCCTACACCTCAAAATTTGAAGCAGTGTAGAAAGGCAAAGCCTCTCCACCCACAGCCTGACACAGCTCGCCTTGAAAGCAGCATTGAAATTGCCATCAGCTTACAAAAACACCACTGCAGTCCTGAAATGTAGATGTAGACTGCCTGACAACTCTGGTGCCAGAGAAGCCTCATTGAGTTCTTGTTGCTGCAATGTCATGGGCAGCAGCAGCTGTGGCCATCCATTTGACAGGAAAAAACAAAAAAGGCAAGCAAATTTGGCAGTGTTTTGCTACTTCTTCCAACTGTTCTACTATGACCTTTTTTTCTTTATCTATCCATTGGTTCCTTTGTCAGGCCTTCGGGTAAACCCATGAGTGTTGTCCTCTAGTACTGCTCCTCAAGTTGGTTCGGCAGCACTGCTCCTGCTTTTGCATTCCACAGAGCATATTTAGTGCCCAGAGGTATCCACGAGAGGAGAGGAAAACCAGCTGTGAGAAAATGAGGCATCACACTGTTTTAAAGACAAGGTATCTGAAGCTCTTCAGGCCCTGATTTGGCAAAGCACCTATGCACGTGCTTTGCTTCAGGAGCAGTTTCACCGATGTCACTTTTGCATGCCTGAGGTTACACTCAGGGTTAAGTCTTTTGCTGGCATGCAGTGGTGTTTGATCCATGTTTGCATCTTCGTGGAGTAATGAGCTGTAGTGCAGTATGAAAGTTGGGAGCAGAATGCTGCATTGCCAGTATCCGTGAAGCTCTCTGGAATGAAGAGCCCAAAGGCCAGTGTGACCATTAAAACAGCAGCATTTTGGGTTGGATTGGGTTTTTATACTTTAACTGAAAGAATGTTAGCAGAGAAAAAAAGAAGCTTGTGCTTTGTGGTGTTTAATTGATTCAGCTTTTTGGCAAGCTGGATGATAAATCACTTAAATGAGGAGTTGTGAGAGGAAATTACTGCCAGATATTATTCTGCTCTATGCCTCCTGCAGCATTGCAGTGATACTGGTACAGACAGCAGGTTCTGTAGACCTTTACTAACAGAAGTAAATAACAGCAATAGACAATCCACATTCACCATCCTAGGATGTTAAAGGCTGTTTATGTACTTACTACCAACTGCAGATCTCAGTTGGCCAGGACTCTCAGTGTTAAGGCCATTGTACAGATGGACTTCTATGGGCATCTTCTTTTTCCTATGGGACGTTTTCTATGAATTTTAGGATTTTGCATGCTTGGCCAGGATTTCCAAATACCTGGCAGTCCTGGATGTATCTCTTGATTCTGTGCAGGCTTGTGAGCATCTGTGATGAATGCATCTCATCCAGAAAGCATCACACATTCTACATGCTCCTGTGCAGTAGATACAGCACAATGAGAACATGTTTGGGATGCTATGTATACACCACCTAGTACCTGAATATCTTGAGGAGCCATCAGACTTCTGCCTTTGATCAACAGATTCAGCAAGTCTGTCAGATTCTTGCCTCTCTAGATGTTTACAGAACACGCCTGAGTTGTAGGGAAGCATAGGCTCTCTGCATGACTATCACATTATATATAGGGACATATTTCATCTGAGAATGGCAGCCCTGCAAAATGTAAGTGATCCCACGGCAGATGCTAAGTGATTTGCAGTTTGAAAGGCAAGGTCTAAAAGGCAAATGAAACAGGAAAAGGGAAGAAGAATAATGTTATAAAGGTCAGCAGCTAAATCAATGTTTTAAAATTGTTCTACTTTGTTGTGCCTTACAACATTACAAGGCCACAGTGAGGTTCTCCTGGTAGCTTCAATGGAAGTCCGTTCGCATTATCTCATCGTCTTAATCACATCCATAACTCTCTCATTGTGTAGTTTGATCTATTATCATCAGTAGGAAAAGAAATGTGTGCATGGGGATAACTCATAGGAGAAAAGTTGGTAGGCATCCATGCCCTGCTTTCAGCAGGGTATCAGCACCCTGCCATCAATGTCCTGCCATTACTCTGTTCATCTAGTGGGTAATCTGTATAGTTACAAGCACTGGCTTGCCTTTAACTGGGCACCTGCCCTATGACCATGGTGGTGACTGGCAGAGATGGAACTGTGGGTAAGCCAGAACTTCATGCTGAAGTTCAAATGGTGCAGCCATTCATTATCTTTCTGCACTTACCTTATACTTTAGCAGCTGCCTTTGTGGTTTAGATAATACCATCTTCCAAAGTAACATTAGCTGTGTTTTTAAAGTATGAAATCCAGATGTTAGGCATCACAGATTAAGGCACGCAAACTTGAACAGGTATTTTCATTGTGAAAAACCATTGTTTCTAAATAACTACCTAACAAGGAACACATAAAGAGTCTTTTCCATCTCCTGCACAAATGGAACGAAGACGATTCTTCTGTACTACTTTGCAGGGATAAGCTGTTACTGAACTATTGCATTAACACTGGTTGCTGGTTCACCTTTGTCACACTCAGCAGAAGAGCTTTCAGACTTTTGAAGTAGAAAGTCTCAATTATGTATCAAATATCTTGATAAGGCAAGGGATAATGCCTTTAAACTAAAAGAAAGTAGATTTAGACTCAATATCAGGAAAAATAGTTTACAATGAGGATGGTGAGACGCTGGAACAGGTTGCTCAGGGAGGCACTAGATGCCCCATCCCTGGCAACATTCAAGGTCAATTTGGATGGGGCTGTTAGCAACCCGCTCAGTTTGAAGATGTCCCTGTTTATTGCATAGGGTGTGGACTAGATGGCCTTTAAAAGACACCTTCCAAAACAAACCATTCTGTAATTTTATTATCTTTGTCCTTCTAACTAGAACTGTGTTCATACAGGACCTTGAGATTGATGGTATTTTAACTATATTCGTTTCACCTTGGCTTGTTCATGAAGTACCTGACAACCAAAAGTGGACATGACTGAGGAGCTGCTCTGTTTTTTTTTAACAATTATTCATTAATTCTTGCATAGCAAAGGTTCATAAATGCTATTTACATGGTAGGGTCAGCAGCAGGTTCTTCCACCCACTTCTAAGAGCTCACGTCTGGGTTGAAAAAGTGAAGCAACAGCTACTTGAGCAGGTGAACGGTGCAGACTTCTTGTTTTGTTTTTGTAGGCTTTTGATGTTTTTAGATGACTCAAAGTAGGAATTTTTTGAACTGCAGTTGATTCACTGCTGTAAAATGATGGGAGTCTATCTTTGAATACTAAACTGCAGATGACATTTGGGCCTCCAGGGTTCTCACTGTGGAACAACTTTTTCAAATCCTCAAAACCCCTTGTTCTCACTTATGCCGCTGGGTATCTTATAAGACTCCGAAACTGCAGTGTAAACACTTTGCTGTGTTTCTTCAGCTAATGTTACCTGAAGTAGAAATACTGCCAAAGCTGTTGTATTTCCGTTCAAGAAACCCGACTCCTGGTATCAGTGTAGCAATTCTAAGTGAGACAAGACTAAGAGTTATGCAGTATAACTTCATTTGCTAGCAACTGAATTTTTATGATTTCTCATTAAAAAATAAAGATCTAAAATTAAAATTCTCTCCTCCAATTTAAAAAAAAATTTGTTCTCAAATATTTATGGAATAATTTCCAATGGCTGCACCATGGAGTCATAGTAATGTAGCTTTTTGCTACAGCAGCAACAGCAGCTGCAATGAATGCAAAAGAAAGAAAAAAACCCTATTTTTGTTATTGATTGCTATTTGGATGGTAGAGGCTCAGAGCCTGTCAGATTTCTTGCACCATGTAAGACACTGCTACGTGACACTTCTTGTCAGGATTTACCTCATTAATGTTTACAAATATTTAAAGAGTGAATGTCAGGAGGATGGAGCCAGGCTCTTCTCAGTGATGGCCAATGATAGGACAAGGAGCAATGGGTATAAGCTGGAACATAAAGAGGTTCCAAAGAAATACAAGGAAGAATTTTTTCACTGTGAGGGTGAGGGAGCACTGGAACAGGCTGCACAGAGGGGTTGTGGAGTCTCCTCCTGTGGAGACATTCAGAACCCACTTGGACAAGTTCCTGTGTGACCTGCTCTAGGTGGTCTTGCTCTGGCAGGGGATTGGACTAGATGATCTTTTGAGGTCCCTTCCAGCCCTTGAGATTCAATGATTCTGTGATTGTCTCTATCGCATGCACCAATTCAATGGAGGTTAGAAACAATCTGTGTAATGAAATTTACGTCCTTGCATCTAGCATGGAGTGTCAGTCTTGTGCACTGTCACCTGAGTCAAAACCAAAAAGGCCACAGCTATTATCCATTTTATTTCCAATGGACTTCATCCTTCTCCTTCTGAAACCATTATCAGCCTTACCCGAAGTTTCAGCTGGTAAGGCCAATACCTTAAAAAGAGAGGAAACAAAACCCAGTACTTGCACCGTGACATAGCCTGACTTGCTGCCTTCTAATGAAAAAGCAGATCAGAGGCTGAATGTGGTTTATGATGGAATTCCTTGCAATATTATTCAAGCAAGATGTTGTTGCTTTTTTAACCAAACATGCACTTCTGTTCTAGGACAAAGAACCAAGAACTGAAATTGGTAAGGGCATGATGGAGGAGGAGAAAGATAAAGGTCATACTGCGTGAGTTCTTTGCAGTATTATTGGTGTGATTAGTTTCCAAGTAGAACGTATTTTGCACTACAAATTTCTGATACGTTTTCCGTTGCCAACAGACTATAAGAGGATTTGAAGTCACTTGATTGTTACTTTGACTAACTATTAAGATGTTAGAATGAAGTAGCTTACATTTAAAAATAGTTGTATTTATCCAAAGTGTTGCAGTACTAGTACATTGCAGGTGCATTAAGCAGGTCCTTTAAGGACAGAGGTAAGGCAAGTGTGATTGTTTCTATTAAACCATTACATTTAGAGATATTTTACTAATATTTTTTTCAATGTCTTGAAAGTGACAGCCAAGAGTGTTTAACTAGAGTCTTGCAAATACCTCGCTTTGCCCTTTAGTGGTGTACTCAGAAGTTAGCAGCCAGGGGGATTTGTCAGCATCTCTGTCGATGAGAACTTTTCTCAAACTAAAAAAAATAATTGATTCTATAATTAATCCAAATTAATTCCATGTTTGTCTTGGAAGAGACAGTAGAGTGGGTAAAGAAAACCATCTCTGTGCAGAAGAGAGGGAGTAGCACAGGTTTCGCAGCAAAGGAGTACCTCTGCATTTCATGGAAACCGCTGTCAAGACGCCTGACAGGCAGGAGGATCTCTCTGCTAGTTATTCAGAAGACAGACATTTATTTGCAAAGCCCTGGGAGTTGCATTAAGGCAGAGAAACACCAAGCTTTTGTACAGGTAACAAGGGCACATGCTGCCCTTCAGAGAGTCCTTTTTCTGAGGTTTGTTTTCTTCCCACAGTGCTGTGTACCATGTTGACTGCCACCACCCCCGGAGCTGATAGCATTTCACTCACCCCATCATGGCACATGTATTGTTTCTTCCACCTGTTGCACCCTGTCAGTGAACTCTGTCCTGTACAGTCCTACAGTGTCTGGCAACATTAGTGAAACTGTCATTTTCACTTAAATCCTAAATAATTATCTGTGTTGTGGTTTGCAAAGCCTTTGTGGCAGCCCCCAACCTGAGCTGCACTCTATAAATGAATGCAACATGTTTACCAGTGATAAGCAGATGTTAGGTATTGCTCATCTCTCTCATTAAGGCAATTAGTGACCTGTAGAAGATGATCAATCAGGGATTTTATCTATCTCAATGTCAGTGTCTGGTTGCCTGCACTGAAGGATGCTGTTTATAATATGTCCAGTCCCTAATTTCTCCCTTTCCTGCTCATCATTATTATTATCGAAAATGCCTTTTTGCTTCTGTTAGCAAAACCAGAATCCCCCATGCCCCAGTTTTAGCAGCTAATGTCCACAATAGGGGCAACTGATCCAGCACAGGAGTTAAATATAACTGTGTCTAGTGTAAGGAGAAGATTTAATGGGAAATGGTTGGCATTCTTTCTTCTTAAAGGCACGGGGGAAATGGGGGGGGCGGGGGGGGAGAGAGAGAGAGACGTACACACACAGACAAACGCATCCCACACTGAGGGAAGAGACAGAGAGCAGGCAAGGCAGAGAGGGAGCGAGGGTAGAGAGAGAGAGATCCCCAAAGCAGCACTGCGCCTCTGAGCTGGAATCTGCCACGGTGCAACCAGCATGTTGGTCCTCAGCCTGTTTGTCTGGGGATCTTACCTGCAGCTTTTCTTCTGCTTTGCTTTATCTCAGACTGCGTACGTTGACAATGTCTTCTCAGTTTCAGCAGGTAAATGGCTTTAAGTCTTGTTACTTTTCCTTGCTTGGAGCTCTCTGCACTCTGATTCTTGCACTTGCCAGTGACTGGGAACACAGGATTAAAAAATGAATACTTCAAATTGCAGATCTCAGTGGAGGGATTTTGCACTGCAGACCTGTTCTGCCAGATGCGAGGGGATATTGTTACTTGGTTGGTTTTGCTTTTTACTTTATAATTTCTAGTTTTAAACCCCTCCCCTTCCCTTCCCTGTGAGAAATAATAGGCAAGATCTTCAGCTGCTCTAAAATGCTTTTTTTTTTCCCATTGGCTTCCATGGTGCTGTGCTAATTCATGGATCTGTCCCAATTAGTGTATTACTTGCACGTCTGCATGTTTCTTTCCATTTTGGATGAGCTTAGATAGATTACAGCAAGGGAAAGAAAATGAATCTCAATGTATATCTGCTTCTATAAATAAAGCCCTGACCTCAATGAGCGCTGCCAGAGTCCGACTGGATGTTAGCAGAATAAACATCATCTGGCTCTGGCTATGACACTAACAAATACTCGGATGACTTACATAGCAAACAAGAGTCCACTGCATGGAAAATCCCTGCTAGGCAAAGGCAGAACAAATTGGTTGTCAGCTGAGCCAGGGCACTGGAAATCCCACTAGGTAGATTTTATGGTTTCATCAGCAAGGCTTTCCTTTAGCCACGTTCTGTGCAAAGGAAGGAGAAAGTTGGTGAGAGCTCTGACTCCATCTCTCCTTTGAGGAACTTTCACCAACTTTTGGCGAGTTGCTGTCTCCTACTTTCTGTCTGTTATTGTGTATCTGTCAATAGAGATGCTTCTAACTAACACCCTAGGTTATTTTAGTGTCAAATTGGAGATGATTCAACACAGATTTGAATGTCAAGTTCAGCTATACCTACAGATCCCTCCCATAAGACAGTGACCAAAAAAGTACACATCTTAAGACTGTACATAAAATCCACTTTAGATGTGAATCTAAAGATAACCAGCCTTTCTCTCTCTCTCATGTCTCTGGTGTGACCATTCAAGGTGTTTATGGGGTGGTTTACATTCAAGGTGTTTACAAGAGAAGGGTGATCAGGAGGGATAGCTTTTATGAGGTAATAGATTTCTGCACTAAATAGCAGTAACAGTATGCATGAGTTCTTCTAAGGGTTTTGGCTTTGTTTAATCTTATAAAATGTGCAGAGCTAGTACATTGTATTTCACTCCCAATGGTTTGAACAGTCCATTCATTTAAATAAATTCAAATAATAAGATGCTGAGGGCCACAAGAGTACTGCAGATATCCTTTGGGGAAAAGCCCTTTAGCATTTAATAATGCAGCCATTACAATTCTGTGGTCATTTCAGATTGTTTTAAAGATGACATCTAGAAAAGTTTAATGTTCAAGGGAGTTCACCCTTTGAAAAATGATTTAGCCCATTCTTTTAAACCTGTGGGAACTAATAATGTGTTTTATCCCAAGCTCTGTAGGATGTCAAAAAGCATTAACATTCCTGTTCCATTTGGTATACTTTTTCTAATATGTTGAGATCAGCTAATGTGAGGTAGAGGATTCATCAAAATTTACTTTCTCTGATATATTCCTAATTGCTTTGCAATTACATGTATATTTATTAGCTCCCAAAAACTGTTTTGAAGAGCTTTACCTGTATTTGATACACAGACAAACAAGAAATTCAGATTTCCTTCCTGTGTATGGCTTGGCCTTTCTCCTATGACACACACTTGTGTGTTTAGAGAAGGCATTTAAACTGTCCTGAAACAAAAAAAAATACAGTTCAATAAATAACTTTCCTCTTGGAAGAAGAAGGATTTGTTATCTCTGCTGAAAACATAATGGAAGAGGCAAATAGGAAGGAAAATGTCAAACTACTCTTTTCAGTAGATTATTTTCTGTTGCACAGGCCTGGGGGCTTGCCTGCAAGGGACCTGAGGGCTCCTCAGGCAGAGATTACATTTGGCCATGGCTCCTTCCTCCTCTATCTAGGCTTGGAGAAAATGTGAACAGTCAGGAAATCTAGTGGCCAATGTGGTGGTTTGAGTAAATCACCAGCCCTTGTATTGCTCTGCAGGAACAACCTGAACTGTGCTCCTCTGGCCAAGGCACTGGAAATCACCTTTAGACCCAGCAAGCTCTTAGCAAGGCTTCTGACACAAATATATTGTAAATGTTTACTTGATAATATGTGGAAAAACTGACATCTGTCAGATGATTCAGACATAATCCCACCACCACAGGGCTGGCTTAAGAGCCATATTTATGGTAGGTGTTACATACCTGTGTGCCATTATTCCTTGCTAATTGGGCCTACTTGGTATGAAAAAATAAATTACAAAAAATTGCTTTAGTGCTTTAATTGTACCAACATTTTAAGAAATATCTCCTAAGAAAAAAGCAAAAAAAGTCTCTACTTTCTGGTAGGAATCTCACAGTGACTACAGAAGGTGAATTAATTCCATTTAAATTCTGTTATCTTAGTGGATTCTCAAATGTTCTGTGGCTGTCAGCTGAGTCAATTATTTGTATCTGGCACCAGGATGTAATTTCACATTTAAAGAATGGATTTGAGCACTGTATTTGCAAATTCTAAAACTAATCACATTTAACAGTGAGGATGTTCTTAAGTGGCAGCTTGTCTTGCCTATAGCTCAGAAGATGCATTTGGGTGTATTCCAGATACGTCTGGAAACTTCTGAGCTAAAAGTACTTTTATTTCTGTCCTCTCACATCTTTGCATAGCAACAGGTCACAAATAAAAAGATTGACAGTTTACAAAGCAGCAACTGGAAAGCAGAGATAAACATTTGATAGGGGGAGAAAGTGTTTGGAGAATAACTGGGAAAAGAATAATAATCTAGATTTTTGATTTGCTGCCAACTCCACCTTATAGTCCCATCAGCCTCAAGCAGCAGCACGTCCTTGTTTCTGAAGTAGTTTGAACTTTGATTCCAAAGAGTTGAGTCTCCTGGTGCTGAAGCATAATTTCTGGAGGAAAGGCTTTAGAGAGTAATATTACAACATTCTCAAGCAGGTGGCTGTGGTTCCCACAGGGGCAGTGAAGACCCACAGGGGTGGGTAGCTCAGACCTCCTGGAGTCAGCAGGCTTCTTTTCAGGGTAACCTGTCATATCTCACCCTTACACCATGGTGCTGTTTGTAACCATTCTTCAGAGCTCTGCTGTACTGAGGTTCCAGCATGGTGCACTCAAGGAGGTTGCACTCCTGATGAAAACTAGGCATGAATTTTATACTCATTTTTGGTAGGTTACATGAATCAGTCTGTACGTTGTAAGAACCAGCCTGAAGGAAGTCACCTTCTAAATTCAGGTCATAAAAAGACTCTCATTCCTTCTCGTCCCCTATTCTACTCATCCAGGCTGACAGGTTTCTTGCAGAGAGACAGGAAAGTATTTAAATTGCCAGCAACAATAGGAGAAGGACAGCATCTCAGTGCTTCTTCTGACCCAAACTGCCTTTTACATGTGCCACAAATGTATCCTTTTATTGATCCCTGCGATCAATATTGATACGTAGCCCTATGAAAGGAATACAGTAGATTAATTTAAAGGAATGAGATGGGACAGTAACATCTGAGCACTTTTGTCAGTATTCCTCATGAGTTTTCCTATTATTTTCCCAAAGACAAAGAACACTATGTCTCACTGGGCAGGTGACACAACCTCTTTGAATTGGGAAGGTGTAAAATTAATGTGCAGTGTGGGATAGCTGCAGTAAACAGTTTAGCTTTCTTGCAGACCAACACTGTTGGAGCAGTAAGAGCCACAGTGATGGTCAAGGCAGGTTGGGAAGAGGAGCTGTGCAGGATGACAGCCTCGACTGGGCAGCTCAGAGAGGAGAGGACTTTGGTAGCCCCTGTTTCTGTGTGCTGAGGGTAGATGGTGTTGTTCATTTGTGAGAGAAACAGCAGGTGAGAGAAAGCACAAAAATAAGTGGTGATTCCTGACGTTGAGGGAGTCAGGATCTGGGCTGCCTTTCTGTAAAAGGAATATCTGACCCAATCATCAGGGTTGAGGGTTTTTTTTCCCCTCTAATGAAACAACCCACAGGAACCCTAAAAGTTGTCCCCAAATTGTCAAAATAGATAGCAGGGATGTAAGGTGCATGATTTTCCTTTCTAAGGAGAGTGATTGTAAATATTTACTTATGTAAGATCACGAGCAAAAATTATCAGAGTACTTGCAAGAGGAAGAAAGACTCAGAAGGAATTTAAAATGACTAGCAGTAAAAGCTGAAAGACTCTCAAAGGCACCAGTTGGAGCCTACTGAGAAAATGGCCCAAAGAACAACCAGCAAGCAGAGAATCTTTCGCGGGCAAAAGTATGGGTCCAGAGAAGGGAGCTGGGCTCTGCTCTGGAAAGGCAGCTTGGGTACAGGAGGTGCCCAGCATCCTCACACTGTCAGCCAGAGGCCTTCTGAAGGAACACGTGTGGGAAAGAAAGCTTTGGTTAGGTAAAAATTCCTGATGGAAATGAGCCACTGGTAAAGGCTACAGCTACCTTAGGAGAAGGAAAGCAAAGTGCCGTTGGCCAGAAGAGAAGACAGTCACATGGCTATGGATCTGGCTAGGCAAAGGTGTCAGGGATGGACTTGCTTTGGTGTTTAAAAGCTTTCTGTTGTATTGGTGACTTGCAGAAGCCTGAGAGGGAAACAACAGCTTTTTTCAATAAATTATCTCTTCAGCTTGAGAGGAAAAAAATAACCTAATGATTGGCCATATGCACTTGATAGCCCAAATAAGCAGCTACAGAAATAAGCCAAAAGAGGAGTTATGTGGTGGTTACCTTTCTAAGCTGATGAGTGTTGTCTTTCCTATGGGGAAAAGATTGGACTGGAAGCAAATTGGACTAATATGGTGTCATTACTGTTGCTTTAAGTAAATGGTTCTTCAAAATAAATACAGTTAAAGAAGCACCTTATTTGACTTTATCTGTAGTTTCTCCCCTAGTAGCTACGACCCATGAGAATCCTAAATTGGATTTCCTACTTGAGTCAATGTAGATAACACTCAGAGATGAAATTGCTTTAGGATTCATAGACCCTTCTCTCTGCTTAGACCCACACCAGTGCTGAGTTAGGTGAGAGCAGAGCAGCACAGTGGTGCACAGCTGGTGTGTGTCTTTGTGCCTGCACCCAGCTTTGTGTCAGCAAGGGCAAGGGGAAGGCCACAATTGGCTAAAGGACTCCCAGGAAGTCCTGTGAAATTAGCAGTAGACCAGTAAGTAGAACCCCCCTTGATCCTGAGGGTGAGGGACAAGGGAGGGACATCAGAGGCAGTTCAGGAGATTGTGGCATTTGTCTTGTGGCAGTAAATAAAAATCAGAAGGAGACACAGCCATTAGTGAGGAAGATGGAAACTGGCTGCAACAAGGCTCCTTAAGTACAGCTCCGGGTTTTGCATGCAGGTAGGGAGAGGGGCTTCTGACCCTGTGGCATCACTGGATGACAAAACACCTTGGCTTGTCAACAAAGTTCCAGTGCAAATGAGGGGAAAGAGCTCAATGAAATGCTGCATAAGATGTCATGAACTTTCATTCACTCAAGAAAATATATGTCAAAGGACCATATGGTCTGCCCTGTGTTCCTGTTTCCCCTGGTTTAATATAAAGCTCTCATTTAGCTTTACGTGGTGAGCTGATGGGGGCAGAGGCATTTTGAAATACGAAGACAGGTTTGTGGTTTGAGGTGCAGGAAGCTGGAACAACTGATGACCAGTTCAGATTGTTTTTCTGGGGCAGTGTTTGTGGTACAAGTAAGGCAGATGTCCAGCTTCAGGCTTCTTTGGAGATGCAACCCAGACAAAGCCAATATTTTTAAGGTAGTTGTTTTGTGGTGCTCCCACCACCTGGGACAGAGATCAGCACAGGAGCTGAGGCACTGCTTGCTTGCCTTTCCAGTGAAGAAAGCAGTAACAAAACTGATCTGTAGCTTTTTCTGTAACCTCTGAGTGTTTCTGACAGACAACAACCAGTGAGTACAAAATGGAACCTCAGGTGAGAGTGGTGCAGCAGCTGTCATAGTGATCCAGGTGGTCTGAGCAAGCTTGTCCATGCTGTGGTGGTGTTGTTACTGAGCATAGCACTATCTCTACTCCAAAGATATTGGACATGCTGATGAATATTAGATTTTTTTGTTGTGACCAGGCTGGGAGGTGGAGGCTTAAATTCCAGCACAGCAATGTAAGCTGCTTAAAAATCAGATATTTCCAGTGAAAGTAAGGGAACTCCACACACAAACAATCCAAAGTGTGGTAAAATCAGCTTGTTCCCTGTGTACTTGTAGACAGTGCTTGTAGGCCTCTGCTCCTATTACAGACAGTTTATATGTGGGTTTATCGATATTGTCAAACCCCTGCACACAGAGGAAACAGACTGTGACTTGCATGTTAGCATCTTTTGGTTTTAAAGCCCTTTTTTGTATGGGACACAGAGTCTTCCCATGCATGAGCTGTATTGGCACAGGAGCACCAGCAGCATGATTGCAGCAAGAGAAACTTCTAGTTGCGGCTGAAACTACAGCAAAATGTAATTTGTGTTTAGACAGAAAGAAGTTTTTGTCAGGATTGACGTTGCATCCCTGTGGTCTTTAACTCTCGGTGCTAGGATACTGTGTGTTTATAAAATTGTGGAGTGCATTTAGCTGTGATGCAACATAGGACTCACCAAGGACATGTCTAGTAGACCTATTTCATGTCCCAGTAGATGGGAAAGCCTGTTAGATGTAGAGGGAATTCTTTGAAGATCATATATATGAAAGAGGAAAAAAAACAAACCCAAAACAGGAATTAACAAACCTCAACTTAGATATTCTGTTTCTTCCATTCTCCTCTCCAAGAAATGATTGCTTTAATGAAAAGGAAACTGAGGGGAGATACCTTCTGTAGTCACACAACTGTAATGGTAAAAGGGCATTTGGAATGAGAAGGCAGATATAGTAAGAATACAGAGGAAGGCTGAAACAGTGAGTGAAAGAGAAAAAAAGATATTAACTACTTTTCCCAGAACGGGCAGGTGGGCATGCATAAATTCATGTGCCCAGGGAATGCACACAAGTCAAGGGAGATACTTTGTCTAATGAAGGCAGTGTTTCAATTTCAGTTTTCTTATACCAAGGGGAAAGTGGCAATAGATTATTTTTTAGCTTCCTGAAACTACAAAGGTAATGGCTTTTTACAATACCAAGTCAACACAGCGTTGTTTTTTCGTGAAAGACAGGAGAATAAAATGAGCTTGGCTGTGAATTTGTTGCAGCAAGGGAGTCAGGAGGAATTTATTTAGTCCATGGCAGCAAAGTTTCTCTGAAGTTTTTCTGAGAATATAGCACCTAGTCTCACAGGGACTGGCTTGGATTGTCTGAGCATATGGTGGAGCCACATCAAAGTCAAGTACGCATTTGATCTGTGCCAGCAGTGACCAATTACGATCTTTCAGTTGCAGAAGGGTGACACTGGTGTCTCTTGGCTTTATTGCTACTATTTTCACAGATAATGTGGGACAGGACAGCGTGGCAGTGAATGAGACATAGAAGTCTTTCAGCACAGACATAGTAGCCATCTTGCACCAATCTTCAGGGTTCTGGACCCTTCCACAGATTGTAGTAGGCTTTAATACTCAGTATACTCATAATACTGTTCAGCTGTGACAAGCAGTTGTATTTTATAATCTGGTTCATAAAATGACTGAGATTAGATATGGTGATTTACTAGACTGAAACTCTGTTTCTGGTATTGTAATTGAGTAATCTGTAGCTTTGGGGGAGCTGCCTAACTTCTCCATGTCTCAGTATCTCATGCACTGAGGGGGAGCACACAGAGTTGTCAGCATTGCTTAGCAGTGTCCAGAGGACCTCCAGGACCTCTGCAAACTGAAGGACATAGAAAGAAAACTGCACAAAATAACCTCGTTGTGGTTATTGGGATTTATAAGACATGGGTGTATTTTATAAACCCGTATTATAATTCACTGAAGTGTTCCACCTTTCAGATATTATTGTGGTTTTCATGTTCTTGTGAAACTGGAGCACACAGCCAACCCAAGCTAAGGCTCCTCTCAGAATTTTCCTTCTGCAATCAATATGAGAGAACAGTATATGATCTTTTGACAGGTGTTGCCCTCGTACATGCACATACACGCAGATTAAATGTCTGAAGTGTTTGCATATAGGGAGCAAGGGGCTTTCCCTTTGCTCAGAAATCTCACAGGCCCTTGTGCTTTCCTGTGTCTTACCATGTTTCTGCAGTGTGTCCCAAGGCTGACCTGCAAAGATGCAACCCCCTACCCTTCTCCAGCCAAGCTGTGAAGGGCTTAGCTGGGACCTCACAGCCCAGGAGCACATGCGAGCTACGGGGAGATGCTGGGGGACGCCAGATGAATATTAGGTGAGGACAGAGGACAGAGTGTCTGTTGTAGTTTTGCCCAGCTAGCAAACAAACACTATGACAGTCTCTCGTTCAGTGCCCGTTGTTCATCCCCCACCCTTGTTGGGATGACAGAGACCCCAGCAAGATGGAAGGAAAAAGATAAGCAAGATTGTTCTGGATGAGACAAGGGCAGGGAGGGCTCACTGCCAATTACGGTTCCGGGCAAAACAAACTCCAGTACTCAACTTAGAAAGGAAAGTAAGGAAAGTCTACCTACAAGAAACAGGACGGAATAAAAGCAAAAACGGAGTAGAATGATGAGAAAATTACAACCAGCTCTTTAAGATCTCCCTCCCCCATCCCTCCTTTCTTCCTGGGCCCAGCTCACTGCTCACGATATCTCTACCTCCTCTCCCATCAGTGGCCCAGGGGAGCTTCTGCCGATACAGGGTCCCTCCCTCGGGACACAGCCTCTTCTGGGCATAAGTTTAATGAACTTCTCTGTTGTGGGTTCCTCCCCACAGTTACAGCTTCTGTGAATATGGGGTCTCTCACATGGGACACCGCCTCCTCTGGTCATAGTCACTGCCCCTGGCACGGAATCTTTCACAAAATACAAACAAATCTCAGCTTCACCACTTCTCTCTGTAGAATGCAGAGGAGTCTCTGTTCCAGCACACCTCCTCCTCTCTTCCCTCACTGACCTTGGAGTCCACATGGTTGCTTCTCTCTCTCTTCCAACTCCTTGCACCACCACCAGCTGGAAAAGAAGGGATAGAAGAAGGAAGAAACGAGAAGAAACCTCCTCTTCCAGCTTCTTAAAAAGTGATTGTAGAGGCGTCCAGTTGGCTCAGCCCCAGCAGTGGGTTTGGCTCAGAGCTGGGGAGAGTTTTGAGCAACTTCTTACAGGAGCCATCTTTACAGCCCCTTCCCTCTTACTAGAAACACCTTCGTGTCAAATCATGACAGTGTCCTTGCTCCTTCATCTGGGTGAATACCAAGATCCACCATCCAGGCAGTGTCCCTGGGTTTGTTGGCACAAGCTTTTTGAACATGGACTGATTTTAAATACCTTTATTTATTTGTTTATTATGACAGCTTCTGAGCATGTGCCAGCTGGTAAAGTACATGTTACTGCTGCCACAGCCTGTAGCCACTTTGAGGATTAAAATTAGAATATTTTGAATTTTTGTGAGTTTTTCTTGGCTGACAATGTTTCGGCTGGATTTTTTAATTTCTGCTGGAAATATGGGGAATTAATCTCTCACCAGCTTTGCTCTGTTTCTTGAAGACTCTGAATCCCCATTTCAAGAAAGAAGAAACCAGAAGAGGGAGAGAACTGCAGCCCTGTGTCTTACCCCGTAACTCACATGGGAGCTTCATAGGTCACTGCCACTTCCATGCAGACACCATTGCCTAAGCTGCAGGGCTTCATATATGTCTTTGGCATATCTACATTAGATGATTGATAGGAAAAGATGTAGTTAGGACATCAGCTCTGAGATTTAAGTTCAAAAGTGTATTGAGAGATGCAGGCCATTCACCAACCTGTCCATCTGACCCAGCTTCAGACACAAGCTGTATTCCTGGCTTTGCTTGTGTGTCCTTAAGGCACATTTTGGGTCACAAAGCTTCATAAAATGCATTTTGAAGATGTATGCATTGTTTATGCTGATGCATGTCTTTGCAGTTTCAAAAGAGAACTTAATACCTACATCTGCACTGTGAATAAAGGAGTTTCATCTGTAAGGCTCTCAAAAGGCATCTTTGACAAGCTCGTAAATTTTCCTGACTTAAAAGGACAAAGTGCCTTAGTCACCTTGGAGTAGATGTACAGAATGATACCAAGTGGCTGCAGCCTGTGGTGCTCTGCTCTTGAATGAATGACAACAAAGCAGATGAAAGTTTCAGTTTCAGATGGACAAGCCTACATTCATGATCTTACTAATCTGCCCAGCTCATTTATTATTAATCCTGAGCACTGTCCAAGTGGAAAAAGCACCTGTGATGGGGCATCACATCAGAGGACTCCGTCTAGCAGAGTCCTGCCCGTCACAAGCTGGGCAGGCCACCAGCACTGCTATCTGGGTGACAAGACTTCGGATAACAGCTTGGCTTCCTGTCAGGGCTTGCCGGGTTAATGTGGTCACAAATAGGAAGGGAAACACATGTTAAGTATCTTTTTCCTTTCTTGTCCTTTCCTCCTGACAGCTGGCCTAGAGCTAGTGATGTTAGGATAAAAGTCACTTTCATGGTTTACTTAAGACTTTTTTTATCCATTAAATTCTATAAATCTAACTCAAGAGTAGGACAGCACTTTTCTGGTACCTCCATTGCAGCTAGGGGGATTCATAGGGCTGAAGGGCTCTAGGATCAATCAAAGACCTCATATGAGACTCTCTCCAGGGGACTCAGCCTGGAGGAAGGCTTCTCTCTGGCTCTGTGTTGGACCATCTATAGTGTTCCCAAATTTCAGCTACAGTCAGAAGATAGCAGTCTGCAAGAATAAAATTAAACATAGCAGTTTATCTAAAATAGGTTACTTTCTGAAGCAATACATTGCATTGCCCATACATTTTTAGTCACTTTCTTGAACTGGATTAACATATAGTCTGGACCAAAAAACCAATTTGAGTTTGAATATGCTGAATACTTTCTGTGTTAAAACTGACTATTATGATTTTTGTGTTCTCTGAAAAATAACTGCCACTCCTAGGGGAGTTTTTCATTTTATCTTTCTTCTCATATTGAGTATATTCTTAGATATTGAAGCTGTCAAAACCGCAGTTTCCATACTAGAAATGTAAACGCACGCTCTATGTAGGCAGGGTCTTCATATTTCAGAGAAATATGACAGTTCTATTCTTGGTCTGAGATTTTTTCCACTGATGAGGACTGGAGTATTCTGAAGCTGTGTTTAGCAAACAAAGCTAACCTGGAGCCTAAAAATATACATTGCATTTGCAGGGAGCCTGTAATCCTGCCAGGGCAACGTTTTGTGATATCAACCAAGCCAATATTTTAATGGTTGTACATCTTGGACATATTGCAGTTACAAAATCCTTATCAATGAAAGGCAGTGCTTCTCAGATCAAATTATAGCAGTCATACCTGTAGTCGCTCTGGGATTCACTCTTTTTTTTTTTTGCTCCCTCTGCTGTCATATCACCTGTCATACCTGAGCGTGGAAGGTCCTTACATCCAGGACCAACTTTTCCTTAAATATTTGCTTTACAAATACACCTTCCAGAACACAGCCGTGATTCTTGATGGTGCCTCTGAAATATTAACTACCTGCACCAGTGACTAAGCCACACAGGACAGATTTAATATTCTTTTTTCTTGAATGATAATAATCCTATTGAAATGTATCTATATCATGGAATAAGGTAATACTAAGAGAAAATGATGTCTTTGAAATGTGGCCCAAAATAAAATGATAATCACATTTTATACCCTATTAAACTATAAGCTGTCCATTTCTTTAATAATAGGCAATTTAGTTCCAATGCATTGTGTTCACATAGAGTCCTGAAATTAAGACAACTGCCAAAGTATTTGTGGTAAAAATTGAAGGCAGTCGTTACAGCTGTGTAAGAGTGACTGAATTCAGGACGAGCCAATACGGAATTGAATTCTACATAACTGTGCATTTCATTGCATGTGAGAACTGGAGATAGGCAAACTTGAGCCTTTGCTATTTTTCAAAGGGCATTGGCATTTTCAATATTTATTTAAAGTTTTAAATGAAACAATATCTCTCTATTTTTTATTGTAAATCTTCTGCCTTTGTCTTAAAAGGAAGCTTTTGGTTGAGTTTCGAAATTGCTTGGCGAACTTGAAAAAGAGCCTTCATTATGGATCCTTTCAGACTTCAATTGAAACATCTCTTGAAAGTATCATTGCAAGTAGTATTTTGATAGAAAAAAAAATCTGGATAATGTAACCTACCCTTGAATGCTGCTGAATCACGTTCCTCTGGACAGCTCTTTTCTGTGCATCAGGACAGCGAAAATGCTGCCCCCATTAATGTGGGGTGGTGGAACTTATGCAGTACGTTTCCTGAGACATTTGAAAAACTGGAAGTACCTCTGTCCCTTGGAAAGCTTGTTTTACCTTGAGATGAGACTAATATCCAACCTGTGATTGATTTGCACACAAATCTAGGAATTTTGTCAGGTTTGTCTTCCTAGAAACTCAATTTAGAGATTTTTCTGTTAATACCAGATTCTTCATCATAGGCTTTTCTTCCTACTGTATTTGGCTCCATGCCACTCTTCAGTTCACAGACATCCATCCCAGCTGCCATTACCCAGAGAAAGGAATCAACAGACATAAATAAGTATTTGCTGTCCTTGGCAAAACCTTCACAGAAGGCTCCCACCCCAATTAGACATGCATTTCCCAAAGAGTAAACAGATTTTAAAAAACCCCACAGTATAAGTGCATCATCTGCACATACTTTTTCTGTGAATCTGTGGTCACAGCTTCTTATGTTGCTGAGGGAAGTTCACTTCTTAGAAAAGGTCAAATACATTGTCCAACAGAGATCCTGCCTTACCAGTCAGTTGGTGACAAAGCTGTTGACTAAACCTGGGTTGTGGAGTATTTATTCTTAGGGATGAGACATGAATCAGAAGTAAGGCAACCTGATTTCAGTCACAGGGGAAATATAAGCAAATGTGCTGTGGAACAGCCTCCCACTGTGTTACCACAAAAGTGCCTGTCGCAATTTGGTCCACAGAGAAGGTTGGTGGTCAACAGCATGGAGTGGCACTCAGGCTGTAACAGGAACCTGAAGATGCTATTTCTGATACACTTTTGGAGAAAAGGGGAGAGGAAGCAAGAAATATTTGAATCTATTTTCTAATGCTGCCTATCTGAAATTTTCCAAAATCAGCCTGTGTCATAGCCATTAAGTCACATTAAGAGCTTAAAAGTCTGCATAGCCTTCAGCACAAGAAGGAAATTATAGACTTAAGGAAACACTAATTTTCTTAAATCACTGCTAGGATTACATTGCACACAGGATGCAGGAAAATCCTGTGGAATGGGAACTCTTCTTATTCTGTAAAAAATGTTTGTGGTGTTCAAGACAACAGATGAGTGTTTATATTGAACAGATCTCCCTTGTTTGGAACAGAAGAAACGGGTCAACCACAGAGCATGCCACCTCCTTGGTCCTCCTCCACCACCGATGTTTCCACCACCGTTCTTCAGGCACAGCTGGAGCACTGTAAGTGTGGCCCAGGAGCCTTTCTCTTCTTTTTACATGACTTTTTGTGTGTGACAAAGATTGAAGCACCTTCTCAAGCACTGCTTCATGGTGTTCTGCAGCAAACCTGTCTGTGTTGATATGACACTGTTAGGACAAACATTCAACATCCCAGACCAGGGCTTGAAGTGACTCTCAAATCTAGGAATGAAACAAGGCTGAGTTTTCTCAGGCAGTTAATTCATTTAGCTTAAAATATTCTCCTTACTCTGTTTTGAGGACTTTCTTAGAGTAATGCAAAAGCAAATGGCAGTGCTATAAGCCAAGTAAGAACAGTAAAGACACTTTTCTGTGCTGCACAATGATTTCAGGATGTACGTTACGTATGTGTCCTGTTTTGCATCATATTTGCCTTACCCAGTAGAAGAAATTAAGATTCCCAAATCCTTCTATGGAATCTATCCTCACCATCTTATTTTGCAGAAGGAAAGACGTGCTTGAATTTCTGGTATGGAGTTTTCACTCACTTAACTATGCACATACCTGCTCCATATTGTATGTATTCATACACGTTAACATATGCAACATACAGGATACAATGAGCATATGATAGAGCAGTTTGCCTAGTTACTCTCATTGACGGGATCTGTTAACTCCAATATGTTTTTCACCCCAAAGTTAAGAATTTTACTACCTATTGAGTAATTCAAATTTCTTAGTTCTACTATTCATTTACCATATACAATCACTGCAATTATCGCCAGAGTTATGTAAATAATTATTAGTAAGATGTCTGGCAAGAAATAACACAAGAAAAAATACAGTGTAAAATCCTCCATTATCTTTAGAGAGAATAAGGTTGAGCTCATGGTGTTATTTCCCCTGAACCAAAATCTAGTTGCCTCCCCCTTCCCCATCCCCTCCCTTCCCTGTGCCTTGATTCCCACAGAAAGGAGACCCAGGGATGAGATCTCCTTCGGGATGTGGTATATTCCTTCAGTGAGGATGAGGTTCCTGGAATTCCCCCAAGCAGCCCAGCAAGTAACTGGAGCACAGAATTACCCTTCACACTATCTCCCCCATAAGAACACAAAATCAAACTAAGTAGTTACTAGGACAGTAGGAACCTCATGAAGTCACTACAAGCAGCTTGTGCTTTAGAGTCTGTAGTTAGAGCTTTTCTGGAAAACAACCTTTCACTTGGAAGATGAAGATCATTTACATTAAGCCATTGTTTCTGGCTCTATTTGTCTGTGTTTCCAGGGGAGATCACTCTTGTCACAGGACATGAAGAAGCCAGTTTACTCGTGCAAGCCTAATTTTGAAGTAAAAATTTAGACATTCATTGATCATTAAAAGCACTGATTCTGTTCTGCAGTGAATGAATGCTCATGGGTTAGTATCTTCTGGAGAGAAGATCATGCTGGTTATACCATTGCTGAGTGTAGTCTCTATTATTAGAGCAAAGGCACTATTTTTGGAGAGGATCTACTACTTGTAAATTGGGACAGAGAGAGCAGGGTCAGGGCTAAGAATAGGCCGAGGTCCTAGGCTGGCTCAGAGGGGTGCGTGGCAGTGATGTTCCTCTGAGGGAGGAGAAGGAGGAAGCCTGGGGCAGGACACTATGCTGAAGTGCTAATGTTTGAGCATCCATGAAGATAACCTTGTGACAAACCCTATGCTTCTTCCTAAGGAAGCAAATCAACTCTTTTTATTTATATATTTCCCTAACAGGCTACACAGGGCTGCATGTTCACTCATTTGTTTTATGTTATGTAGAAGCTGTTTGCCCAGGATATGCAAGGATTGTGCCAGGAGCTCCGGATAATAGAGTCTTCCTCTCTGCCCAAATCACATTGCCCTGCAGGGCCTCCTGGCCCCCAGGTGAGTGATACATTTGCATTAAATACATTAAATCATATCTTTATCTCACTTGCTCCAAGGTCCTTACAAAGCTGTAAAACACCTGCAAATGTTTTTTACCATTTAATAAGTATACCAAGTGCTGGCTTAATTTAATTTTGATGTGACTATGCATACATCATGCAGGCTTTTTACCCTATGTTCTCATGCCTACATTGCATACTCTTCATTTTTGTGGAGTTTTACAGTGGATAGCACTCATCAAAAATCCTGAAGATACCATCACTCCTTTCAGAGGGTCTTTGTTATTTTTTTCATTCTTTTAGGCTATGTTGTCCTTTATGTGAGGGAAAGAGACCCTGAAGTGGATGCACAAGAAGTGCAATGAACTTGAATGTTAGTGGAGTACACCCCTGAGAAGAAACACACCCACAGTAAACATCAGAGACAAGGAGGGGCTTCAGGAGGGCAGGGGTATGGCATTCAAGAGGTGTAGGGTCTCCTAGCTTGACCTGCAATATCTCTGCCTCTGATTTGATGGTTAGCTTTGTGCCAGTCTTTTTAACCTCCTGTACATTAAGAAATATTCTGAGGGTGGTCAGAAATCTTCTGAGGAAATGGTCTTCTTCTAGAGGAAGGCTTTAGTGAACATCTCTGTAGTGTGGAGAAGATCACCTGTTTGCCTTTCCATTCCTGTTTGTTCATTCTAAAGAAAAGAGAAACTTTCTGTGGAGAGGTATTTGCACTTTCTCTTGGGGCACAATCAGTCCTAACCCATGAGCTGAGACTGGTGCTTTGGTAAAGTGATTTTCCTTGAGGCCTCTGGGTGCCAGTTTTATTGCAGTACAGCTAATAGCAGACATGGCACAGGACTTTTGCTGTAGCAAAGTCTTGACTGAGGCTTTGGCAGCCTGATAAGTTAACAAGCATCCAAACACTATTTTAAAAGTATGGACAGTACATCACAGTAAAGATTCGGTTATGTGGCAAAAAAAGTTAGCTTTAATTATTTAGAAATTAGTATTTCAGAAAGTATTTGTAAACATGAAAGCCACAAAGTCTTGTTTTATGAACCTTGACTTTATTGTTCTGCCATTTCGACTTTGCTGAGATGAAGGATGAGGCAGATTCACTTACCATGTGAATGGTGAAGTGCAGAGAGAAGTGATGAGAAATGTTTGTTCTGTCCTGTATAGAAAAAAGTCTTATCTGCACTCTGCAGTGAGGTTGGCCATGATATTGGGTTGCAATACATGTGGAAAAATCAGTTCTTATTCAGTCTTCTCTTAATACTCTCTCTGCCTAAATTGGAACAACAGTAATATTACTTCTGTTCTACAATATGTCCATTGCTATAAATAGTATTAATCTTGCAACCAAATGGTCTATGATCCCTCCAAGAACATTTTTAAATAGGGTAGACTGGCAGATTTTATCACAACAGCAGACAGCAGGGTAGGTATAACATAGCTTCAGGATTATTTAATTGTGAATTACGGGACTGTGTCTTGTAATGGGACAATGTTAGGGTCATGAGTCCTCTGGGCAATATTTTTATGGCAATGTTTACCTGAAAAGAAACGGTACCGTTACCAAAAAATACCTAAGAAATACTTTTGAATTCGTTTCTGCTATGTCTCACATGGCTTTCAAAGGAATTGTAAAAGCTCATACTATCGACTCAGAGCTGAATTTTAACACTGCTTCATAAGAAGGAGAATTAGATTTGTAATGATATAACTCAGTGTATAAGTCCTCCCATGGGTAACCTGAGGTAAAGTGAAAGAAGTAAGATAAAATTTGGCTCTGACTCTAATAAAGTGCATTCTGAATTACAGTATTGCAAACCTAAAATTACTGATGAAAAGAGTTGGAGTAATCTGCATTTGAGGGTACACTTTGTTCATATTCATGTTCAGTTAACATCATGCTTCAGATAACATAAGACAGCCAGGATCCAAACATGGAGTGAATGATTTGCATGGTGAATCTAATGCTCCTCTAATTCAGGCTCATGGGTTTTTCCCCTTAGTCACTCAGAAATAAAAGGTGTTCTGTGTACTGAAGCATTCTAGAAACAAAACTTGTTTTCTGACTTTTTTTTTTTTTTTTTATTGTGATGAGGTACAAGTTTTTCCTGGATTAAGTCTCCTGAAAGGAGAATTGAGAGAAGGAATTATCTTCAAGATTCAGAAGGCAGTCCTCCATGTCCATACCACACTGTGGAGCTTGTCCCACATGTTTTATGTTACTTCCCTTATCACTCCTTTGGCTGACCTCCTTTGCCATCTAACATGGTGTCTCTATGTACTCATTGTCACCAGTTCTTCAAGACCCCATTAACTTCTCATCTTTCCTTTGCCCTGGGCCATTCTTCTTGCTGATTTTCTTCATCTAGAAGATGCCCCTGCATTTCTCATGTCAATCCAGCTCTCCAGCCAGACACTCAGCAGCAGCACAAACCTGATGTTTAGAGGCCACCCTTAAACACCACAGCCAACACACCAACCTTGTGTATTCACACCATAGGAGACACTTACAGGGTCATGTGTGGAGGGAAGACAACCACCAATGCCTTCTTACTAATGCAGTTTAATAATAGCATTCACTTTTCTCCCTAGGGTCCGCAAGGAATTCCTGGTATAATGGGACCAAAAGGGGAGAAAGTAAGTGTTGTTATGGTGCTTGGTATGTTTTTGAGGGGCAAAGAAAGGCCAGGCATGGGGTTGGGAGGGTGTTCATATTTTGTCTTGCCTGCCTAGTGAATGGTGGGCCTTACAGATGTGAGGATTTGCTTCAATATGAATGTAAAGCTGTGAATTGGTTTGAAGCTGTGATTAAAACTTCATCTTTCAGTGTTTATTTCCAGTCTCAAAATATTTTTTATGACTTCTCATGACAGCTGCCTCTGTCTAGGGTATGTGTGAAGAAAGCAGCTCAGGTACACAAACATCTTTGAATGCCCTGTCCCTCTGGGGGGACATGAGAAGCAGAGCTCTGTTAATTGTGTGGGTCAACTCAGATATTAAAACTGGCCTGTATGATAAGTTATAACTTCTGCTCTGCAAAGCATTTGCTCCATGATGATGCCTAAAGAGCCTTATACCTGAAGCCGGGCATCTAATTTCATGCTTTGCTAAGCAAGGGGATGACTGTAGATTCAGGACTAAGGACATAGAAGCTCTGTTAAAGTAATTATTCTCATTTTACCTTCGGAAGCAAAGTCTTGAACACAAAGATATTCTCAACGTTTTATATTTTAGTTTTTTAATAGTATAAATGCATAGGCTAATGAGCTGTTGTGCTTCATATGGTGCCTCTGAGACTAACGTGTTCCTTTCTCTGGCAGGGGGAGATTGGCAGACCAGGAAGAAAGGTATGAACAAAGGTGCTGTCTCAGAAATTCATCTAATACTTGACAAACAGCAGCTGTCAGAGAGGGATGTAGATAATTGTCAAATAATGATGAGCTAGTTTTGAAGTTTAACCTGTTTGTGCTGATTCCTCTATACCCAGAGTGGACGGTACAGAGCTCTGGCTGGAGAACTGGGCTCTGGTTTGAAGAGCTGTCCCACTTGGTTTGAATTTGGCAGATTCTCTCAGTAACAGCATATGGCTCTGGCCAGACAATTAAAACAAAGCAATATCGAGCTTTTTACTCCTCCGAAGTCTAAACAAGGCTCAGCCAAATACCCCTGAAGGAGGAATAATCATTTATGATTACAGAGTTTTGGCACCAATGCAATATGCTGAACACAATCTTGTGCTTGGTGGCATGCAACCCATGATATATTGCCAAAAATATGTGCCCGAACATGTGATGAAACAGAATGCATTGTCACAGTTGCTAGGGACCTCCTTTTGATGTAATTAACTTTAATATAGGACTGAAATGCAGGATGAAATTAGATATATACAAGGGGTAGTCACTAACCAGGAAAAGAACTACCCTTCTAATAATATACCAAGGATTTTAACACCTTTCTAATAATAAACAAAGGATTTTAACAGCAGCTATCAATCAATAATTCAAATAAATCCTAAACACATACACAAAGGAGACTTTTCTTTAATCTAAATTGTAAATTCCCTCCAGTAAACGTAAGCTCAAGTGTTCAAAACAGTAATATCTCAGTCACGCACCAACCTACACGAGTGCAAACCTTAAACACAGTACACCCATATTTATGCTTCTGACAAGAACTAGTTTTCACTCATAGCCCCAAATGTCATAATGACATTTCTAAGATGATATTGTCAAGTGATGTAAAGCAGTGGAACAGCACTAATCTGCAGTATTTTAGGAGATATTTAAAGAGTGATTTACAGGCACTAAGTAAAGCAGATAAATCACTGTATGCAAGTAGCTATTGCTAGTGACATAGTAGCTAATAGAGCATTTACAGTTAGTAATATGAGAGTGTTCAGAATAAGAATAAAAATAATAAATAAAAATATGAATATATTTATATTCCTGTTATATTGGTTCTGTTCTGTTCTTAATGTAAATTGGATTCATCCTGATGCAATTACATGGAAGACTTTTTGATTTACATAATATTAACTGACTTTTTGGTTTAATTAGGTGACACTGAGTTTTTTGGGATTATTATTTTGACTACAAGTATAGTTTACTCTGTACCTGATTTACTTATTTGAATTAGTATAACCTGGTATTTCTGCGAGCCCACTCTTCCTTCAGTAGCATCAACATAAACTCTATTATGAACATAATTAGTATTTTTGTATTAAAAATATGGTAAGGGAGCATTTGCAGGTGTTTTTCTGAAAAAAAAAAAACATTGTTTGTTCATATCTCCTGTGTGCAGTGGAAGCCTGTGCATAGGAATGGTCTTAAATGAATCATTGTAATCAGTGTTTTCTGTTCAAGGGTAGACCAGGTACTCCGGGCGTCCCTGGGATGCCAGGACCAGTAGGATGGCCTGGACCTGTGGGACTGAAGGTAAGACTAAAATTCACAGTCTGAACAGAGCATTTGTTTTGGGGAAGTGTCCAAACCACTATCTGCTGGAAGCTGGGAAGGTGCAGCAGTGCAAGGACACTCTGTACTTGCTGTATTTCTTATACTGCTCTGTAAAGACCTGCCTGGTCTAGGGTTAGGCTACTCCACCTTCAGCCTAGCTCCTGTAGCATTTCTTAAATTGATTAAAATATGTCAAAGGGATATTGAAAATCAGTCTAATGAAGACTCATTGATAACTACTGCTGTCTCACAATCACACAATTTGGTGTTTCAAAACTAATCATCATCTTTATGGCCATTCTTTATCAAGGAAAGTACCAGGCTGATACCAGGGGAAAGAGATTATAAACCATGAAGACTGCCGATCACATCTTTAAAGTTCATTTGCATACAAACAGACACTCGATCCTGTGATTTTTTTAATAACTAACAGCTGAACAAATGGCAGGGTTTCATCTGCATTTATTATTAAGAAGCTGTAGGACAGTCCTTTATTTTCCACTGTGAATTTTGAGGTAACTTGTTTTCTTCAATCCAGTATGCATCAGGCAAAACAACTGCACAAAATGTTTCATTTAAAGCTGCATTTTCCGATTAATCTTTGACTCTTCATTTGCTCCATGAAGGTTGGTGCCCTCATCTCAGAGGAAGTGGTGCAATAGATCTTGCTACTGCAAAAATAATAGTAGATGACTTCTGAATTCAAGAAGGGAAGCACACCTTCAAGCTCTTCACAGCCATGTTAGATGAAGAACATCACGTTACAGTGTGTGGGAATGTAGGCAATCAACAAGAGAGTATGTACTTAAAAGGAGCCAATGTTGACTTTGAATGGGGAAACGTGGTGTTGCCCCAAAACGTGTCCTATGATTTCCCACAGTGCGGGCAGTGAGGGTATTGAGGGAAGAAGGAAGGTCTAACTAACTCTTTCCCTCACAATCTTAGTACTGAGAGCAGAGCAAAACCAAAACTCATTTATTTGGCCTTTTCTTTATATAAGCTCTAGTTTTATTTATGATGTCTTGCCAATTTTGGTTTTATCTCCTCTTTGTGTATTACTATGCTTTTTCATCACACTCCTAGATGCATCCCTCACATTCAGTAGTAATACTTTTTCCTTTACTTAGACTGCAAGTCTTACTTGCTGTTTGATTCCAACTCTGCTTGTAATGATAGACTCCACTGTTCTTTAAATGGGTTCACACTTTCATTTCTTCTGGTCTTTATAAATTTTGGTTTCCTGCCTGTGAATGAAGGCTCCAGATGAATAAAGACCAGCAGATCTCAGGGCTCACTTCTGTTGATTGTCTCTCTCTTCTTCCCATCTCTGATCTCAAACTCCTGATACACATCATCACGATAGTCATCTGCTGCATCCTCCTCTTGCTGTAAATCTCCAGTAAGCTGATGTTTGGGACGTTTCCTCATTCCCTTCTCTGAGTCTTCTGTTTTTTCAGATGGGTCTCTTGTCTTCTCTTTCTTTGACACAGCCTTGGTCCTATCCTTATTTTTCCTACTTTATTTCTTCAAGCCCTTTCTTAACTTCTGCCAGGGGCAGCAGCCAATGCGGAAATTCCCTCCACTTATAGGACAGTGAAAGCCAAAGGAGAATGAGAGCCAACTATAGTCTGCTGGTAGCACTGCTGCATGTCTGTGGGGACTACCCCGTATTTCACGCTAGGTATAATTAGCTGACAGCGGCCACAGTAGTTGTTGTAAAGCCTTTTCATGATTTACTGGCTCCAGACCTTGGTAAAGCATGCGATGTCTCAGAACTGCAATAAAAGTAGCCTCTCTGCCTCCCCAGGCCCCAAAGGCTTGCAGCAACATACCTTTCTATTCTGCAACTCATTGGAAGTGATGTTAGGTAGAGACAATGCACCTTCATGCAGAAAAAAAGATGTGTTGGAAGCTGCTAATTTGCTTGCACATCCTTTAATAGCACCTGACAATACTGAAGCACAAGTTACCCACCCAAGGAAATGCAAATAGAAGAATAAGAAAACATATGAGGACTCAGGCAGAACCACAATTGCAATGCAAATTGCAATGCAAATTGCATCCAAGGTCAGGCTCCTCTCAACTATTTGACATAAAACCTGAACCACTAAACTGTCAGACATTCAAATATGACCTCATCAGAGAGCCACAATCAATAACTCTCTTTATTGACCCCTTTAGGGTGAAAAGGGAGAGTTGGGTGTGATGGGATTGCCAGGTACAAGAGGACCAATGGGCTCCAAGGTTTGTTAACCAAATGCTGCGCTTTCAGACATTGGTTTCTAATGCTCTGCTGACAGCTGCTTCCTTTGAGAATTTGCAGGAAAGCATTTATTAAGATATATCTTTTCTAATACAGCTAAAAAGATATGCTCTCCTTCAAGCAGGGTTATGTTGTCTGGTTGGGCTTGGCTGTGTTTTTTGGCTTTTCATAAAAATGCTTTGGTATTAATTGTTGTAATGCAAAAATTTATTATAAAAGCAAAACTCACTAGAGAACTTGATTAGTAAAGTGTATCTGCAGCAGTGTATCTTAAGTGTATCCTGTTTGCAGTGTTTTCCATCTACGTCATAAGACTGGAGATTTTGGTCCTCTACCAAAACCGTGAATCTGTATTGTCACTTGGATAGCAAGCACAATTTGGTCTGGATGTTTTAGTTTCTGCACATCAATGTCTATAGCATAGCTTTTGTCTTTCCAAATTTAAGCCATAACATTTGAAGGTACTTGGGAAAAAAAACCAAACATGTGGTCAGTTTATTCAAATAAAAAATTGGAAAGAAGACCTGAATACTCTTCTTTATTATGTATATTTCTTAAAGAGAAACAAATTTCATAGTAGTCTTCACATTAGAAGATTACTCAAGTATAATTTAATGCTGTTCCACAGGAGAAAAAAAAAAAAAACAAACCCCAAAACCCGAAGAGGAAAGTTATTGCTAAAATTATTTTTAAATTATTAATTGTGGCATCTAAGGCTTTATTCACTTTCAGCTACTTTTTATTTCCCTTATTTCCACTTTAAAGCACTATCAATCCTGCTGGCTTTACCTGGCTTTTTCACATTGGCTTTTGGGCTGAGTTGTCTTGCCTTTCATTCCCATTTCATAGTTCTGTTTCAGTGCAATTTTAGAAGCTATAAATATTTATTTGCACTTAGAAGTTTGATGCAATTAATTATTTGTGCTTCATTCTTTTTCTTCACTTTAAAGTTTGAAAGTCCGGCTTCTTGGGTGATCTTGAAAGCGAGAAGCATTAAAATATCTATCATTCCCTTTAGGGTTTTCCTGGAACTAGAGGAGAAAAGGTCAGTGTGACAATAGAATAATGTATTATTTAACAATTAGAAACAGCTTTAAAAAAAAAAAAAGTAGGTGTAGAAATGAGATTGGGCCTGAAGTCTAAATGTCCCACTGAGAAGTGAAAACATGCATTGAGAAGAAACACAGTCTTATTGCTTGGGCTGAGATGCTGAAGAAGTGAGTTTTACACCCCATAATTTTTTGAAGAAGTTACAGTGCACTTCACTACAGTTTCCCCACTTTCAGAATAAGTATAATAATGCTTAATTGTTGATCTGGTTTATTTGAACTATCTACACTTTGGCACAGAGACAGTTTTTACTGTAAGACCTTACGGTGGAACCTGAACCTGGGTGACGCCACTTGAGGAAAAAAGTTATGTTTGGAAGTATTATGTCCAGGAAAGCACATAGTTAAAGTAATTATCTGGCAGAATGAGACGCTTTTCCTACAAGCCTTGCTCTTAATTCTGTTATAATATCAATGAAAGTAATAAGGAAACATTTTAGGGTATCTACCATACACCTCACTCTGAAGATATGGCTGTATTCTGTATGGCTCAAAATAACATCTCCTGTAGGAGAAATATGTTTTACTTCCCCATGAAATGGTAGTAATTAATCTGTTGTCACTCTGTTATCTCTCTCCAGGGATCTAGAGGTGACAGGGGTGAAAAAGGAGTCAAAGGAGATCAGGTAATTTTCTTTTCCAAGTAGCTGTGAGCTTTTGACTTGCACGTGAGGTCTATTGTACTTCTGACAGCAA
Source organism: Urocolius indicus (assembly GCA_013401255.1). NCBI lineage: Eukaryota > Metazoa > Chordata > Aves > Coliiformes > Coliidae > Urocolius > Urocolius indicus. The sequence continues at coordinate 361,045 of WBNH01001598.1, read as the reverse complement.
AAAAAACATGGGAGCCATATGGAGAGAGAATGCTGGGAGGACGAGAGTGGTGAGGGAAGGCAGTGGTCCTACCTGATGGGAGAGTAGTGGGGCAGCTGCCCCTGTGCCTCCTGGCCTTGGCACATAGAGGCATTAATGAGTCAGAGGGGGATTTCATTGGAGGTATCCTCATCCTCTCCTGGTCTGTGCAGTCCAGAACCACAACAACTTGCCAATATGCTTTTAGCTGGTGATATGATAATGCTGTGAGGTGTTGTGGAAGGAGTGAAATCCATCGCTTGGGAGTTCTTTTAAGTAAGAAAGGAAAGATAATCTGCTTTTGATGTAAATGGAGAAATGCCATTCCCAAACATAGACTTTGTGCATTGTCCAGGTGGTAGGGTTGCATGTAGACAAAAGCACAATTGGAATGTTTTTGGCAGAGGAGAGAAAATAGGCAGGAGAGGATCAGACAGAGGAGTAGTGTCACTATGCAAGAGGTCTTATAGTACAATTTTGCTTATAATTCTCCACCTGCAGTTATCGCTCCCAGTGCTGAATCACTGGGAAGGTGTGTGGGGGTTTTCACGTGGCACTTGCTTTTTCTTTCCTTCCAAGAAGGTGCTTTGTCAAAGGTCACTCCGTATTTTTGATGATTTTTCTCCTTTTAACTTTGCAGGGGGAAACAGGCCTCCCTGGAATGCTGGGCCAAAAAGTAAGTGGATGTGGTGTGATGAGGAGTTGTGTTAGTTGCTGACGTAGGGTCAATAAGTGGCTTCAGGGACATCTGGGAAAGTATATGACATTGAAAGTCTTGCTTGACTCAATGGCCAACACTTCTTGGACTTAATAAAATTCTTTAGGCTTTTTATATTAGGAGAAAATTCTGAAATTTATCTGTTCGTTATTGTTTCTCTTTTTTCTCCAGAGCAATGGTTTATCATAATCTTCCTCCTGTTCAACATATTCAAAATCTTGTTCATAGATTCCTAACTGCCCTAATTATTTGAGTTTTATTCACTTGAAGCAAATAAATATTTCTTTCTAGATATTCTGAATAGAAATGGCAATACTATAAATAGCAGTGATAACCCTACTGACCAGTTTTTATATCATTATTCTGTACTTGAAAAGCAATCAAAATTCAGATATTGACTTATGTATGGAAAGCCTAAAAGAGGATAATTTTATGACATGACCATGTCTTATTTCTGAAATTAGGATAAAGAATTAATGATTAGTTCTAAAGAGGCTAGAAAATGAGTGAATTCACCCCTAAGTGATATTATTATACATGCATCTTAACATCAAAGCCAAATATTGCCAAGAGGTTTGCTAGCCTTGGCCTCTCCAAGTCTCTGAACATCTCATGCCTCCATTTGGCTTTCTCTTTAGGAAAGAATTTTTCAGGGAAATGTGGGTAAATTGTATGAGATATTTTTCACTTTATGCTTGTTTTAAAATATTTTACTAGAATTCTGGATTTCTAAGAAAGAAACGGTGCCAGAATTATCTAGAGGCATCATGTAAATGAAAGCACCATCCATCTGCTGTTTCGTGTAAGGCAGGTATAACCACGTACTGATATCCTGCTTCCTTCCTTCCACACCTACCAAGGGAGAGATGGGCCCGAAGGGACAATCTGGAGTTCCAGGACACAGAGGACCCATAGGAAGACCTGGAAAACGAGGCAAACAAGTATGACCTTGGTGTTTTCTCTTCCCCTGACTCGTGGTGTGTGTGTGTGTGTGTGTGGTGGTGGCGGCATGCGGCTGGGCAGTCTGTGATGCCATGGTATCATATGCTTTATTGTATGGGGAGGAGGCAGAAGCCCTGACACAACCCACACACAAGCTGTGTAGGAGTTAAAGCCTCAGCTTGAGGGCTGGAGCCTTATCTGTAGCATTCAGCTCCCTTGACATGCAGCATGGGGAAAATTGTATTTTCCCTGGCTTGATAGCAAACTTATTGAATACAACTTGAGCAGATCTTAAAACTCTTCTTTGAATCCTAAGCAAGGCCTGAATACTGTTCTTTATTATGTATATTTCTTAAGGAGAAACAGTGTCATAGTAACCTTCACATTAGAAGATTACTCAAGTATAATTTAATGCTGTTCCAGAGGGAAAAAAAAACCAAAAACAAAACAAAACCAGAAGAGGAAGATTATTGCTAACATTATTTTAAAATTATTAATTGTGGCATCTAAGGCTTTATTCACTTTCAGCTACTTTTTATTTCCCTTATTTTCACGTGTTTTGTTTGTTTGTTTGTTTGTTTTATTTCACAAAAATAGGTTCCTGGGATGAGCAAAGAAGGGTTTGTAGGAAAATACTGCCTTACTGGGGCTCAGAATGAGATAGGGATTGTTGTGTTGCTACAAAAACTAGCTCCCTCTCACCTCAGCTCTGGGTAGAGAGGCAGCAGCAGCATCTTGCAAAGGAAGTCTCATTGCCTGGCCATGAGTTTTCTCTTGCTAGCAAAACCACTGTTTGTGTGCACTGGCAGTAGCTACCTGTACACTAAAGAATGATATGCTGTAATGAATTCAACTGCTGTGTGGCAATGAAAACCACTCATCTCTACATCCAGACCTCAGTCTTTTATTACACCGTGATACACTCCTGATTTCTAGCACGTGCAATAAGTGTGCATTCAGTGTCTGTTCAGGCTTGCTGCCAAGCCCTCTGGGAGGATGCTTTCTGTCCACACCATCCAGTTTAGTTGAGCCAAGCTTTTCCCATGCCCAGGTGTTAGTCAACACAGATCAGCTTGCAGAGCCACAAGGCCTTGGAGATGCCTGACACACAATGCAAAGAACCAAAGCACTAAAGCACTCTCCCATTTCCTCTGTTAACACTAAACCAAGACTGATTTGTTAGATGGGATATTTCAGTGGCCATTCTCACCATAGTACTGCATGCCAGGATGGATTGTTCTGCTCTGAGAAAGGTCAGGGAGACACATAGTGACCTTAAGGGATAGTAATCTTGTATGGAAGCCATCCAGGAATGCTATGGTTGACAAGTAGTCCTTATTTAGAGCTCAAAATAATTATGCTGGCAGAACTTTTTTTCAGACTTTCAGATAAATTGCAAAGATCTGGAATTGTGTGTACATGTAATACCGACTCCTCCATTTTCCAAGGAGGAGGTAGCAATATTGGTATAGTTACTTGTTCAAGTCACCAAATGGGTGACTGTGTGCTCCTTTCCTTTTGTATTTGGTTTAAGCAATGATACTGGAGTACAAAGGAGACCAGTTCCTGTCGCTCTGATTTGCCTGTTTCCCCTGACTAACATCTGCTCAGATACAAGAGCCTGGAGATGTGGCAGTTAATGGGCTCAGCTGAAAGTATTTTACTTGCAGTCAGGTTATGCCTGGCACAGCAAGCAGAGACACATGCTTCACCATTGCTCTGATGCCATCAGCTAATATCCGAAGTAAAAGAACAGGCAATGTGGGGAAAAATTAAAAGTTGAGTATTAAGAAGAGAGTAACAGGTCACCATTTAAGGAAGGTATGTGCAATGTAAGTCTGCTAGATGACTCATGAGAAACATTTTCTTGTCCTTGATTTGTCAGGTTTTAAAAGTTGATGTCTGGTGGTTTTCTGTTTTTTGGTTTTTTTTTTTTTCAGAATGTACTCATCTGTCCTGCACAAAATTTCTTTCCTCAGCATAATGCAGGAGCAGACACAGCTCTTGAAAATCAACTTGAACACAGTGTGCTCCTCACTTGACCTTGGACATTTTGTCACATTACACAGTATCTTAATATAAAAATGGTGACATAAGGCATGGCATAATTTCAGAAAACCAGTGTGACTAAAAGACCTATAGTCTGGCCCTAAATTAGGATTTCTAGTCCCAAAGCTTAGTACTCAAACAGCTTTTTGGTGCTCTAAAAGCAATTTGGGCATCAATCTTCTGCAGGAAAACAGTTTCCCTCGCTGTAATTGGTGATGTAACTATTTCCTTTCTTCTTTTCTAATCCATTGAAAAAACACTTGAGTGTGGCTTTTTAAGGCTCTGTGGCTCTTGCTGCTGCCTTTAAGTGCTGTAGTTGTCTGGTTGTTTGTTCAGCTGAGAGGATAGTTTTCATTAACATGGGGCCATTTCCTGTCTCCTGATCCAGCTGACATCCCTAGATAAAAGCAGCTAAATTAGGAAGGTGTCACTTCCACTTCCATTTTGAGATGCATCTTGATTATCTCACATCTTCAGCTCTCCCCTGCCTCTGGGGCAGGCTCTTTCTAAAAGGTGACCAGGAGGTGGGAGTCACAGTCACAGCCTCGCTGCCCTGTAACTGAGATATAACACCCAAAGCTTTGTAACCTGGGAATTAACCCCAAGGAGAAAGTTTTTTGGTTTCAGTCTTGATAGAGAGGAATGACTAGGGCTTTAGATAGTGTTACTTTGCAAGAAAGGAAAGGAATGAAAACATTACCCATGGGGAAAACTTCTCTGAATGCCATAGGTGCATGTGAAAAGAAACAAGAGAAAAATATTGAATATCAATCTCTGGCATTATTATTTATTCTATCTGTGCTAAACAAGAGAGCATTAAGCAATCATTCTTTCAAAGCAGGAGACACGGAAGACAGCTTGTTTTCAGGCAGTACACATCTGACTGATTCTGGCTTGCCTCTCAGATTGCTGTTGTGTGGGGAGAGGAGATCTCCACCAGCCTTCTTTGAGGTTTCAAAATCCTGGTCTGCTAGTTCTGTATTGCATAATCTAAAAAGTAATTAAGGATCAGCATCACTGACATGCACATAAATCCTGAAATATTTTGATGGCACAGAGCTTACCTAATAGGATTACACAAAGCAAATATTCAATTAGTTCTTTATGGGCCATGTAGCTACAAATTATTTTAATGTATACTACTATATATGCTTCATTACTCTGAAATTAGACATGCATTCACTCATCATGAGCCTGTGAATGTACATTAACCTGAAATAACACCATATTCATAGAACTGAGCCTGTGTGATCAAAAGAAAGCTTACATAGCACACATTTTTGTTATGCTAAATAATGTATGCTGTTACATAAAAATGAAATCAGATATTAAAGCTTTCAGCCATGAAATACACTTCTGAAACATAAAGTTGAGAAATTCAAGCCTTGGAGAATATATGAGCAGGAAGATAAATATAGTTATTTTTAATAAGTGTCACCATAATAAATTCGGGAGCAAAAATAGGAAGGGGCTGAATGTTTCTAGGGTGAAACTTCCAAATGCCTAGGGGCATGGCTGCACAGACAAGCTCCCATGAGGCAAATTAGGGCTGATTTTACAGAATATTAGCTGCTGTAGGATAACTATGTGTAAGCTCACCTCCCGTAGGTAATTTTACAACATTTGACTGAATGATAAGGTACTGGAGGGCCACGGTTTGGTAGTGTGATGTTGTCACACACCAGCTTGCACTTTGTAAAGCCAAGTCCTTGCTCGTCTTGTGATGCTTTGGTAACAGAGCTATACCCTCAGTGAAAGTCAAGGTGATACAGGAATCCAGGCACCTAAAACACTTCTGAGAACAGTGTGAGCCTTGAAGTCATTAGTGTGCTTCTGAAAGACTGTACCCTGAGACTGGGAAATATCACTATAGAAGCCCTTGCCAACACCTTAGCGGATTGTCTCCTTTTTCTCCCAATGTGTATTAGTGCAGTAAAACAGGATTTCCAGAGTCAACTATTTCAGCTTAACCAGCCCTTTCCTTCTGAGCTGCACTGACTCCTAGAGAGCTAGCAGGGGTAAAAAGACATTCATAAAGCACCACTATCACATGATTGAAGTCAGAGCCAGGTGATACCTGACTCCACACAGACCAGATCTCTGGGACCGTTCACATTTAGAAGTCCTGCCCAGACATGCTTTTCTGTCTTCACGTAGAAGAGGACAGCACCTCTTCCCCAGAGTGGTGACTATGAACCTGACGCTGCCTGCTTCTATTGACAAACATCTTGGCTTTCTTGAAAGGGAAGCCAGTGCTGTCTGGAAGAGGTTGTATGTTAGCAGTAGTTTAGCAAATAAATGGATGTGTTCTTTCTCCTAGGGACTAAAGGGAGACATTGGACCTGCGGGTATCATGGGTCCACCAGGAAGGCCTGGTCCTTCTGGCCAGCCAGGCCCCCCTGGACCTTCAGGATCAGGTAAGCAGGAGGTCAGATGTCCTTGCTGCCCCACCTCTCCTGATCCATTACTTATGCCTACGTAAGTCTCCTTACAAAAAGTGTTGCAGGGTTTCATTGCTTCTCCACTGGCAGCAAGGAGAGGATGTCTCCTGAAGGTGAGTCATGCTGTCCTTGTTCATTATAAGGAGTCTATACCTTACTTTAAAGCCTAAATTGTAGCTTCTGATTATCAAATAACAGCAAAAACATGACTTGTATGGTTCCTGTGAGACTTTGGTTAGATAGGGATGAAAAGCCATCTGGAAGCCTTGAAGAGACTAGTTAATCTCCATCATCAAAGGTCTGCTGCTTCTCCAGATACTCTGACTTACAGTGAAGGATTGCAATTTCTAATCAGCCAGGACATACTTACCCTGTGCAGCTCTGTAAAACAGATGAGACTCGAGTCACAATGACATTAAGGGTAGCAGAGAAGAGAAGGAAAGCAATAGGAGTCAGAGAGGAAAAAAGGGCAGTGGAGAAAAACTCTTTAATTAAATACTGGAGTTCTATTCTTGCTGCAATTGCGTGTGCTGTAGAAATTGTGTAACTAATAATTGCACAGCTTCAAAGCTATGCTTTCACATGAACTCTGCTCAGTCTGTGGGGCCAAGCATAGGCATGAGGGACAATATGCAACCCACAATGCTTAGTGACAGTGAACACTCAGGTTTTTCTCAACCCAGGTATGTGCTAAAGACCTGAAAAGAAAAGCAAAACCAGTTGGCAACTACTGTTGCTTCAAATGGACAACAGCTCCTTCTACTGCAGCTGAGCTGTTCAGTTTCTTCTTCCATTTTATTTTCCCTTTATCTTCCCTTGCTTACATCAGTGGGCAGGAGGTCTTGTGCTGGTGTGGAAACCATACATGTGTGAAGTTGGAGGCTGCTTCAAAATCTTCATGTACCTCATGTCTCCCATTATGAACTATCTTTGTCTTGAGTAAATTAGCTGGAAGTTTTCAGAGGGCAGAATTTTCGCCATGACAATGGGAAGGCAGCCAGCATCCTGATACTACTTTTTAAAGGCTTTATTCCATCCACAGAAAGTTTTGTGTCAGGCATGTTAATCTTTTTCATCTAGAATATAAATTCTGGTCCTAAAAGACCTTTCTGTAATGATGTCATTGCTTGCAGTATGAACTTGTTGGCTCATAGTCTAATTCTGCAGGGTATTGCCAGAGTTTGAAAGTCAAAAAGCAGTATGGGGTTTTATTTTATTTGTAGCACTCCTGTATTTCTAGTTGGTTTTTCCTGTGCAGAAACCTCTGAAACAGCATTGTTCAAGTGCTTGTGCAAATGCAGAAGACTAATGTGTTATGGATGTATACAGAGACTGATTCTACTAAACTTGGTGCATAGATGCTGTAAAGTGATTTGTGTGTTCATCATCTCCCCAGTTGCTGTAGCTTCAAACAGGCTGACATTTATTCTAAGCAAATGGTCTCTCTGTAAAGTTGGTAGACCAAAAAAAAAAACCAAAAACAAAGTGATCTGAAATAACGTTGTACAAAATTGTGGCATTCTCCTGAAGTGCAGGAATTGGTGGTTCTGGTAATTTCTTCCCCCAGTTCCCTGTGGATTTTGTGGGAGAGGTACATATCTGAAAACTTGGGTAAATGCATATATCCACCTGACCTGTACTTTTTCCACTAAGGCTGTGCTTGCGTTTTGTTTATTAACCTCATAACAAAGCAAGCTGGTATTTTGCTTCCTAGGGCAATTCTCAATAGGACCAAAAGGGGAAAGAGGACTTCCAGGGCCTCCAGGGAGATGTCTCTGCAGATACCCACAGCATGTGAATAACCCGCCATATGAGCAATCTGTGTTTGGACACAGTTACCCAAAAGTCCCCGCGGTAAGCAGGTTTTCTGGGAGAGGATGTGGGTGCTTCTTAAGTACTTTTATTGAAAGAGATGGTATAGTCACTGATAGTTTAGATTTAACAAGGAAGATGTCTGTATGTGGGAAATGTCTGATGTCTAGTATCCAAAACCTCTGAGATCCAGTAGGTGCAAAAGAATTTGTTCTCATAATTAATCTGATGGTTGTATGACTTGAGGAGCTGAAATGCAACTGTTTCAAACCATCAGTGAGGTAGCACGTGTTTAGAAACCTGTTTCCCAGCTAGAGGATGTTCTGTTCCATCTCCTGCTTACCTATTTAATCTGTTCATTTTATTTCAGTAAATGGAAATATATTTCAGATTGGTCAGTGAAGTAAGCATCTCTTTCTTGCTTATTTTTTGTATCTTCTTCTGCAAAGACAGTCATTTCAGAATTGAATATTGTGACCAAGCATTTCCCATATATGATAGAACTTTCTCCCAAAGCACAGAGACTCTATCTTGAACCAAAAAGGAGTCTTCACAAACCATGGGAGTTAGACTTCCGAGTTCCTGTCTGTAGATGTACACTTTGTAGAGCTAATGTCAATCTTTAGACTTCTTGAAAATATTTTTATAAGCAAATTACACAAAGTCATCAGTGGAAAGTGACCTAGCAGGTTTTCATCTTTGATTTCCTTGGGCTTTATAAATATTGTATCTATATTTTTCCTTCTGCTGGGCTGTGCCTTATTATTCTGTGCACTGTAGCACTTCATCAGCAGTGGAAGTGCTACCTTGCTGCTGTGTACCAGCATAGCCCAGCCACTGCACTCACATAGTGTCTGATCATCTCTGAATGGCAATGAGCAGCAATTAGCTTTGTTAACTTTGCCATCTGTCACCTTGTCAGAAGCCTGTTACAGTATGTGAAAGGGACGTACTCACAACACTGTCCATTGAATCCAATTTTTTGCATGAGTGGGCCGCAAATCTTGTCATCTACTCACACATCCCTGTCTGTATTGCACCAAAAAAAAAAGCCCTACTGTTTTTGAAACATAATGGTGAGAGAAGAAAGTGCACGAAGTAAAGATGCATATCACAGCACATACTTCACAGCATGGAGATCTCATAGGAAAAAGGTAGAAGGCTCACAGTACTCTGTATAGGTTTTCTCAGCTTCCTCCATCAGGCTCAGTCTCATATCAAATCTTGAGATTTTAACTACCTAAGATACAATCACCCTCCACTATGGCTATGAACCCTCATTTGATGATGATCAAGTGCCATTTCATTCTCAGAAGTGCTGTATAGGGAAGAAGCCAGCCTCAGCTCTGAAAATGGAGCACTTGCAGAGCAGTGCTCACTGTTTGCCTGACCCATTTATTCTACTCCCTCCTGTGTCAAGAGCAGAAGCTTAAACATTGCTATTATTTATTCCCTTCAGATCTCCATGCAGGAGCTCTAAAGCCTGTCTCATACTACTTGAAAACTATTGTCAGGTTTTCTGTAGCTGCACATAGAAAAGGCCCAGAGCTGATGCTCCGTTCCCCTGGTTCAAGTGTGATGGGTTTGCCAAAGCAGCAACTGATCCCAGCATGGCCTCAGTGCCATCACTCATTCACCCAACAATTCCTCCTGTGCCAGCACTGCCTGACCAGGGGGGAGTCTGGGAAACAAAGAGCTGTTTCTCTGTCACCAGTAAAGATTCATTCAATTTTTTAAAGCTTGTGAAATTTCCAAGGTCAGTATCTCTAACAGAGTTTCAGAGAGCACAGATCTATTGATTTCAAGAGAAATCAGAGCTCTTGGACTGGGACTTGAGCTCCTGAACACAATTACAGAATCAGTTCTTTGCTAGCTTTGTATTTCTTTGCTTTCTTTCATTCAAGCTGAAGGCATTTTTATTCAGTGCTTCCTTAATGAAATTTGCCTTTGTCAAGGGCTATGGGAATATTCTGCTATGTCAAAATTTCAGGGTAATTTGTTTTAAAAAGAGCCAATTCTGTTTATACTGCTGGGAATCAGGCTCCGCTCTAAATCTATTTTGCTTAGAAGCACTCCATTTGCTTTTTCTTAATTTAAAAATTGTTTCAATCTTGCTAAAATTAATTTGATTAAGCGTCTAAAGGAAGAGATTGTTTTCTAATGCCCCTTACAACTAGTTTCAGTGAATGAGACATTAAAAAAAAACAGCAAAAGAGCAAGTCATACTATTTTTTTCATTTTGAACTAGTTTTTTTCTGTTTAGCCAAGACTTGGCTTTAGACTAAAACATATGCATAGAAAGAAACATGCATTTCAATGCCAATTACATCTAAACAAAGTACAAAGTAGTAGAAGATAAGTGAAGGCTGCATTGAGTAACACACTATTTATACTGTAGCCATGAATGTGCCTAAAACATTATAGACAACCCCACCAAAATCACTTATGCCTGTATGGATTTTGCAGTTGTTCCAGCAGCTAACTACTTGAGCATCTGACAGTTTTCCTCAGCAGTGATTGTGCACAAATATGTGCATGGCCATTACCCGTGGATGTGCATTTTGAAGTACTGGCCACTGAAGCCGTAGCTAGGTGCTTAGGAAAGCCCGTTCTCCTTTGGAAACTCATGTCTCCTCTTACCAGTCCCAAAGGAGCCTCTTATGGTCTGACAGTCTGTGAGTGTAAGTTCTGTCACCATTCTGTTTCTGAAAACAACCAAACATTTACATTTTTGTGTAATTATTTGTCTGTTTGCAGATACATATGTCATTTGGCAAAACTAGATTCTGCAACAATCCTACATACTTCTTGGGAGAGAGTTACCAATCATCTCTTTTTCTGTGCCCCAGATTTTTGTGGTGAACAATCAAGAAGAACTGGACCGTTTAAACACTGAAAATGCCTTAGCTTTTAGAAGAGATCAGAGATCTTTGTATTTCAAGGACACCTTTGGATGGCTCCCAGTCCAGGTGAAAATATGACTGTGATCTCAGAAAACTTGTGAGTGTATGTTTCACTTTTAAATACAGAATGTACTTGAGTACTTCAAGTGTTATACCAAATCAATGAAGCAGATAGAGATAAAGCTCATTTTTTAACACTTCCACAATTGTACGTAATTCTGTGGTTTTTGTTCACAGGAGCCATAATGACTGAGGCATTAATTCATCAGCATTGCAGGTTTTGCTAACCTCTCTATGAACCAAGCTCCACTGGTGAACAAACTGGGGCTGAATTCAGGGGATTGTAATAGTAAAGGGCTTTTTTTTATTTCACACAAAAGAAGGCAAAACTCACCAGGGTATGGAGCTGTGGGAAAACACAAACTCTGCAAACCAAAACCATGTATTTCCTTATTGGCTCAAGGACCTAAGTGAAGACCTGCTGAAATCAGCAGCAGGATCCTTCTCATGATCACTGGACTTTGAATCAGATTCTGTATAAACCCTGTGAACCACCAAATACCTGGATATGAAAATCCATTTTGGCACCCTTCCTCCCCCAGCCCTTCGCTTCTGGTTGCTAGCCAGGCTGCTCAGGGTCTGGGTCAGTAACTGCTGTGTGTTTGTTTGGGCAGCTCACCCCTTTCTATCCCGTGGATTACCGCTTTGAGGACGGCGGTTCCTGCGGAGATGGGGTCGTACAGGATGGGGAAGAGTGCGACGATGGCAATGCCGTTGTGACTGATGACTGTATAAGTAAGTTACAGCACATCAGGAGCAGCCTCCTTCTATCTGGGGAGGTGCATTAGTTGTTTCCACAGGGTGCACTGCTGTGCATACCACGAGTGTTTCAGGGGAGCTTGTGTGGTTCGTGGGTTGAATGCAGGCATGGGGAGAGAGAGGCACAATGGCCACCCTGTGAAAACTGAGGTCCTTCATGCATGGAGACGCCATACATTGGCACAAGACAGGGGTGATGCCAAATACTTCTCATGCATCCCCATTGAGGTGTACCTCACTTAGCAGAGGTGTCTGCAGTCAGTGCAAAGCCACTGCATTGCAGGGGCCAAATCCAGCAGCTGGTTTATGTACATACCTTCTCCAGGGACTAACGGCTTTCTGGCAAGAAGAGTTGGCATACCTTTGCAGTGCACCATGGAAACATTTAGGATAGGCACTGAAGCTGTCTGTTTCTAATGGTAAGGTAGATTCTGGGTCCAGCAAAACTGCTTGGGATTTTGTTATTCACTTGCATAGGGATGGTGTCAGCCCATGACCTTCACTATTAGATTTATATAACGTTTGATTCCTGTCTATAGTCAAGTTGCTTTTTGTTTTGCTGGTTGCAGGCAACAAAGGCCATAGAGGCATACAAACAGCTGTGTCAACCTTCACTTCTACCTTTCAGTTACTTTTACCACTTTATTCTTTCCCCAGAGTGCAGCACTCTACACCATCTACAACTGCCACGCAGCAGGTGTGGTACTCTGATGGTTCCAGCAAAGGGATGACTCTTCACATTTTAGAACAGATATTATCAGCCATTACTGAAAGATGTGTTTCTTCTTTTATCATTTATATAGTTCTCCATTTTTTAGCCTGACTTTGACAATGAGGTATATGCAGCCACACTCTATGTGAGTTTGTCAAGCTATTGGCAAACACCACCCTTCTCCTTTTAACTTAGGAATCCCAGCCAACTTCTCAATGACACCAGGAAGGAGATTTTAAAGGTAATTCATCTGCCACAGGAATAGGGAGGCACAGAAATCTCTGCCCCTCTAAACCTGCCTGACTGCAGAGTAATCCAATGAGAAAGCATGAGCTCTCCAGGCTCCAAGCATGAGAAAATGATTCAATTAGAATTTGCAATCAACTGTAAGGAACAAGCATGCAGGAAAATAGCATTCATTAGTTCTAGTGGCTGTAAAATTGTATGTTGTGTGTTTGGAGGCACATCATGTTACTTTGTGCTATATATGGGGTGTGACACAAAGAGTTATCATTGGGTTACTTGGAAATGAGCACATTGTCATCATTCCACTCTTGTGACTGAACCAAAAGAAAAAGGTTAACCACAGTTAAGTGGATTTAATTATAAAACAGGCTCGTTGTTCTTAGAAGCATCAATTTCTAACAGACATATCGGTGGTGCAATTAATAATTTCTGTTTGTGAATAACCAACTTTAACTCTTACAAACTCCCTGTTCCTGAGTGTCCTTTAAATCTGTTGCTTAATAGTGTCTCTGAGAAGACTTGATATCTTCTGGGATTTTACATAAACAAATTTGTTCAAGTTATAAAGTCATACTCAAAAAGCTGAGGACCTCAAAAGCAAAGTCCAGTAGCTAAAATAGCAAACAAACCCGTAAATTACTGCAGCCTACATATCTAAACAATGCAGCCTAGAAAATGTCACAAGGGCCCACTCACGCTCAAGTCAGTAGGAGTCAGCAGTGGGAAAAGCACCTTTTCAGGAATCATTTCCTCTTTTTGATAGACATGCAGTAGTTCTGTGTAATTCCATTCACATTTGGGAAGCCACTTGCAGCATTCACACACACACCCACACACACCCATGGCTCCTGTGCCATGTTGGGCACAGGTCCAGGCTGGGATTTTCAAACCACACAATGACCTCACAGTTTTCTTGAAATTGTGACCTCCCCAAATCATTTACGTTAATTTCATTTTATACTTCTTTCAATTTGTTTTGATAGTGATTATTTATGGTAATAATGACTATTAGCATAAATGCTCTTGTAATTAGTGTTTCCGTAGTAATCATTTTTCGTAGTTATCCATTCTTTCCCTTGGTCAATCAAGTCAGGCTAAAAAAAGCATATTGTTTATAGTGAAGAATATTGATTCTCCTAAGATGGTGCTTACAGGATGCCCTTCCCAAAATGCCTTGCTTTATATTTTACCCTTAAATAGCCTCACCTGCCTCTTTTACATACTAAGTGCCTTGAAGGTATTTCTTTTTGCCTTTTCCCCTAGGATGCCGCCGTGCGTACTGTGGAGATGGCTACAGACATGAGGGGGTTGAAGACTGCGATGGGAAGGATTTTGGATATTTGACGTGTAGAACTTATCTCCCTGGGTGTGTATGAGCTGTCTTCACTTTTGTTTGGGTTGGGTTTTTTTTTTTTTTTTGAGGGGGAGAGATGACTTTGTTTCTTTTTTCCAGCTTTAAAACAGAAAAATATTGCCCAATTAACCCCTACTACTGCTGGCGGGGGGGGAGAGTCTAACAGATTATTTCCATATATCGTTGACTCTAAGGGCTAAATCTCTTCTCTCCAGTAATAAGCACATGCCTCTTACTGTACAATAGGAATGAAGGTCACATAGACATACATTTGACAATTGCTTGCAAAGATTTCCTCCTTTGGTGACATTACCATCGCATTGATGGACGCCTACAGCATACAGAGAGTAGGAAAGACCATGAGAAGGAAGTGATCAGATTGAGGGGGAAAAAAAATAATCCAAACCCAAACTACAGCCTCCAGGTGACCTCCTGTTGCCTTTACCATTAATGGGTACTCCAGGGGTATCTCTGTTTCTGAATAAATTGGTCATCTATCAGCCTTTCCAAAGACCAGGAAATGCACTCAACAGCAGATGCAAAGCCATACATCTGCTTAGCAATGCCCTTCATTTAAAACGTCTGCTTATTGTTGACTTGCCTTCTCTGCTTTTGTTTAAGCAGCTTCCTCTGGTCAGCATTTTGCTTCCAAGAGCAGTACCTCTATTTAACTGTCAGGTATTGTTACTGGCTAACAGGAAACATTTAATTTGCAAATGAAATTATGCACAGAGACCTCATCATTCATGGAAGAATAATGTGCTAATTGACAGAAATAAGAAACCACAGGATGTCTTTGTAAATCAAGTGCTGTGCCAATCCTTCCACTGCAATTGTTGGAGCACTCCTGGTGTAAGAGGTTACTAAAATCTAGACCAGCAAATCTGACAACATGAAAGCAATTGACAGAGGTCTCATCTTCAGACAACATGGGGCTGTTTTCTACCATGAAAACTATTCCCCTCTAAGAGTTTGAAGTCTGGTGACAAAACGGTACCACAAAAGCTTGAGAAAATTTTATAAATGTCACTTTTAATGTAAAATCAAGTTGTGAAGAGCAACTGAGATCTTTTCAGTCAGTAATTATCTGCTAAACTGAAGAAAAAGCTGTGAATCATGAGTAAGATGGGATAAATATGTGAGCATGGCAGTCCTATGGGACTTAGATCCCAAAGCACCCTTTCCTCCAATAGCTCTGCTGCAACTGATTTTCCCATTTTCTGTGCTATCCAGCCACCAAATACCTTCTCATATTTCACATCATATTTCACCTTCCCTTCAGAATTTATGGTGGTTTTCTGATAACGTGGGTTATGCAAGGACCTACTTTTCAGGACCTGCTTAGTGGCTGCTTTATCTACAGTTTGTGGATTGTCTGATGAATGGGTTATTTAGACATATACTATCAAAAAGCCATCAAAATCCTTATTTTATTAATGAGTCTGGTCAGGTTTTTGGTAGTTAAGGTCACTGCAACTCAGTTTAAGTCAGTAAAGAGAGAAAATCCCTGTTTTTCATTAGTTTCCAAGGAACTTTCCTTTTTGTTTGTTTGTTTTAAATTGTTTCAAAGATAGGCATTCATCACTATCATTATTTGTTTTAAATTGTTTCAAAGGTAGACATTCATCACTATCATTATTACAAACACATGAAAAATAAGTTAAAGGACAGGCACAGTCATGCCTGCTGGAGCTATTGGAAGTAACTGGAAAAGCACTTAACTCAGAGCCTCAGATATTTCATTACACAGCTCCCATGGGCGAGTGGCAGTGCATCATATACCCACTCCCATGTAACATGCAAGTCCCACCACCAACAGGGATCTTATTTTTTTTAAATGAGCTTCACTGAGAGTTAGATCTTTGCTCAAAGTTTCTCCTAGTCTCTTATTTTGCTGACAAGGGGAGCACAGTACTGGTGGAAATAACCATCTTATTTTGGTTTCCATATGTTACCACACACAGCATTTTGCAATGTTCCTCACTCCTACAGAGAGTCCCATCCAGAAAGCAGAGACTGTGAAGTATTATGTCTTACTCTGAAACTGAGATAGTCTCTTTTATTTTAGGTCTTATGGAAAACTGCGATGCACTTCTTACTGCAACATCGACTCCACACAGTGTCGGTACTTCACATGAGGGGAGTGGAGGTGGGTAGCATCCCACATGTAGCAGGGTGCTAGGTGCTACACTGTCATCTACCCAAGAAGGACTGGGACAAAAAAAATCCCCCACCCACCTCTGTGTGAAAACAAAGACACGTCATGCTACTGATGGCCATTTTGAGATGTTCTTGTTTTGTTTTGTCTTGTTTCTTAAACTCAATCTGAATGGGAAAAAAAATAGGACCACAGCATCCTGTCTTAATAGAGAAATCTCAAACAGTGTTTGCCAGTAAGATTTTCCCGTGGCTGTTGATGGCAAGCTTGCTCTCCATCACAAATGCGACTTTAAGCTACTGGAAACTGAGTTTCACTAACCAGGAATATCGTGTAACAATTACCTCGACTTAGCACTGTTAAACCTACATGTGAGCTCTTCAGGGTTTGTGTCTTTAAGCCTTCTCAGCATAAACACAAAGCATATATTGGATTGGTGTTTATAGAGACTTCATCTTTTACTACAATGTGAACTTTGCAAGTGAATCCACGTGAGTGATGACTTTCGTGACATGAAGGTTAACTATACACGTTTGTGGGTCAAAGCAGCAGAGACCCTTCAGTAACTGCTTTCAAGATCAGCAAATCAGCCAAAAAATCTGGGTAACTTCGCGTCAGGCTGAGATGTTTGTCCGTGTGTGTGTCTGAGTGCATGTGCGGAAATGCAAGCAGTCACACAAGGCCAGAAACTGCAGACTACAAAGGCCAGACTGGACAAATAAACTGTGAAATAGCCAAGGAGCTCTCTGCCAGGAGAAAATCAGACAAGGAGGGAAGATGAAGAAGGAACTTATTTCTGTATTTTTCTCCTCTATCGAGCTGGCTGGGCTCTGCATGACCCAAAGAGGCTGGGACAGAATCGGTTATCTGCCTGAAACCACAGCATGACCATGAACATATTGCCTTCACTCTGGTTTCTGCATTGGAAAGTCTTTTTATTTCCATCCTCTTGTCCACCCCACTATTGTCATTCAATTATTGGTTATACCATGTGCTCTCTCCCCGCTCTCTCCTACTCGTGGTGTCTGTCTTCATGTCTGAAGTATCCCTCAGTGTACATTATCACTTTTGTATCACTATAAGTCAGATCTTGGAGTTGGGTGTTCATGGATGCTCATTCACGCTGTGTAATGTACCCTTGTTCTTGTTTTTCAGAAGGTTTGTTCAACTATATTATCTCTGATAAGAATCAGGGTAACAATACTCTTATTTATTAGCAAGCATTAGAAAGCAAATTTCACACAGAAAGCTTATTTAATGTTACGTTGAAAAGAGAAAACGAAACAAAGGGTGTGCGGAATTCAGGACTACAAGCCTCAAAACAAAGTGTTATTTTTTATACAAGCCACTCCGTGCTGCTTCGTGGTAAGCGCTGTGCATGTCTGAAACAACGTGAGTTCTCTGTCCCAGGGACAGCACTGCAGCAGCTGCACTTGGACTAAAAGTTAAACAGAGGTGGGTGGTGCATTATGATGATGATCCATTAATGCAGTAGAGAAATGCATAAACTTTTACCACCTGAATAGAAGACTGTAATTCTGCATGTCCAAAGTGATACTGGAAATCACCAATCAAACCAAACCAAACTGAAGGTGCTCTTTGTGGCTATCACTTACCTGGGCTATTTATGTTGCTATGAAGCCAAGGCACCAGCATTTGTAGCTTAGTTCAAAATTCTTTTTCTTGTTGCTTTTTGTTGTTGTTGTTTTAAACAGAGGTCTTAATAAAAGGTCAAGGAACTACTGGGGTAAGAAACGTGTCATAAGCTCTGGAATTCTGGGCACTAGCACAGCTGACTGTGCTAGTGCAAGCAGCAGGTCCCAGCAGTGTTACACGAGGCAGGAGGGTGCATCCCAAGGACAGCAAAGGCCCGAGCAGCACATCCTGCTGCCCAGCCCTGGGCTTGGAGACGCATCACCTGAACTCCTCACCTGCTCCAAGGAGTTCATCTCTGCTTCCCAAAAGGCTAGCAGCTTTGAGAAATTTGGTTGATCCCAGTGGCCTTTCACCTTTGGTTTTAAGTCACATCATTTTTAAAAGCTCCTACCTCCAAAGGACGTTGAAGTTGCAAAGCGAAGCACACAGAGGGCAGGAAATCTGACCACATAGGTAAAATTGTACTGTGCTGTACATGTTCAGGAAGAGGTCAGCCTGGTCAGAAAACATTAACATGGATTTTTTGAATGAGCTTTATTAATATAGCACAATTCAGCATCTTAGCAGAAAGCAAGCAACGAAAGACATAAGGGGTAAAAACCACAAGAAACAAGTTTCTCCTTGCCATTACTGCCATGTTGTCTAGATGATAAAGCATGGGAAAGATATCTGGGAAGGTGTTAAGTACATATGATTTAAAAGGCCAGAGAAAAAAACATCTTTCCTCATTTCTGACAGACCTGTTATATCATGAATTGAGGATCCTTCAGCTGGATGGTGCTTGATCTGCTGTGAATTATCTTCCATCCTTCTCTGCCTTTCTTAACACATTATGTTGAGACTGGTTCAAAAGTTAATTGGATTATTTCAGTTCCTTGGCCTTTTGTAGCAGTAAAAGCTTGTGGGAGAGTTTTCTGACAATTAATATGCGACTCTAGACAAACACAAAACCAGTATGATCTTATGCCCTGCACTGTATTACATGTAGACTAAAAATCCAGCTTGCACTTAATGTAGAATGAAATACATGTAGCTACCTACTGTGTATATTAGCAGCTCATGTCAATAAACATACTACCTTAGCTCTGCTGTGACTTTATATTCACTTATTTAATTTTGAGTCTAACAATACTGTTTGAAAATGTAATTATTTAGTTTAAGGTACTGGGCATGGCAAAAAAAACCCAGTGCTTTCTCTTCCACACCTGCTGCCTCTTCACATGTGCTGCTGGCCCTGGCTCTGTACAGGCACACCAGGATGCACAGCCCAGGACTCTGTGTGACTCTGCATCTCTGAGCCCAGTCTTGCCACTGCCTCAGCCCCAAACTGACCCATGCAACATGCCATGTGCAGAACTGTTCTGCTTTCATTGACTTCTGGTTGCAATCCAGGTCACACAGACTACTTTTAACAAGGCTTTGGGCTGCAGTCTCGGGATGATCTCGCTGTCTCATAATGTACTGACTGGTTTGTGATTCCTAACAGAGGCTGAGCTGCTGGCTGCAAAGCAGAGAGCCATCAACAGAGAGCTGATGGATGACAAGAATGGCAATGTTGGCACACAGAGGTCCATCACTCCCTGCAGCTGCCACCTAGGCTTTGGGAAAAGGCTCCTGCCTTGTTGTAGCAGCTGGTAAGTCTGTCCTACCAAGGCTTTGGTGTAGAGCGGGGCATCCCAGGGAAAGGCAGTGCTCTCTGTCCCCAGAGGAACTAAAAGTGTGTTGACAGCCAGAGAATGAATGAGTCTTTGAGGTGGTGTATTTTCTGTCTGTCCTTTCTAAAAGCTCCGCTTCTGTGACACGCACCTCTCTGGCTTCCCAAATGCTTACATCATGTCTCTCCAACTAATTCAAAATTGTTGCTGTCAACCCTATCCTTGCCCATAAATCTGGCCATGCAGCTTATCTCGTCCTTTTTTTGTTCTTATAGTTTCTTGCATTGATACCAAAGTTCATATCTTTTGTAGCCCCTCCAAAATCCTGCAACACCATCACTGCTCTGCATACACTGGGTGTCACTGGCTTTTCAGTGTCTCATGACATCCCTTTTCTAACATTTTTTGCATGTCACAGTCCTGAAATCATCACAGCCAAGCCCACTGGCTGTGATTCTTACCTTCTTAAAGGACAGCTTCTTAGAGAAGCTAACGTTGGTCTCTAAGAGTAGCATGGTGCAATTCCCATTTCAGTCGCGCTGATTTGGACAAGGGGGGAAGGGATTAGTGGTTTTCCTTTAACAGAGAGTCCCCCAGAACAGGCACTGTCCTTGAGCACCAGCTGATATCAGTAATAACAGTACTAAATCCCCAATTAGCTGCTTTTGGGCACAATTCAATAGCTTTGGCACTCTGCTGTCACATACAGTCACAGCATGTACTAAATAAGGAAGACCAAAATAAACCCAAGCAAAGTAAACCAGTCCTGTGCCGTGGTTCTTTGATGATACTCAAGTGTATCATGCCAGCAAGGCAATGCCATAAGGAGATCTTTAAAGAGGTTTTGGAAAAATCATGTTATAACTCACACAGAGTGAGGCAACAGGGAGAACTTTGTGATAGGCTTTCAGTTCTTCCTTTGCTAGCTTTTGCCTAAGGAGGTGGATAAGGCAAAGCAAGGGCCCCCTCCCTGGATACTGTTTTCTTGCATGCAAATTGCCCAGTTATGTGCTCTTGAACTCTGCTCCAGGCAAAACAAGGAGCTGGCAGAAAGACAAACTAAAGCAGGCAACTAGTGAATGTAAAATTTGGATCAGGAATTAGATTCAGAGTAACTGATGCTTATTGATCTGGTAGGGCACTGTGCAACTTATCTGAATGCTGCCAAACCTTAATCAAAGAGAAAAAAGGAACAAAGCCTAAGCAAATGAGCCATTTTGTGTCTTTCTTGAACATGGTCAGTGAAAAAAAACCTGACTGTATTAATGCATTTGGTTACATGCCAGGCAATGTGCTCTCTGCTGCAATCTGGGGTCTTCTGTGCTGAAGGCTGGTGTCACTCCAGGCCTGAAGAGGCCAGAACAAGGCCTTGGCCCATGCTTTCATTGCATCAGTAATTACTGGAGCATTTAGGATGGCCCTGAACCAGCCCAGCCAAGGAAAGGCTGTGTTGGAAAGAGTAGCCAAGCCAAATTTTATTAGAGGAGTGTACTCCTGCTGAAAATTACATTAGTGGCTGCTTCCCTCCCTGCAACCCCAACAAAATCTTGGCACTTGAAAAGCACTGAGTTATAGATCTGGCCTTTTAGGCCTTTTAATTCACTCTGACAGTTTCCTGCGCATCTGATGGAGGATCCAGTTTGGATACACAATTTTCTCAAGTGTGAGAATAGGCTTTAAACAGCCGTATTTTGCTGCAGCCTTCCTACCTGCTGCTGACCAGGTGGCCCTCCCTGTGCAGGGCAACCTTGGAGCTGAACCCATCACAGCTTGCCATAGCACAGCCAAGCAGCGCTGCAGGGCTCTGAGGGGAGCCAGAGCCCTTCTGGCCGCAGGAAGTGGCCTCATGTGACATGAGCCTCCTGGCATCTCATGGTCTTCAGGAACAGCCGTGTGCCGGGCTGTCCTCAGGGCCAACGCTACCAATGGCATCTCCTGCAGGACATTAGGAAGGACAAAGCACCCTCTGAACTGTTTTGCAGGTGCAGCTGTGAGCCTACCCAGCTGGTGGTGTGTGACAGCACAGATACAGAGCATCAACAGAGCAGGAATCTGAGGTAAAGGCAGGATAAACCAGCCAGGAGGAAGAGGAGGTAACATTAACCTCCTCATACAGCAGTGCATTTAGCATATATTTAGAAACCTGGCAACTGATGACCCTCTCTCAGCCAGTCTAAAGTGTCAGTGTTTAATAAGTGAACAAACTGACATCAGTGTTAAATTCAAGCTGGTCTCAAGATATATGTGTTTGACCCTTGTGCCAGGTATGGGAGGAAGCTTTCAGCATACATCTTGGGAGAGGAGCCTGTCAGGCTTCTCAGCATCCCCTATGTGGGGTGAGCAGGAGGAGATGACAGTCATTCACCACCACATTCCCAGGGAGACGAGGCACCCAGTGGCATTTCCCACTGAACCACTACCAAGTGCTGGCTTAAGACATGGAAATACAGGCATGTAAGACTTATTTTCCTTTGCCCTCTCAACCAGAGCAACTCTAGTTTGGTAGAGCAAGGAAGGAACAGCTTGAGAACCCCATACCTCATGTTGTGGGGCCAGAAACATTTAAGTGATGAATTATGTTTGAAAGAGAAGAGCTCCCATTGCCTCCTTCTCTTTTCCATTGGCCATGTTCTTCCATGAAATTCACCATGGAGGAGCTGGCGAAGGCTGTACTGAGCCAGTCAGACATTTGGGGCAGGTTATGTTTGGTGATTCTCTCAGAGTGTATTTGACAGACGCAAACCTGGCAACCCTGACACTTTAAGTGCAACATCATTTCTTTTAAACATTTCCATTGGGTTTGTCATCTTACCTACTTGGCACTACTGCTCTGAGGATGGGATGTGACAAGCATGATAATGTTGAGGATTGCTTGGGTTTTGACATGTTACCAGACTTGAAGAGGAGGATGATTGAACTGTTCCAAAGTGTCCCATGGAAATGTGTATGCTATGGGCCAAAAAACCACAGAGAGGCGGGTAGTGAAGTACAATAAAAAGCCAGATTTAAGTTGTGATGCTCCACTACAACCACCATAAACCATCTGGTGGCTGTAGTGGTGAGCTATTGTTTGTTGTAATTTGACAAGAGACTAGTTTTCAAGCCCATCAGTAACCCCAAAGCAGAAGTGTGGGATCAGTGGGGTGAAGCTGGTAATCTCTCTGGTCTTAGTGGATGTAGGGAAGAGCAGAGAGGCTTGCTTTGTGCCAAGACTTTGAGCAAGAAAACATCTGGTGTGAAATGCTGCAGGATTACAGCTTCTAAATAAAGCTGAGTAGCTGTATCTGTTGTTGCCTGGGGTTAGCAGGCTCTGCTTTAAGCTGTCTGAGATGGAGTTGTTATGCTAAAGATGTTCAATTTTGTTCTCTGCTATCCCATTATCTAATGACCAATAATGTCCCATAGGTTTAACAGGGCAGGAACATTCAACTGCTGTGACTGGCCCTTGGGGCAAATAGGTGGACTTAAGAGCGTTTATACTGGGTATAGGCAAGGAAGAACCAAGCCCTAAGGACATACAAATAACATGATCAGTCCTCCTGCATTCAGCAGCCAAGTATCAGTTAGACAGGTCATTTATAAGAGGAAACCCATGGTCTCTTTACCCATACCCCTCATGTATTTTGCAGCCCTGAGGATGACAGGACTCTTGGCTGCAGGGCAGAGAGGCAAAGCTTCCCTCAGACTGCAAAACCATCCAAAAAGCCCTTAGTGATGTTCCAGGAGTAGGATTTCTGCAGTGTCATGCAGCACAGCCACAGGCAATGCCAAGTGGCTTGCTCTTCTCTCCTTGCCTGCAGCACTCGTGCCCATGTTTCACAGTGGGCTGTTCTGTTTGATAAGTGTCTGTTGTTGAATATTGAAGATGTCAATTTCTGTTTCACCAAGGGGCAAAGCACTGCATTGGTATTTGGGAGCAGAAGCAATTCCCCTCCTCACCCGCACCACCTGCAGCTCAGATGAAGGTTGTCACTGAGGCTTGATGGCCACACGCTTGGCAGCTCTGATTTACAGAGGTGATCAGATCTGACATTTATTTAGGGACAGAAACTAAGGCAGTTTTCCAGATCCTGTCTTGGTTTCAACAAACCTCATAGCCCACAAGAAATGTCTTTTAAGGCAGCTCTGTGCTGCGTGTGTCTCTGGAAGGCCACAGCAGCCATGCTCTCAGCAGTGAGTACTGAATTATTTCCCTACAGAAAACACCAGGAATTGATTTGTTCTATTTCTGGTTATGAACAGCCCATTTAGCTGTTGATTACAAAGCGTGCTTTGAAGAGTATTTTACTTGTAGACATATCCTCACAATAGCTATGTCAGTGGCTTGGATTTTGTGACGTGCAGCTGAATACCTCAGCTGAACAGACACAGTTCTGCTCCCTCAGCAAAAGGATGATTATTTCCTTGCTTTTTTTTTTTTTTTAATAAAAAGAGTAAGAACAGATGCTGGAATGGGCTGCCCAAGGAGGTGGTGGAGTCACTACCCCTGGAGATATTTTGAAGATGTGTAGATGAGATGCTAAGGGACACAGTTTAGTGGTGGGCTTGGCAGTGTGAGGTTAGTGGTTGGACTTGGTCTTAAAGGCCATTTCCAACCAAAATGATTCTATGGTTATTTTTTTTTTAATAAGTCACGTGCTCACAGGAATATCCTGCTTCTGTGTGTTTCTAAGTGTCCATATAAAAAAGATTTATTCTTCTAGTAGCTGAAAGCAAAGCTCCTTTTGAGATGGTCTGTGGACAAAAAAAATATGGATGTGGACAGATTAATCCTTTCCCTGCGCTGAGAACAGCTACATACTCACCAGCAGGTCAGAGACTATAAGAAAATGACCTTGATCACTAGATGATACAGGCTTAAGAAAATGTGAGCTAATAGCTAATTATCAAAAGTGGAAGAGCTTTCAACAGTCTGTTTCAGAAGGGTTGTAGGCTGGATGTATTACACTCCACACAAGTCAATGACCAATAGAAAAAAACAAAGTGCCACCTGAAGACTCTTTTGGGCTGTCTGCCAAGAAGCATGTTCAAGTTCTTTGAAATATTCTGGGGCTTTCCACAGCTTCCACCCAGGGTTGTGTTTGAGAGCTGCTTGCTCAAGGTGACTGATGAAGTGTGAGGAAGCTTGTGGAATATGAATACAACTTGGACCAGCCAGATACTTCCTCAGTTTGAATAAAGATGATAGGGACAAGTTAATGCAGCTGGCAAACTGCTTCCAATCATCAGAAACAGGTGCTGCAGGTTAATCAGTTGGGCCCTGGGTGATCACATGGGCAGAAGCAGCATATAAGGAAGTGGTGAGCAAATGAAGGGTGGCTCCAAGTTGAATTTGCTGGTCATGTGTCTCTTTGTATGTACATTTCCTAGCTCTTCTACATCTTTGAATGAGCATCACTCACATTCTTCACAACAGCAGGTAATAGTTGCAGCGCCTATTTATACACTAACACTGTGCTGTAAATCAAAGGTGAGAGAACATGAACTCTTAAAAGACCGGAGGGGAAGGGGGACATAATAAGATGGATTGAAGAAAATAAATTGTGAAATGTCCTGACAGGATCCAATGTGCAACTGAGACATTTGGCACATCCCCTACAAGGGGATGGCTCCTTACAGACAAGTGCCTGCAAGAAGGTCCCTGTGCCTGGCAGTGGATCTACTGGTGCAAGACTGATGGTGCCTCAACACCTGGGCCAGGAGCAGCACAACAAAGCTGGGTGTGGGACAGCATACCTCTTCCTCTTGGCAAAGGTCTCCCACTGTCTTTTTGGCAAAAAAGCTCTCCTTGACACCACGGCCCTAGGAGGGGCAGAGGTTTCGCCTGCACACACAGGTGTGTTCTGCCCATGGGACAAAGCTGCTTGCTTTGGGCAAGATGGCTGCTGCTTGAGTTGTGGGACATGGCCTGCTGAGCTCAGTGAGCGTTGAATACCAGAGAGCACGCTCAAATGTGGTGTTACGGAGACAGCGGGGTGGGCGAGCAGCAGCTATGCTGCAGAGGCTGCACAGGCCACACAGCTCATGGCTTCCTCCCACCCGCTGGAAGGATGCTGGGGACCAGCTGCTAAGCAAGAAAGCAAGTGGAAAACTGTGACCTATAGGAAACTATGTGAGGCACGTCTGGTCTCTGAAGACTACAAATGAGCTGGCAACACCAACACTGGAAACAGATGCTAAACTGACTGGAATTTATTTTGGCAGCGAGCCATAGCTGGAGCAGGAGCCCTGGTAGGAAGACAAACTGATGCGAAGTTCATTTTAAAATCTCAGATATGATTGATTTTAAGAGAGACCTATGTTCTCTTTGGCATCTCTGGAGGACTCTGCAAAGGCTACATGCCAGTTCATCATGCTGAAAGCAGTGAGGTACACACAAGGCAGCCAAATGCTACTGGTTGGCACCAGGCCCTGTTGGGGGCCCTGTCAGGGAAGCAGCATCTCAGGGACTCCTTGATTGAGACCTTGAAAGGACATGATTATCACCAATTTCAGCTACCCCTGTTGCAGGTGAAACTCATGCACTAATGATGCTGCCTTGCTGAAGTGGTGATTAAACAGCTCCTGGAGAAATCTACATAAGCTGGAACACAGGAGGTTCCACTTAAACACACTTTGCTGTGAGGTTGAGGAAGCCCTGGCACAGGCTGCCCAGGGAGAATGTGGAGTCTCCTTCTTTGGAGGTTTTCAAAACCCACCTGGATGTGTTCCTGGGTGACCTGATCTAGGTGAAGAAAATTTTTCTCCTTGTGGATCGGATTCAGGTAACAGCTTTGCATAAACACTTTAAACTGATGTTCAAATCCTGTGATCTGTCCAGGCTTTAGCACTGAATTACAGTCTCATATTTTGCATTTCAATAGCTTTGTATTTACTATAGGGCAGCAAAACTGCACTCCACCCCCACGCTGCACCAAGCATAACAGTGTTTGCAGCTCGGCTACGAAGAAATCAACCCGGTGAAGGTTCACTCTGCTTGGTTGCATTGGTCTAAGCATCGGTGCTGTCAGCTCGTGTTACCTTTCCTCTTATTAATTCAGATAACACAGTACTTCTTGTATATAGAAGATCCCTTAGAAAAGACTAGTTATGGATATTTTGGTCACTGCTAATAGGTCCTCTTTCAGGTTCTCATTTTAACAGCAGCACCTGTGTGAACCCTACACTATCAGCACACCATTTTTTATTTTGAACCATGAATCTAGATTCCTGTGGGGACATGAATTTAGCAGCAACTATCACAGCCTGTGACCTTCACTCGCAAACATCACAAACTGTCAAAGCTCTAGCTGCCACTCTCTCTGTAGTTCCTCTAAGATCCTGTAATAGCAACACATTTGCTTATTTTTCAACCAGTGGAAGTTGTGGAGGAGACACTCCCTGGATGATACCTTTTTGTGGTTGGGGACCAGGGCATTTTACAGACGTGACTAACAACTCACACTAGCAGACAGTCCCTCTGCACAGTCACAGACCTCCTTACCACAGCCACCATGTTCTGCCCTCCTTCACTCATGGACACATTTCAGCTGTAAAACAGGACACCACAGTTCTGGTTGGCAAATCGATCTTGCAGCTTATGGTTAGAAGCTGTCATACAAGGCTTGTGGGTTTTGCCAAAGTGGGGCAGGTCTGTGGATTTAATCATGCATGATGGACTCCATCACATCTCTCCTTCTCCAGTCCAAAAATGCCTATGGAAAGAAGTCATATGCATGGCTGCAGCAAGCTGCTACTTCTCTGGTGAAAATGAACGCTTGTTTAATTTGTTTATGACATGCCTGCATGGAAAGCTGAACCCTCATATTTCTGCCTGAATGGCACCTTGTGATTTCAAATGAGAAAACGGAACATTTAATTACAATGCTGCATGGACAGAGCCAGCGGAGGGCAACAAAGATGACGGGGAGGGGGGGACAGGGAACATCCTTATTCACAGTTTGATGGGGATAGGGTTAACTTCCCCCAGGGGCCCTCAAGGGACAAGGCTCTGCTGAGTCATGCTCAGGACACACAGGGAGCTGCAGGGGTGGCTGCATAGGGGGGAACTGCTGCTCTGTCAGGACTGAGCTTCAGGCTGTGAGTGGGGAGCACTCACTGGGGCAGCACTCCATTCCTCTCTTCCTATGCTGTCATTATGGCCATTTGTTCTCTCCTTGTGTTCTACTAAACTGTCTTTATCTCAGCCCATAAAGCTTTACCTTTCCCCCCTCCCTATCCTGCCAAGGTGCACAGGAGTGAGCAGCTGCATGGTCTGGATAGTGTCAGCATGGTTTAAACCATGACAATCTGTCTTATGAGGAAAGGCTGCAAGACTTGGAGCTGTTTAGTCAGTAGAAGACTGAGGGGAGG
The DNA here is from genome assembly GCA_013401255.1 of Urocolius indicus. Lineage (NCBI taxonomy): Eukaryota > Metazoa > Chordata > Aves > Coliiformes > Coliidae > Urocolius > Urocolius indicus. The sequence continues at coordinate 333,210 of WBNH01001598.1, read as the reverse complement.
GCCTTATCAATGCTTATAAATACCTAAAGGGTAGGTGTTGAGGGGATGCAGTGAGTCTTTTTCTGTAGCACTCAGTGACAGGGCAAGGGGTAATGGGCACAAGCCAGAGCACAGGCAGTTCCACTTGAATATGAGGAAAAACTTCTTTGCTGTGAGGGTGAGAGAGCCCTGGCACAGGCTGCTCAGAGAAGTGGTGGAGTTTACTTCTCTGGAAGGTTTTCAAAACCCATGTGGACGCGTTCCTGTGTGACCTGATGTGGGTTAACCTGCCTGAGCAGGAGGTTGGACTGGATGATATCTAGAGGTTCCTTTCAACCCCTACTATTCTGTGACTCGGCATGAAGCTTTGGTACCGTTTTCGATTGTCTCTGCGTTGATCCTCTTTGGTTTCATGTGAAGAGCTACAGTTGTCTAGCGCAGCGTAACACACAGATACCAGAAGTGGAAGAGCTGGCTCTGTACCCTGTCTAACTGCAACATGGAATAACATGGCTTCAGAGGAGCTGTCAGATTATACGATACACTGTGTCTCAGTGGTTCTTTGTAGCACAGCTGAGGCTTCAGGAGAGCCATCAAAGTTATCTGCACCATAGCTGCAAGGACACCTCGTTTCAGTGGCACTTGGGCTCTCACCCACATGCTAAGATTTTTCCACAATAGACCAGGGCCAAGACAGTGTCTTATGGGGGCTTCTAAAAGCATGCGTTATTTAGCTGGAATATTGTTATTTAACTGGAACTCCTGGGGTTTCATGACTGATAACCTGCTTATTTCCTTAAGAGGAAGAGAAGGTGAATAAAACCATGGAGCAGTGAAAGACGGACGTGATCTCTGCCCTAGAAGGCCTTCTAAACCATTTGTCCCTCAGGTGACAAGCTGAGGTGCCAGCTATCCACCAGCTCAGTCCCAGCAAGGGAGAGAGATGGATGGCAGAACTCAGCTCTTCCTGAAGCATATGCAGCTCTGAGCCTTTGCTGAGCTGACACTCTGAAGCCTACTGTATTAGAAAGGTTCAGTCTCCTGTATCCCACAGGAGACAGCCAGCTCTAGCTGAGCATGCTGCTGTTGCTGCAATAGGATATGTGCATCCTCTTCCACAAGGATGGTTAGACACTGGCAGGAGGTCAGTCTCATCTGCTCTTCTCCAGCTATGACGATGCCTTGGCCACTTCACAGATCTCCATCTGGATTTAACAGAGGGACTTACCCTTGCTAGAGAGAGACAACTGGGTATCATAGATCTGCTCTCAGTTCCATGCTGTCTTCATACAGAAAAAGAGAAAGAAAGATAGGCAAAAGGAAGACAAGTCATACATGCAATTTTGAAGTAGAAATTCCTCTCACACTGCCAGGCTGGCTTTTGTAATGACAGCCTTCACATATTTACACTGGCCAAGGACCCAGGACTATACACTAGACACAGCTTTTATTCTCATCATCAAAACAGGCTCCATGTGGGTTAACATTCTTCATACAAAGACACATACAGGAAGTTTCTGTGACCCAGAAACACACTGTTTTCAACTGTTTACACAGTATGTAGAACAGATGCAGTCTTGAGGAGCACTTTAGGCCCTCTACTGTAACAAAAGAAATAAAATCCATGCAAGGAGAAAGTGAGATTTTTAAAACATGCTTATTTAAAATAAGTTTATTATAATGAAATAATATAAAAGTCTGACAAAGGCCTTAACAATGATCCAAAAGAAGAGACAGATGCTTTTATGACTTGAGAGATGATGCAGACTGAAGTATCCAAAGTATTTTGGATTGACCTGCTTATGACACCACAATTTGTGCAATGCTTACATGGGAAGAGGTGATTTTGGGGGCAGGAACAAGCCCTTAGACTTAAATAAATTTAAAGTATGAGGCAATATGCCTTGTCTTCATCTGTAAATGCATTTTAGTATACAGGTAATGTATTTCAGTATGTATAAGTAAGGCTTGCAGTAAGCTCAGCTTGACGTTGATAAAAAACGTATGCCTAAAATCAGCTTGAGAAAAGGAAACCACAAAAGCAAGCTGCTTTGGTTTTCAGTTTAATCACTGTACTCTGGAATGCAATGTACTGTTTAGTTTCACGTAGATCTAAATCTCAAACTTTAATACGTCTTTAAATTAAAGGTATTAGTAAGTTTTGGACCCTCTGAATGCTAATGCAAAATAATATTAACAAACTTAGTGTTAAGCAGAAATCAGGATATGAAAACAAGGAAGTTTCATACGTTAAAAGAAAAAACAATCCACTTCTAGCACATCTGGAGTATCTGGAGGGAGAAATTCTTTACCAAAACAGGGATATTAAAAATGGTAGCCAAACCCCACATTTTGAAGAACTGCATGCCAGTGGGAGAGTGCACGTGTGTTTAAGTGAAACATATGCTGACGTTCTAACTTCAAAGCAAGTACTTAAATCCCGGTGGGAACTGTGGGCAGGATCAGCTACAGCTTGCACTTGCTCAGAGACAATAAGTGTGCTACAATATCCCTTTCTGCACAACGGTGATTTTTATATTGCTGTGATAGTTTGCAGGTTTTGTTCGCCAAGGGGCTACAGAAGGTAGCAAAGAGGCATCAATTCAGTTATTCCCACTCCCCTTCTCTTTTTGTTTTGTTTTCTGTACTATGCAGGCAAGAGAAGAGAAATAAGTCATTTAAAATAATAATAAAAATCCCTGTGCTTTCACTTGTAAGAGGTAGAACTTCCAAGTCTGAAGAGTCCCAATTTAAATCTCATCAGTGAAATTAAAAGTTCAAAGTGGTGTGGCTTTCCTGGCAAAATATGTCAAAGCAGGGAGAATAACCTTCAGCGAAAAGCCAGTATATTCTCCACTGGACTGTATGTTGGTTGCCTGACAAAGAAGTCAAGCCTGCTTTATCCAAGTTTGCATTTCTATCACTTACAAAGCTTTGTAAGTTTTCTGTTTAGTATATCTCTGGAGACATGCTTGACAGCAACAGCTCTGGTAGCAAAGGAGATGACAACGGAAGGAAAGGAAGGAGTGGCAATCAGGTGGGGGAAGAGGGAAAGATAGCCAGGTAGGAACATGATAATGATATTTTCTGGTGTCTGAAAGGCTGTTTAAAGTTCCCTAAAGTTTTTCACAAAAGGTGAAGTGATAATGAAAAGAAAGGAACAGAAGATCCAGCATATGGACATACATACGTAGCACTGTTCTCTATAATGGCCCACACCCCTTTGCCAAAGCTTGCTGCAAATAACTGGAGCACCTTTTGGGTGTAGTTCTTATATGTCCAGCCAACCAAGTGACAATCTTTAAACTATGAAAGATTTTTAAAGCAAACAGCTGTAACCTAAATCCTGATAATGCTTTACAAAAAGCTTGTAAGTGAAGGTATATGGCCTTTAAGTGCATTTGTTAAAGGGAGACCCGTATTACAACAGATGGGATGCTTCAACAACTCCTTAAGTTTACACTAATGCATAAGATTATCCAATTCATATTCTACAATTGTAATGTCACAGAACTTCAATATGGAACTGAATATGGTGTCTTAAAATAGCAGAGGGGGCTTCAGAACACAGCTTGTTTACAAAACTACAAACAACATAAATAAAAGCCTCCCATTGCTAAGCAGAACTCGACTGAAGTTCTGCTTGAGAGTTCTGCACTAATGCCAACGTCACTATATTACTAAGATGTGTGTGTGATATCTATTCAAATATGCCAACTGCCGTTATTCAGTGCTAGATAGTGCTTCTATCAGATTGCTTCGGGATTTACCACGTCTCAGCAAGGATGTGTACTGGAGATACACCATCAGTGTCATATGCTGTATGTCCTATGCTCAGCTATGCTAATTTCACAAAAAGCAGCCTTTACTCCCCTAGGGTAAGGCTGTGATTACTTATTTTGCCATGGCTAAGTAAAATCCCTGAGAATATGCAACTGTTAGACACTGAAGGAGACAGGTAAAACTATTTCTAAAGGAAAGGGACACAAAACTTTAGACTAGTGCAGATAAGAAACCGAAGCAGTTCATGTAAAGTATACAGAGCAAGGGTGCTGTTATCTGAGGGTCATATGGACCTCCATCAGTACACAGGTCAGTTGCTCATAAATGTCAGCCATTAAAGAAAAAAAAACCCAAATAACCCTAACCAATCTATGAACCAAAAAACCAAACAGAAAATATGGACCTTCCTTCTCTCCAATCCTAAATTTGAATGCCAAAATTTAGTTGCTTGTTCTCTACAATTATTAAAATCAAAAGCTATCCTCTCTGTTTGGCAAACTGACACCAGAGGAAAAGAAAGAAGTGAATTGTCTAGCAGTGTTTTGCTTCCATTTGGTCATCTGGTCTATTGTATCCTTAGAGGCACAGCTTGGAGTTCAGCTCTGCAACATGCTGCATGGGTTTCTTTCTTGGTGGTAGTTTGACTGGAAAGATAACATTCACCAGTCTTCAAGGTGCACAACGTCCTGCAAGAGCAGTGCATGGTGATGCACATGTTTTGAAGGCAAGGAGACACTGCTCAGTTCCTTCTCTACAAGTCCCCTGTATAACAACAAGCACGCAGGGGTATCCTCAAGCCACGGTCTCCTAAGGATGTTCTCAAGCACCAATTTCAGAGTTCAGAGAGACCAACTTTACACCAAAAAGCAAGATGAGAAAGCCTGCTCTGAGGCAGGATGCCATGCTGATTAGCAGACACGCAATGTGAACCACTCTCTACTTGTCAGAAGAAAGGACAGTGGTAGAAGTTAGTCACGGCTGAAGCTAGAGGCCCAAGGAAGTTCTTCGGTTCTCTGCCTATGAAATAAACTTTTTGCATCACACGTTGTGTCTGATGTGCACTAACAAACTAGTGAAAAAACAAACCAAACAAACTGAAAACCCCAAAATACCTCCAGAGATTTTAAGTGCTGAATATACTTTCCTACTACTGGAAAAGCTTAGAGGGAAAAGGAAAGTGAATTTTCATTACCTGACAGTTAATTTTTAAAGAAGAGGGATCCCTTCCTGCTCTCCCAATACCCTGGCTGATACTTTGTGCAAATGTGGTCTCTGTTACCTTTCCAGGTAAAACTGTAACAGCAAAGTTTCCCACATAACAGTTGAAAACCTTGAGGAAACAATGCAGGGTGGAGAGTTGTTTTTCCTACTAGAGGGGTGGGTTCTTTGCATTCATGCTTAGAAGAAGCAGTCAGCCACATCCAAAACGCTCTCTGCTTCACTTTTAGTACTATAAGCAGTTAGACAATCGAATGGAGCTTTGGTCAAAAGTTTTAACTTTGTACTCAAACATACACCACTTAAATTAAAAAAATTTAAAAAAAATTAACCCCCTCCCCCCATCCTTCTGATTCATCTTTGAGTATGTAGGAACTACAGACAGGCACAGCTCAGGGATGACAGTAACAAGAAAATCACACCCTTTAAATGCCTAATTAGAGTCAAGCTATCTTGCTTTATACACCAAGTGTGATGTTTGGTCTTCAAGCATTATATGCTTTTATTAAAGCTCACAATATCAGGCCCTTTAGAAAGGATCAAGTATTTGGTGTGCAGAGAGGCTCCCATCACAGAGCAATGCAGGGCAGCAGGCCTGAAGTACATTCATTTTACTGACAACATGGGTCTTAGCCCAGCGAAAGCCAGTACTTCTGACTCTGGCAACACCAACTTCTCCTATATATACACCAAAATTTACTAATTCTAAGTACTTATTAACATAGTCTTCTCTCCTCTTGCACATAAGTTAAACTGAACTCTTTGTACAAAGTCATCTGAAGCCCTAGGGCACTACTAAGAGACAAGTTTGTGCTTCCAGTGGGCCGTCAGTAATTTACAGTCAGCCTTCTAGTCATCAACACAATCAGGAGTTTTGTCCTTAACCACGTCACTAGCTGAAAGGACCTCTTTATTCTTTTTAACAGCAGAAGTGTCAAGGAGCACATTTTTATCTGTATCAGCAAAATGGGAAAAAGGGCAAATCTTACTTTCCAAATTTCCAGCCACTTCTACATCATTTCAGATTTTCAGTCTTGCAATTGGTCCAATGTGTAATGGCTCTGTGACAAATTCTAACTTCCCCTATGCTTTACTCATTTCATGTCCACTTCCATGAAGCCTCTGCCCATAATGGCAGCCTAGGAAGGATTTTAATGAAATCTGCTTCTTAAACTGCTAGAGTTAAATTTAAGCAATTTAAATTTAAAAGTAAATATTAGGTTTTCATGTGAATTTGATTTAAGAAAACCCTAAACCCAAACCAGAAAACCCCACCAAAACCTTAATAACCAGGACAATGGACATCATCTTCAACTGCTTGTGTAAAACACTGTTGAAATTACCTGGGCTCTGCTAAGTCTGTGCCAGCAAATTTCTTGCAGTCCACTGGCAGGAGCTGAGAGGGCACATACAGGGAGCTGGTCAGGGAACATGACACCCAGTTTCCAAGGCTGCTTCCTGGGGAAGCTCAGACCACCAGCCACATATGCCTATGTGAAGATCTCCCTCTTAAGGTATGGGAGCTAAGTTCAAATTCTGCTCTGTTACTTTCAGGAGGTAAAGAGAAGGGGAAGCGCACAGGCAGGAGAGAAACACTCAAAAACATTCATCACAGACATAGTTATGACCCAAAGAGAAACAGTACCTCTGCATTTAAACACAGAATGAGCATAACAAAACCATAAAAATCATACATACCTTCCCCACAAACACTCACAACACCATTCCCACCTGAAAAGATACAATGAACAGAAACAATGTCCAAAAAAACCAATCGAATGAAAGAAATCTTTGTTAACAGAGACAGTCCCTGAAGTTTGAAGACGCTTGCTGTAGTCATACCACCTCATCTGACTCCAAACCATGTACTTCATAGAGAGTGTCCAAGATATTTAGCTGCTTTTCCATGGCTGGTAAGTAAATGTTGAGGTCCCTCTGCATTCCTTTGTAAAATGTTTCTTCCTGAGGATCACACTCCTCTACAGACAGAGCTGCCACAAAGTCTTCATATGTTGGAGCTGCCCTTAAAGCTAACTGGGAGAGGAACCAAAACTTTTAGATTTGCAAAACAGAACAGCAAAAGAAATTCTACTAAATACATGAAAACCTTGTAAAACATCCCTCTTTGCACTTCGATTACGTAGCTTTAATGTATTTACTTATAGGGGAGGTTAAGATTGAATATTAGGAAAAAACTTCTTTACTGAAAGGGTTGTTAAGACACTGTCCCAGGCTGCCCAGGGAGGTGATGGAATCACCATCCCTGATGATATTTAAAAGCCATGTAGCTGAGGTGCTTAGGGACATGGTTTAGTGGTGGGCTTGGCAGTGTAAGGACAATGGTTGGACTTGATGATCTTAAAGGTCTTTTCCAACCAAAACGACTGGATGATTCTATGTGTACGTGCATATGTTATGATTTTTAACTGGGAGGGAGACTAACTTTTTAAATTACTTTTTTAATTATCTCTACATAGATCCCTAGTTTAAGACATCTTCAGAGAGGCTTGACTTTTAGGAAGTGTCTGTGTATCATATTTTGTACACATAAACATAATATGTTAGAAATTAAACTAAATACAAACTCCAAATGAAGTTGGGGAGCTCCCAACACAGTGTCACACACTTCAGCACCCAAGTCTCACTCTCAAAAAATTCTTTAGAAAGCTCTCCCCAACATCTGTTTATTTGAGTCAAGGTCTCTGTCATGATTGCCTGGATGAGGCTTTCCTTTTTTACTTTCAGTGATAATTTCCAGCGACAGACACCAGGGGGAGCTGCCAGACTGGACAAAAAGAAACTATTTCCTTTAGCCAATATATTAAACTAATTCTGTACTAACCCTTCTTAAATGCTCACATCATAAGACAGGTCAATCCTCAAAAAAACAACCTCAAACCCTCATTTCTTCATTTACTATCCCTGCAAGACCATGCTAAAAAACACATAACAAACAAAAATGTGCATTGTCCTGTGTGTTTTGGCTCCTGAAAGCCCAAAGCTAAATATAGTGATCACCACAGCCCTCATCTTGGGGGAAAAATACAAAGGTCTGACAAAGAAATCTATTCATTTTAGTGCTTAGACTTTTAACATAGTTTATTAATTACACACACAATAAGATCCCATGCACAAGACGCCCAGCTCCATCGACAACCGAGATAAATACTTACCGCAAAGACCCCGCGGACAACCCAACCGTGGTGCTGCCGTAATGTCTTGCCATAAGCATTGTCTTAAAGGGAAACAAAAAACAGATGTATGGCAGTTTGGCAGTTTTAAGTTTGCGTCACAAAGATCTGAATGCTTAGAAATGACTATTTAAGGATATATTCTTGCCACTGGATGCAAATAATGGCTATTTCTGAGCAACAAAATTATGAGTGAAAGGAGATGACAGATTTGGGATTTTTGCATTGGGGCCCCAGCTCTGCTGTCAAATCTCCTTCAACTCATCCACAGCAAGTAAGTACTACAATAGACAGAATGGCAAATGTAATTTTTATTTGACTAGCTGTGCTTCATTTGCTTCATCTGACTAACACTTCTGCTATCTAGTTCTCACCTCAGTGCAAGCCTGAGAAAATAATATACAGGGTGAAATAATCCTGCAAGCTGATGGGTAACCAGCCTCAGTCAAGGTGGTTAGCTGAGGCACTGACCAAGAACTCTCTCTTTACATCCAAGGCTCAAGTTTTGAGGATCGCTGGAACAGAAAACACCGGGTCTTTATTAAAATAATCCTCAGGATCGCTCTTGTGGGTGCCTCTGAGTGTAGCCTTAGATGAAAGCCCTTGCTATGCTCCTGGACAGCTCCAGTGTCATATACAAAGCTTTCTATACACAAATATCTTTAAGCCGTATTTTCCCAGTCCTTGTTTGTCACTGTCACAATTTCATATCCTTGTCCTTCAGTTGAATTTTCAAGTATCTGATGTTGATCTCTCCCCCTTGAAGAAAGAGAACCTCTACCCACCTTTTGCCACCTTAAGGTATTTGCTCAAAAGCCTGCAGAGTGTTATTATTAGAAGAGTATAAAAAGTCAGAAAAACACAGCCACAAGTTTTGCTGTAGTATGAAGTACTCCTCATCTGTCAATCTAACGACCGGGGAATGCAGTTTATCTTTACAGTGGGAGTGAAAATCTACACGGAAAGTATACAGGAATAAGAGCAATGAGATAAGAAGAGTATTGTGTAGCAAATAGTGCTGATAAGTGTATTCTCTGCCATATCAGCAAACACAGGGGACATTAAAAATACCAGAAGTTGAAACGTTTGCTTAGATTAAATGACAAGTAAACACAACTCCCTTTAGAAAGCTGTTTGTTCCTGAGAAGATCAGAAGAACTGGTAGATATTCCATCTTTTATTTTCATTTAATTAGCCTGGTATTTGAGGTGGTAGAAGGAGAACATATACCCCATCTTTACTTAAGATTCAAATAGAGATTGTATTTAGGAGTTACTGTGCTAACAGTAAACCAAAGCTGCACTGGTAATACAGATATGGAAGATCTCTTCAGGGGGAGAAAAGGAAGAAGTGAGGAAAAGCCGGCAGCATGGCTCTGCTGCAAACACAGAGCAATTCAAGTAGTGACTCAGATCTGAAGCCTTCAGACTCAGCTCAAGCAGGTGCCTTGACTTTCCACAGTGTTTAACATCCACATCTGGTAGCAATGTACTTACAGTCTCACCTCCCAGAGCTGCTTACATACTTTGGTGTTGTAGTTCTACACCAAATGCTTTAAAAAAGCTTTTAAATGTTGTTTTAAAGGATTATCAAAACATTATACTGCATGCATATGGTGAGGGTCTTACTGGGGAATAATCAAGTCTAAGAGGGGTTTATTTTATTTTGTACTTGTTATGGGCACTAGCTTGACTTGGTAAGTGTCAGAAATTGTGTACTTGGAAAAAATTCCTTCTCACAGCCATAGTGGGAAAGAGGTGAATTCAAAGAGTAATGGCCAATCTCACAAGGAACCAAAAAAATAACCAAACAGCAACTATAAATTTGGAAGCACTCTCACTGCAAACCAGTAGAGAAAATTAAATGAGACAAAGCACTTCCCCAAGATATGACTGTCCCTCCTGCCAAAAGTATGTCAATAAAAGGAATCTTTATATGTTAGTAAATTAACATTGACTGGTTATCTAGCAACCTGCCTGAAGACAATAATTTGTAAAAACTGTGATTTTAAAAAATGGTATGTCTTGGCAATTGCTTGCATTGTTAGTCATTGAAGAAAAGAAAACACAGGTTCTAAACGAGAAGGAAAATAGTCAAGTATGTAATTCAGAAGCACACAGAGAATAAAACAACTGGCACTTACTCAGAGCTGTTTGGATATTCTTTTCCCCATTCTTCACTTCTGTCAAAAACCCTTTCAAGAACTTCAAGCCTCTGCCATGAGGAACCCATGAAATAAAAAGAATCCATGTTTATAACAAAGTAACCTAAAGTATAACAAAGCCAGCAAAGTTGCAATACAACTCCGAATTAAAGTGCCATTTTCAGTCTGAATTTAAAAAATCCAGCCACCTCCTCCAGTCTCTCAGACTAAAGAAGAACAGTTTGCTAAAACACCTCTGCTGCAGCCAGAAATCACCTGCCTGATGTTCTGGCCCAGCAAGTCGTCACTCACTGAAACTTCACTTGCAGTGATACAACCACAGACAACACATTAATCTTGAACCTAGACAGTTTGGATTGATGGAAGCTATAGAACACACTAAGTTTGCTCCATGTACATAAGCTTGCACTAGTGAAAAGTTCCTCATTGCACCTTAGCTGTTCATAGCATAAGTAGATACAAGCCCATTACCTTTTCAGCCAAAGGAGAGCCTCTGTAGCAGAGTTTCTGACTTGTGCTACACCTGCATTCACTTCATGGAGCACTATCTTCTGAAGGGTATCAAACTCTTCTTTGTTGGTTATAAATTTCTGGTTTATTTTCTGGAGAATAAAACAGGAGGCAAACCTTTAGGCTAAAAATACAACCTATTTATAAGGACTCTTCCCTGTAAAGCAATACCACAGATCCCCAAGTACATCACACACTCCCCACACTGGGCATGCCTTCCCAGGGCACCACCCCAGACATGTCTGGCTTGCCATCTGGCTAACACAACCGAAGTAAAGCATTTCAAAGGTTTACAAGGAAACTACCATTTCTGCCTAATAAAATGCTTTGGGTTTACACGACATGAGGAGGAGTTAACTCGACGTGCTCTTCAAGCAGTCTCATTTGCCCTGAGCTTCAAGTACAAGCAAAATTACCTTCTGACAATTACTAAGATGTAAATTCTCAAGTACACTTAGCAGTCATTGGCATGCTGAAGTTTTTTAATGTATTCCCAAGTTTGTTATATACAACTCCTCACAAACAAAAGAGAAAATATGTAAACAGAGTCTTCTATATTAAAGGAGTGGTTGCCTGTCACTTGACAATAAATATTCAAGGTTTTCATATTTTTAATAGCTTTCTTCTCTCTTGCTATTTTCAGTCTTTCAGTGGCTACCTGAAGCAAGATAGGCAAATAACTGTTTCACTTTGCACAAAACAAATTCAAGTGTATGCAGTGTTCCTTATCATACACTCAGAATATATGTTTTGCTTTTCTTTATTTTATTTCCTTGAAAGAAAATCTATGAAAAGTCTTTCTATGAATACACTTTGTGTCACAAGCAGCATTTCAAACCTCTTCAGACTAGGAGCTGGAAGAACTTCCAGAAAAAGAACAAGGCTGCAGAGTCTGCCCTGGCATGCTGAGAAGCTGCTCTGTAAGGCACTTAATTTCCTCCTCCTTTGTTGATGAAAGGGTTTCTTTCCCCTCATTCTGTTTGTTCTGTATTTTAAAGTCAATATTGCCACCATCACGTCATGACTTACAACCTATTCATCTCAGAATCAAAGTCATATTTGTTAGGTGTGACAGATGTTTTACTTGGCAGCCAATCAAGTATTTTATAAGTTTGTGCACAACAACTGTATTTATTAAACACAGTACTGTAAGAACAGAATTAGAGGCGTTTGAGTATTCTGATCTGACCGATGGCAACATCATCAAATATTAAATACCCTTCCAGTATTGACTCTAAACAACAAAGATTCTTGAAATTTAGTGCCTAAAATGCTTTTTATTTAAAAAAGAAGAAAAAAAATCAGTGTTAGAAATAAGCTGTTACCTTGATGTTACCTACAAAATCCATTTTAACAGGAGCAAAAACAGTTGGTCCCAGTTTGTCTAGGAAAAAAAACAAACAAACAAGGACATTTTAAAAATTAGTTATTTTCTAGTCCACATATCTTAGTAACAATTTAATTTGCTCCATTAACAATCCCTTCTAAACATGAGGAGAATACTAAATGAGTAACGTAAACCAAAGCGTTTCTCTGGTGCAGAACCAATCTGTCCCAGTTGGTAAATGTGTTAAAATACACCACCCTACACTTTGGAAAGGGTGCATGCTCACAGAGACCTCATATCCACTGTTAGATGCAGGGGCTGAGCAGGCGGGGAGCTGCACTAGCTGAAGACAGAAGCCTTTGGAAAAGTCAAATAAGACAGCTGATGGTGTGCTGTCAGCTATGTTGGATGTGTAAGGCATCCATCTTGCTCTTTTGAGGGGAAGAAATTGCTGTTTCGCATAGACCTATGGATTTCCACACAACTTACACATGAATCCTATCTAAATGAGAGTGGATCCTCTATAAAGCAAAGAGTAAGAAACATCTTCTGATACCAGTGAAATTGATTCTCCTGTTAGGAACTGTTTCTACTATATCACGTCAGTGAAGAAACAAATACTGCAAACCTACTGCTCCAGCTTTTCTTGCAGATGACAGCAGTTAACAAGAGTCATAAGAAAAGAAGGAGCTGCTTACCCAGAACAGGCACAATTGCATAACATGATTCCAGAAACTCTTCTGTTGGTATGCCCTCCTCCTCCCGAAGTTCAATATCACTGAACCTGGTGTCCAGGAAAAAGAGAAAAGACTGTTACCTCAACTCCTCACCAAACTCCTTTTGTGCGACTTCTACATGAAAAATCACATTTCATACCCACTTAATTTGCACAGAGGTAAAACTTATAGACAGGGAACCACCAACATGGCTTTTATTTCACTGGGTTTAAATAAATGACTGCAAAAAATACACATTTGGTGGCATGGCAATTGCAAACAAGATAAAAAAAAACACTCCACTCTGTACAGCCAATTCTACAGTGGGTGTCTTCTTCAATTACTATGCAAATACAAATACAGACAAAAGAGTCTTAAAAATGAATCACTTAAAGGCTTAACAAAGTTTCAGTAATCCTTTTGATTGAATCTGTATTACCTATTGCTCATGACACTGAAGAAGGTAGGAGTATCATTTTCGTTTCCATCTTCCTCACACAGACTCAATCCACTTAAAGAATTTGTTTCCGACTGCAGCAACTTTTGGGCACCACAGCTTTCTATAGCTTGCAGCTTGTTCTCTCCATCTTCTTTCATGCCTTGCATTTATAGGAAACAAAAGAAAAACAAAAATAGAAAAAGAAAACAGCCGCACACCCTGACTGTAATTCCATTTATCAAGAAGCTATTTGAAGGAAAGCGCTTAGATAGCTGGATCATGCAAGTTTAAAAGCTTTCGCTGCCAGAATCATGACTCTCACCAGGTCTGTCATGCTCAGATGACATTTCAACCAGTTCCTTCTCCATTTCCTACAGTCAGACAGACCAAGCACCAGGCTCCAATGCAAGTGAGCCTACATATCCTCAAAGAGGACAGTCTTATGAGAGAAGAGTGCTGAAGAATTGACTGGATACAGCAGGGAGCAGACTAATCTCCTTGAAGGAAAGATTACTTCTCACATGGCTGCAACTTCCCCAGTGCTGATCAAGTGGCACAATGTATTTGCAAAAGCAAAAGAAAAAGTGTTTGCTCCTTCTGATAAGTAAACTGGTTGCTTAGATGGTTACGCTATGACTTTAAAGGCTGCTATGTTCTCCTCAATTTGTATGAATATCTTTAGAGTTTCCAAGACAACGATCCAGGTGCCTCTTCCCTGCTGGGGGTTTACTTTATTTTCTCTTCAGGGTCAAACTCATTTGTTGCAAATAAATAGACCACTACATGAAAACCTCCGAAGGAAGACCAAAGTCTTATGTAACTTCTGACCTCATGGAGAACTGCAGAGCACAAGTCAAGAAGCAAAAAACATATTCAGAGCATCTGCAGTGTAAAAGCCATGGCTACAATGTATTTTCTTGCCAGACTGTCAAACTAGCATCCAAGATTTCACAGGGATTCTGTGTCACCGGGACAGGAATACATTCAAGTGCCAGCGAGGATTATAGACCTGAAGCAGAAATGAGCTTCCAGCTGAAGCGATCAAGCTCCAAGGAACTCTCTTCTTCAAAGTGAAGTCTGAAAGCAAGCTTGCAGCAGTCCCTGCTACTTGCAGAACCACTGAATAAGACTGGTTCTGGGTGAAAAGAACACTCAACCCAGTAACAGTAATGAGACTTGAGCCGTTCTTCTCAGGGCAGAAAAAGGGGGCCTCTGCCATCACTGACCATGCCTTATTCACAAGTAAGGTGACTCTGCTAAGGAACTAGAGTTTGAGGGATGCCGCTGATCTATCCTTCCCCAAGACACGGCCTGGTGAGCAGAGAAACAGCCCGAGTCTGCAGTGACTCCACAGGAGTGCCACACATAAAGTCTGGGATCCCCTGAAATGACAAACATCATAAGCCCTAAATGACAAACAGAAACTCCTTAAGGGGCTTGAGTGCTTAAGTGTTTTTAAAGATTGATTGCTCTTACTCAAGGGTAGAGGGAGAGAAAAGTATGTGAGACAGGGCAGAGCTGGTGGGCTCAGAGGGAGCAACCAAATAGAGCCATCGGCAAGATCGAGCCCCAGGCTGGCTGGGTCAGCCCACCCTACACGGATGGCACCGCACATCCTACTCCAGCACGTACTGCCAGCAAAACTCTGCAACTCAAATGTGTGTATCCAAGACAGGGTAGGCTTTTCTTTCTTTTGCACGTGAAGAACCTTAGCTAAACAATACCAACAACCTGACAGGAATGAGTTTGATATCTTTGCTTTAGCACTGCATTACACTAAATAGTGACACACACATGTCATTCTGCAGAGACTTATCACACTACACAACACCAGCCACAGAAACAGGAAAAACTCCAAAAAGAGCCCATGTAAGAGCAAAATCACCATGTTCATTAACCTGGGCTTAAAAATCTCAGACGATTCACTGATTGCATAGGTATGTTTTAGAATAATGGCCAGGCAGAGAAAACTACTGTTCAAGGACAACACAGTCCGTTCAATGGGACATGTAGAAATCTTATGTTACTTGTATAGACTTATAAAATTAAGTTCAGCTGCCCTTAAAAATATAACTAGGTTGGATGAATTTTTATACTGAATTAGTTCAGCAGTGTTTTACTGAAGGCCTCCACAAATATAAGTTTCATGCCAAGATAATGGGAGAAATAAGGTGTTTTGTAGCATATTCTTAATTGCTGAAAATGTGAATTTTCCATAAAAACTTGTCAGAACAATCAAGAGTGACACAAGGTCAACTGCTCCCAGACAGACATACAAAGCTTCAATGTTCCCTTTCTGACACTGCAGCCCTACATACCAGCAAAGGTGATGGAGAGCCTCTGGGAATAACCTGTCTGTCTACAGTACAAGAAGAGCCCAAACACTGCCAGGCTGTATTGTTTCACATGTCAATCAGCATCTAGAGGAGTTTCCACTTGTCCAAAAAAGAATTTTTAATTTCCTTCCCTATTCAGTCCCAAGTTAGCTATCAAGAAGGGCAGGAGCTCTGCAGGGAAGACTTGACAAAGGGCAGATATCAGACTAAAATACACTGACATTCCCTCTCCTGAGAAGTAAGGTATCAGCAGTCTCACAGGCAGCCTGCACCTCCCTCCATTTACACTGAAAGAGTAACAATGCTGGATAAAAGAGGGGGCATATATTTACCTGCCAAATCCTCTGCTATGTGATCTTCAACAGAAATATCACTGCTCCCCTCATTTGTGTCCAGGTTTAAACATTCCAGACTCTTAATAAGGGTTGGCTCTTTATGGTTAATTTCTGCTTTTATAGAGCCATTTTCACAGGAGTTCAATTCCATCTGCCTGAAGAAAGCGAAAGAATAATGGTCAGTGTATAAAACATTGCTTGGTAAGCTTCTTCCTGTGAAAACACATAAATATCAATAACAGAAAAGTAATTGACAGAAATTATTGGCTGTCACAGGCTGCTCTGAACAAAAGAACTTTTCTAAAATAACAAAGGAACCAGGCCGCTCTTTGCAGAAAGTAGGATTAATGACTCAATCTCAGTTTACAGAGTTTGAATGTATTTACAATAACCTTTACTAAACAGACACATACTAAAAAAAATACTATTGATTAAAAAAAAAGTAAATCACAGACAGGTATTGTAGCTAATAGAATACGCCCTCATTCTCCATTAGTACTTAATATATGCCCTTGGCATCTACTGCACAACCCATAGCCTGCTCTCCTTCAGTGATTTTTCAAACTCATGCAGTGGAACCTAAGATGCAGAAGAGAGCATTGAAGTGAGAGAGCACTGGCTGTTGACTGACCCAGTAAGTCAGCAGGTGCATGGCTGAGAAAAATAAAAGGGAAAAGGATGACAAAGGAGAGGCATGAAGTGAGCCAGCACTATTTTGTTGTGTCTGTTTCCAGGTACACAGCTCAGAGCAACACAATGCTGTATCCCTCCAGTACTAGTAATACTAGACTAAAAATATAGAAAGAACAGACAGTACCAAAAACAGATCAGAAAGAGATCGACAGTAAAGACTTTTATTATACCTTTCCATTAAGGTGTGACTGGGCAAGACAGAGTGCTTTATCTGTAAGATAAGTGGAGAGAGATTCTTTAAGGCAAGAAGACTATATCATGCATCTCAAACTTCACATTTTACTAAACACAAGTTGGAGTCAGCAAAAAAGCTGAAAAGTTAAGTATACACTCACTAATTCTCTGATCTAGAAGTAATACAGAGACAAATGCAAGAAAGGTCCCACATTATTACACCATTAGAATTTTGAAAAGAAAAAAAGAAACAAAAAGAGAACACCAGGAGACTTCTTTCAGAAGCTAGCTGGCAACTGTCAAGTGAGATACCATACAGCATATGGAAAAAAACCCAAGGCAGTGAGGTTTTTTGCAATGATGTTTTCTTTACTTAAGACAAAAAAATCACAAAAAAAACCAGAAGAAATGTGAGGCCAGACCAAGTATGGTGAAGTAATCTCACTTCCCAGATGCCGTGATGCATCTACCTTCCTACACACATCGTAATCTGCTGTCTGTCAGAGACACTCCAGTTTTGCATATGTAGTTGTGGATTCAAGATTCAAGACAGTGCCCTTGTCAACCAGCTCCTGTTGGCATATTAGCACAGATCCGATGCTGCTGTAGCTTAGAAGACCAATAATTGCTGTGAGCTCTCACAATGGACCAATATGACACAGAGCCAAGGTATTTTGAAACGCTACTGTCTGCAGCTGGAGCAGGCCCTGAAAGTTAACGTTTAACAACTTCCACCAATCATTAAAAGTTAAGAGATTGGTCTCTTCCTATTAAGAAACATCTCTACCTCACTTGCAAACCACGAGAAATAGCAGAGTCTGTCCAGTGGAAGATTACTAGCTAGAATATGAGTAAAAATGAATTCCCTGCTTCTACAAATGCTACTCCACAAAAGGGCTCCTTAGCATCCACGCCAAGGACACTGGTCATTACCTTGTTTGTTCTGAGGACTGCTAAATGTGGAGATCCAGGTGGGGTCTGATGTAATAACTCAGAAGTAAAGGCAGTATTTGCAATCTGCATACATTCTTCAAGAGTCTTCAGGAAGGTATCACAGGTTGATTTTAACAGAGCTCCCATATCAATTTCACTCTGTGGGAAGAAACCAATTGGAAGAAATGGACTCACCACAGATCAGTTTGGAGCAACTAATGTCTACAAAGCCCACAGCTGCTACAGTCATGATTTATGTTTAACACAAATTAAAATGCAATGAGTCAGCTGCTCAGACAAATGGCATCACATATTACTGGGGCCATGTCCCCTCACAGCATGACCAGTCTTGTCAGCCTCTAACTACAAGCAGCTCAGTATGCTTGTGTTTTAAAAGCCATGCCTCTTAGTTAATTATCTCTGATGTTAAAAGTATATTAAGTAGTAAGCCTTGACGTATTCAACAATAGCATTCCAGAATACACACTTGACCGGTGAAGCTAAATGTAAACAAATGAAATAGATACAGAATCATCTACAGATAATTTCAAAAATTCCCCCCCTCAAAAATTACTGCAGTTGAAAAACAAGCAGAATGAAGTATCACATTGATATAATAATCTTTATCTCTGAAAAGTGCAGTTACTGATCCTGAAATGTTTTTAGCAATAATTTTTTTTCCAGTTAAAATACCAGTAAGATCAGGGAAAGCAAGTTTTCCCCTACAAGCCTGAACTATGAGCTGGATAAACACCATATTACTTGTTTGTTTGCAAGAGCTGCAAGTTCTAACAGTGCTTTCTAGTCATTTGTACACTACATCATGCTTCTGCACTTCCTGTTAGTTCACCATAAATGGTATTTTTACAGAGATGGTATGGACATACAAATAATCCATCTTCAGGTGTTTTGCCTGCCTGTCCTGTACCTGAGGACTCATCTCTCCAGTGGGAGTCATCCAGAAACTCAGGTAACAGTGAATGAAT
The DNA here is from genome assembly GCA_013401255.1 of Urocolius indicus. Lineage (NCBI taxonomy): Eukaryota > Metazoa > Chordata > Aves > Coliiformes > Coliidae > Urocolius > Urocolius indicus. The sequence continues at coordinate 314,426 of WBNH01001598.1, read as the reverse complement.
ACTAATTGGCTAACCAGAAGAGTTTACAATGCCTTAATAGTTGTGGTCTACACCAAAAATAGAGCTCTACCTCTGACTCTGATACACCACAAATGCTGGCTTCCTTCGTTTTATGCACTTGCTGAACAAGGAGGTTACAGTACAGTCTAAGTTCAGACATTTTAGTCTTCAAGGCTTCTGTGTTTTCAGTGAACTCTAAAAGTGAAATAAAAGAAGAGTTAAATTTATTGTATTCCTCTTGCAGTATATGATTCTCAAAAGTTGCTGAAATAGCATTACCCAATCTAATTCAACCAATAATTCCCTACTTCAAAACATTTTCTATTGACTTAAAAAAATGAGCTAGATTGGCCATAAGCTAGCAAAACACTGTTTCATTTTTTGTCATCACAGACAGGAAAAGTATGTTCCTAGACTTACGACTCAGAGAAAAAGCAAGTACACAACCCTTGAGCTTAACAGGCCTTTTAAATAGGACAATATCATATTTAATGTTTTCACTGAGTAGTTTATGATGCAAATAATTACACTGTGTATTGAAAGATCAAGGTTCTGGGTAGAAATACTGAAGGCAAAAGACATATTCTGTCCAATACAAAGGGAGTAACTTAATATATACCCTTGAATCACAGAATGGTTGAGGTTGGAAGGGACTTGTAGAGACCAGCTAGCGCTACTCCCCTGTTCAAAGCAGGTTCAGCCAGAGCACATTGCTCAGGGCCATGTCTAGACAGGTTTTCAACACTGTCAAGGTTAGAGACCCCACAGCCTCTCTGTGCAACCTGCCTCAGTGCTCCCTCATCCTCACAAAACAAACATTATATCTTATACGAGCTTATATCTCAGTGAAGTCACTTGTATTTAAATTTATGCCCATTTCCTCTCATCCATTTGCTGAGAAGAGTCTGGCTCCATATTTTTATGCTCTCCCATCAGATACTTGCTTTAATCATCTTAGTGGCCCTTTGCTGGACTCATTCCAGCATGTCCATATGTGTCTTGTACTGGAGAGTGCAGAACTGAGCAGACTAATCCAGATATGACTAACAGTCAATCTGAAATTTTTCAGAAGGTTGGTTTTTTTTTACATTAGAGTCCCAGAATAACAAAATAAATAAATTTGTCTGTTAGTAAGACTAACATGGTTCAGTTCAGCAAATTTATCAGTAGCTTTTCACCCTGTGATGCTGTATGTCAGTTTATAGATACATCTTTATTCTGCTTCTAGGCACTGCAAATCAGATCTCCACTTTGTGTAGGACCCTACAGTAGCATTTTCTGCTCATTTCTGACTCCGTTTGAACTGCTAGATGCAAAGCCTGGTAAAGATGCTCATAAGGCTAAGAAGAGCCTTCCTCACATCAGGAAAAGAAGTGCTTTTCTCCCTGCATTTGCTCAGGATCGCTGATATATTAACAATTTGCTGTTTTGCTGCCTTCTCCAGAAGGTTACACAAGGTTAAGGCATGAGGTTTCATACTGACCCACGAATAACACCCTGCTGCTAAGCAAGAGGGGTTTTCACTAGGGTGAAAGAGAGATTGTTGGTGAACGCAAAGGAGTAAGTGAATTAATTTTCATAGCCTAACCAGGATCAGACTGCAGTTTTTGAATAATGGTATGCACATTTAAAACCAATTGCAAACCTCTGTTTTAATTGCTAAGGGATTCTTGAAGTGCACAAGACAGCATAGTTAAAACACGGAAGGAAAGGGTCTGGAAGGAATTCCAAAGTTCACAAGTCACTGGTATGAGAGGCTGGGTCATCATACTAAGACTGTTGCATGAGGTGAGGGTCTTATCTTCATGCATACTCTACATGCCAGTCACTTGCAGCCAGGTACTTACAGAACTCATCAACACAGTTTTCACATGATCTATACATAGAAGATTTTAAGGAAAAGCCAAAGTTTTCAAACCCCTGCACCAAGAGTTAACTCCTGAGATTTTTAGCTAGAGTTCCCATATGGCTTGGCTTTCAGCAGCACCTGAAGTACAGGTTAGACACAGAGTTCAGGTATGGATTTTGGCATCTTTGTGTGTACACCTACTAGGGTAAGGACGGAGAAATAAAAAGGAAAGAGTGTGTGTCTGCAAAAGAGTGTTCTTGCCTTTTTCCTTCTGTGTCCTGCTGTCAGTCAGACAGGCTTTGGCAGTTCCTAGTGCAACCAGCCACTTTTGCCTTTCAACTGCATTTCTTGCCTTCAGATAGAAGTATTGCTCCCCTGGGATGATCAGATCCATTCGTGTGTTATCTGCAGGATGAACTGGAAGCAACATAAATTTCAGACTAGTCCCTCAGCATTTCCCAGCCCAACTGGATATCCCAACAGATACGTTAGGTAGCAGGTCAAGGAGAAAGAAGGAACACCCCCAGACTTCCCCTGTTGCCATTTTACGACTTCTGAATTAGGGAATAGACATGACACACATATGTACAGCTGTGGGGCAAAAGACTATAAAAGGCACTGAGCACAACATTATTGGACAAACTTTGTGCAGCTCAGTGTTACTGTGTCGTAGTTACCTTGAATTTCACATACAGCCATTTGGATGCTTCCCTTACAACCCTTCCAGGCATCTTCCTGAGAGTCATAATAGGACAGGATGCCACCACAGAGAAGAAACCATCGAGGCTGCCAGCCTGAAAAACAAAACTGTATTTCTCAGTTCTCTCCCTGCAATTACACCACCACCTTTCTTATTTGGGACTCACCGCAAACAAGGCCCCCAAGATTCTCAGTTCCCCTTTGTAGTAGCAACATTTGTGGACAGGCCTGCATGTTGTATGTCACAGCCCCTGCTTACCAGCAGCTACATGTCCTTTCTGCAGGTACCTGGACCAAAGCAATATATTCCTGAGATGCTGTATGTCATTTACTGTTTTTTTGCTAACATGGCATCACTGACTTACTCCCTCTTCCAAAACCACCTTTTCAGTCCACCACCTCTCAGTTCCTTCCATCACTCCTCCACCCAATTCTTCACTCTTTCCAAAAGTCACCCCAACTGTCTTGCCTTGCATGCAGGAAGGATTAGACAAATTGTCTTGAAAAGCAATGGGCAAGAAATTCCTATAAATCAAGGGAAGGAGGGGATTGAAGCGCTTATATTGATTCTGAACACCATCTTTCAATGAGGCAGTTCTCAATAGCTCTTGAAACTCCTGTGCTGCCCACATAAAAAGTAGTCTTGAATTAATGACTTGCACTTCTGGCTGCCTTCCCAGAGAATAACCAAAACACCAGGCTAGACCACAACCAGTAGTTCTGGGTACACTTTTGCTCACTCTGCTGCCCAAGTTAAGAAGTAAATTACTCCTTCTATTTTCTTCTTTTGGAAGTACTAAAGTAGAATGAAAAAATGTAAACAAGCCAGACATGACAGCCGTCATTTATGTCTGATTAAAAACTACAGGCTCATTAACTTAATAAGAAATGAGACAGATATGTTACCGGAGGAAAGCAGCTTTTGTTACTGAGCTGCAACAAGCTTCCCTGGTCAGGACCAACAGAGGGAGATATCGAAGCTCGAGCACTGTGCCAGCAAACTATCTCTGGGAAAAACACTTTGACAAAGCCAAATGGGCCATGTGGCTCCTGCATGTTTTTCAAGAAAGGCCTCACTTCTGCTGGCCCTTGTACTGGGGCTCTGGCAACCAGCTCAGTGCTGCAGGAGTCCAGGCTGGGCTTGGACAAACAGCACATTGGAGACATGACTGCTCCTTACCAACTAGGGACCAACTCCTTAGGCTATTGCTGAAGCCAAGCTCAACTCAGTTTAAGGTTAGAAAGCCCTAAAGCCACAGGCTAACAGTAGGAGTATGCTTTGGATTGTGGTATTTTGGTGTGTTTTTTTTAAACAAGTAACACCATGGCTCCTGTGCCAAGCTGGTCTATAGATTAATGCACCTTGGGAGTGTCTGGAAAATATACTAAACATAAAACCTTTTTCACGTTCTTCCACAGCTCTTCCTTTATTTAAATATTGCTTTGTTTACATGAAGAGGAAAAAAATTACAAGAATGGGAATAAAAAAACACAAACCACCAACCAAATCAGCAAGATTGATTTTTTTTCTTGTCTTGCCACCAAAATAAAGAACCTATCCTAAAAGTCACTATTGATACGAAGGAACTCCTGAAAAAGGGAGGTGATTGTTAATCAGAGAGAGGTAGTAATTGCTTCAGTCACTCAATGGCACAGAACCAATCCTTTAAATAATGCACAGTGCCACAGTCAATACAAGCCTCTAATTCAGTCTGGAGATCCTGCTGCTGCACATGAATCGTTCCAGCCATGGTCCTACAGCTTACAATTGCAGCTGATGCTCAATCAAATTGCATCCCATCAATCAAAGGCTGTGCAATCAATTAGCCAACATACAAAGAACTCTGCCTCCATCACTTTGGAGGTTGGTTAAAAGTATATTCTGATTCAATATATTTTGTTGAGGTTTTTGTTCGGTTGGGGGCTTTTGTTTCTGGGTATTTTTTAGGGGGAGGGGGAAGCAGCAATTACCTGACTCCTTTGGCAGAACCTAACTCTTGTTCATTAGACAAGCATTAAAAATACTACAATAGGTAATTGTTAACTATTACAGCATACATTTTCAGAACAGAATTGTTACACTAATAAAAATACATTTTTGTAAAAGGAAACTGGTTTGAAAAAGATGCACTAACCACCTGGTACTCACTGACACTGAGTCAGCAGCAATGGGAAGGTTATTCTAAACAACCAGCTAAAAATAGTATGTGGCTGACAAATCATGGGCACTGCAACAGGAACACAATTTTCAATCACAGGAGCTTCACTTTTGTAGATAAGCATAACGCAGAGGAAAAAAAAAAAAACAAAAAACCAAAACTAATTCCTACCCCCAACATAAAACAAAGCAGCCAAAAGACACTTAGACACCTCCATGAAGACAAATCTTGGGTTTATTCAGTTTCATTCTCTCCCCATAAACCAACCGAGGAATACTGTGATTTTTGGAACCCAGCATTTGGACCTCACCTGATGTAGAAAGTTAAAGACGAACCTTTCAAGGTCTTACTGGTGTCAGTGCTAACACAACTTTGAAGAATTTACTAAGCCCATTTATAATGGTGGTGCACAGGCAGGACGAAATATAGCTCATACTTCCACAGCTCATTTTAGAGGCATAGAGCCATTAACAGTAAAAATTGACCTTGCTGAGGAAAGATATATATACAAAAAGACGATAAAATGCAAAACACAATAAAAGTGAGTGTTTGCTTAAGGTATCAGCCATAGGAGAAAGCGAAGAGATTCCAGACAACTTCACAGACACTGGTTAAGGTCCTAATACATATTGCACTTCTGTGTGACACTTAAAAGTTACTACCTGCGGTACCTGGAAGATCTGATATTGTCCATTACAGAACCAGATATTTAAGCACTCTGTATCTGCTAAGAATTCAGTATTTCTCCAGAAGTTTCCGCAGCCTGAAAGATCTGCCTGCTTCTACCACTAAACTTCAGGAAGTTGGGATGCAGCTATCACTGAGCAAGCTTGACATTTCTTGATAACAGTTGAAATTTGGACTTAATTCAAACTTTAATGTTACACAACTCAGACTCCAGACAGCATTTGTTCCAAAGTGCCAAGCCTGAAGAAAAAAAAAATAAAATTTGAAGACACGTAGATCATGTCAGAGATCCACAATGCCAAACCATCTGGGAGAATTACATACTCAACAAGTCAAACTGATGACCTGGAAAACAAGCTGCAATTAAGAGATACCAGTTCAAGTTGCATTTCTAGAAAGCACAAAGGCCAGACACTCAGGTGTTTACTATTACTCGCTTCCCACTAAAATTATGCAATACTTCATGATTATTAATTTCTTAAGCTTCAACATAAGCTTTTATTAAAACTTATGTAATCGGTAGTCCTTGAACTTCTTTGACCTCATTTCAGATTTTAAGTGTGGATCGGAGATAATTCTGAAATTTCCACGTGATGGCAACATCTGCCTAATAGAAGGAATTAAAGTCTTCATCACAATCCCTACTGCTAATACGACAGACAAGCTTCAAGACTGCTAAGCTGCAGGTGGTAGAGGAGGGGCAGATGCCCAGATTTTGTGTGGGGTCACAAGACAATCCCAGAGTGGCTGGTCTGATAGTTAGAGACGTCTCACAGCAAGAACAAGCTGTATCCATCTTTCTACCCCAAACTAAGCAAAGTAAGCTTCATCTCACAGCACCCCAGGCCAGAACAATCACAGCTTCTGCCCAGCACCATGTCAACAACTGATATCTGGATGAGAACTGCTGAAAGCTCATCTTAAATGGGACGAAGATAGTGCTGATGTCTCGCAAAAAGCATGAGAAAATCCAATATATGTCCTTCCCCAGTTGCTGGTTCTGCTGTAAGGCTATGAATGCCATCAGGTTTGCACCATTGCTAAAACGACTTTGTTCACTTAGCAGCTGTTGGCCAGAAAATAGTCCCTTCCCCTCGTTCAACTGTGACTACAAAACAGTTATGAGGAAAGTCGTGTTTTCCAGTTAGAGGCCAAAACACATGACTGGGGTAAGAGATTATATTTCCATCTTAAAAGAAGACTGCTGAGCTGCCATGGGCCATGCTGGCAACATTCCTGACTTCTGCACCAAGCTCCCTGTATCTCCTCACTTATACCCCACAAACATTTCTTACTGGCCCAGAAGGACCACTGCTGGTCTTAATGCATTAAAGTCCAAGGGACGAGGATTTCCCAGGGGAATTAAGGCTATAGAACTCTCCATTTCACAAATGGATGAAGCACTATTTTACAAGATCCCAGAGCACATACAGTCTCAACTATTGGGCACCCACACTAAATTTTACAACTCAGTTCTTAGCAACAGAGCGTGTGACTAAGTTCAGTTCACATGGCCACATGTTTCACTCTGCCAGTCCCCACAAGGTATCTAGTCAGGAAAAACATTTAGCAAAAGAGTATCTTACACAAACCAAACTTGAAACTTTCTTCTATTTTTTTTTCTCATACAACAAACAGAATCAATACAGTTAAAGGATTATCTTGACACAAGCAATTTGCACCCAAAACCACTGCCTGCTTTTTCCACATAGCCTCCTAAGACTACCCAGTATTTGGGGATGGCAATCCCCAGGCGCTGGAACACATTTTGCAACATTAATTCTGGGGGAAAACAATTTGATAGGATAAAAATCCAGCCTGTATCTTATCTATGAGAGCCAGCAGAAAGGCAGACTAGCATGTGACAATTCATGCCTCTCCTCTGAGCTATTATCTTTTCACATAGAGAGCAACTTCTAGAAATGTTCATGTTGAAATTTTACTCTGATTATGTGCATATTAGCAGCAGGAATCAATACCAAAGGCCCCTAAAGGTAATGAAATTAACAGATGTAGCACTTCAACAATGGTATCACTTTTTAAAGCACTCATTTCAGGGAAGCTAAAGGCTCAAGTGGAGCAAACGACAGCTAGAACCAGCTTTAACACAGTGTCCTTCTCCCAAATGATTTTTCTGACAGAAGTTCCATAAAATCCATTCCCATTTCCATCACAAATGTTAGGGTAGTATTAGCAGCATTAAGAAAGCATCCTGCTAACACAGGGCAACTGGGTTTATTTGCAAGCAATTTAATGCCCGTGACCAGCCAAGGCACTGAGAGCACAATAAATCAGCAGTCACGCACCTTTGACGGGAACAAGGGGAAAGGATGAAGGGCAGAGACAAGATCTTGGTGAGTGAAGGAGGCAAAAGTTCAATAATCCAGATCACCACTTAGACACACTACTAGGGTCATTCAAAGCTCCTGGGACTTTCCCTTGTATGTTTATAGTTCCCAGCCCCGGGGAAACTAGCAGCACCTCTCTCTGACCCCTGGGGTGGTTTTCAGGACAGATTGTGTCAACACAACGAATTTATGTAAACACATACAGATACCACACTGCTGGTATCTCTTCATCATTTTGCCACACCTTTGGTTTCTGTCCTACCTAGCCATTCCCTGTGATCAGTTATTTCAGTTCAGGTCTCAATGCAGAGGCACCAGTACTGCAGCATACCTGGCTGAGAACACTGCACCACGTAGGCTCTGGAGCATTGCTCTAACACCTACAGAGAAGGGACACCAATTTCTAGTCCTGCAGCCTCATCAAACTTTTCTGCTGCGAGCACATTATTCAATTCCAAAAAAAGCTAAGACAAAAGCAAGATTCCTGCATGAAGAAAAACAGAGAAGATGAGAAAGGTCAAACCACACAAAGACAACTATGCAAAATCCAAAGAGAATGAACTGCTTAGTTAGTCCCTGAACCATTCTGGGTGAAGACTCAGTCATTTATCTAAATCAACACCTGGTCTCTAAGAGCAGCTACAGTCAGTGATACTGGGCAGACAACTGCTCTGACGGCAACAGAAACCTCAGTTGCCTAGGTCCACCTTCACAAAAGCCAGACTTTTAATTTTATATAATCAGAACTTGGACTATATCCAGAGACCAAACAGAGAAAAAAATGATAACCAGAAGATTTTTATCTAAGTGTGAAGTTTTCAGTTACTTCACCTCTGGAAACAGGACCTTATTTCCAGAGCATGATATCAACTGGAAGTGCATATCTTCCAGGTCAGCCTTCTTAAAGTCCCAAAACAAAGACTGACTCTAAGCAGTATCATTATGCACCCAGATTCTGGCTATAAAGACTAATGACCTTTCATATTTTCTTGAGCTCTCTCTCCTCAAGTTTTATAAAGAATTCTGAATCATTAGAGACGAGACTAATTTAAAGTTTTATGTGAAAGCTGAAATTTACTGCTTGGTGATGTCTCTTTGCTTCTTGGGAAAAACTGAAAAGAATTCAGATAGAGGGAGCTAACTGTGGTATGTGGTATGATGCACCGTCACTAGTGATGGCATGAATATGAGGGTGTCATGCCTCCAGGAAGATGAATTAGTTTGGGTCAGAGTTACTCAGCACCATTAAGGAAGTGAATTTTTAAATACCAAGAGAAGCTTAGCTTTGTGAAGAAAAGCAATCCAAGCCATTTCATGTAGCACATAACAAATACCAGGCAAGTCAGAGGAGGCAGGCAGCATTTTTATTTCTAATCATGCTGCTGCCTTTGATCCCCAAGCCAAGAGTTGATATATACCACTTCATCCTGAGTTAGTGGCAATCCTGTCTGTGGCCAGTGATCCCAGGTAAGGCATGCCTATGCTGAACATCTGAACTGAATTGAATTTCATCAGGAAAAAAAAAAAGAAGGCCACTTGAAAGCACCAAGTTCTCACACATATCAGTGGAGGGAGGTACTCTCCCAACTCCACACTCTGTTTCCCTGTAGGGTAAGCAATAGCTTACTCATTCTGTGAACTTGGTGAGAAATCAAAACCAGAGATTTTTTCACAAGGCTATCTCCAAAGACTGAAGAAATCTCTTTTATTAATCAGAAGGTATGCTTAACAAAGAGCACGAATTGTAGCCTGAGTTCTGCCGGAAAGTCCTGTGGGAGATAATGTCCAAATAGCAAAGAACAGTCTTCATGTACAGCTCACCTCCACTCTCTCCTTTCTCTGCCCTGCAAGCAGCATCCCCTGGTTTGAGATCAGTCCTTCAGCCAGGATCCAGCTTTGACACTGTTCTCACCAGAGTGCTTTAATGCTCAGACAGGAAGGAGCACAGGCAGCACAACAGATCGAGGAGCTGTAGTGAAGGTATAGGGTATATAGCATATATATATATATATATATATATATATGCTTTTATCACCTCAACTGCTTACTACAGTAAGCAGTACTGAAGTAAGAGTTAGACTTCACTACCTATTCTTTAAGCCCATCCCTAAGCCAAATAACCTTTACCAAGCAATACCACCAACAGACAGAGAGTTTTGGCAAAGGATGAAATCCAGGAATTTTTTAAGATCAAGTTACACACTTTGACTGTAAGCTCATCTGAGGCCAATTTATATGCCTGCACAATTTAAGTCACACGCCTCTGGGTTTTGAGGATTAATAATTTGAAGTTTGCAGAGGTATCGTATATTTGCCCAAGTGAAAAAATACTATCATGCTTTATAAGCAATAATTCTACTTGCAGTTCCTTGCTCCCTTAACACTTTAACCAATTTAGTGGGGAAAGTATAGACAACAGCAGTCTCAGCACATGCTTACAGAAAACACAAGATCCCTACTGGATTCACAGGCTAGACTTGTGTGCATGAGTATCTGATCCAAAGATGGCACATTTCACTTGAATTCAAACAAAAATATTACATTGAGAAATCACTAAAGTGTGGCTATTGCATTAGGGAGGAGAAAAACTCTACAATCTCAGTTCTGTAAACTCAGGGATTTCAGAGTCGGCACTGCATATAGTAACTACAATGTAAGCAGAAGATCAACACCAGTGGGAAAAAAAATCTATCTCACAGAAAAAAAGCAATACTAATTCAATTTATCCTAATCTATACAAAGCAAACAAATGCATTTAATGTAAAACATGATACTTTATCTATCTTTCAGCCATTGGCAATCATGCTATGCCTTCTTTGCCCTTTGACCACAGAAAGCCAAACTTGTTTCCTACTTCTGAAATGTTCTTGCTGTCAGTGTAACTTGCAACACAGACTTAGATCCCTGCTAGAAAAAAAGGGGGAAAAAGGTTGATATAGACTTGACTTACCACGACAGTGATGACAGAAGACATTAAAAAATGAAAATTCCCAGAAAAGACTCAATTACCAACAAACTCCATCAGCTCCTCTCTCCCAGACAGAAGGGAGAGCAGTTCTCTTCCACAGTTTTAAGCTTGTTCTTTGGTGAATGTGAAAAAAATATGGAAAAGCATACTGGAGCAGAAACACTTTTCTGGATGACCTGTTGAACACTCTTGTTTCCCTTTATCCCTGAAGGGAGGCTTTCCTGCTGCTCACTCTACAGCTATTTGTTACTGCTCTGATAAATGCCACATTCCAGCACAATTCTTCTTTTCCCATCATCACAAAAATTTATAACTTAATAGCTTCAGGGCAGGAAGTCTTCATTTTATGCTAAAAGGAAGCACGTATAAGCATAGCTAGTTTGCAGAACAGCAAATTTACTGTTCTCAAGCACACGACAGGCCTCCTACAACCTAAGAAAAGGCATGGAGCGACTTGACAATGACATTTACTAGCAGGGTCAAGTTTCAGCAAAGAAATCAGAAAGATTTCCATGACAGATGTTCTCCCCGTTGAGAGCAAAAACTCATGTAGACTTTTCAGCTGGGGAAAACCTCAGACATCCCAGGAAAGGAAATTCCTTCAGTCTGCATTCACTTAGATGGAGGTTTGTGAGTGTCATCCTTCCTCATGAAGGGTCATTTGATTGAAAGTGCATGTCAATGTCACTAGCAGAAAAAATACTAAGTTTGATGGAACTGGAATATTTTCAGTTCCTAGTCTTCATCTTATCATCAAAAAAGAAGACAAACCCAGCTGATCCTACCACATGCACACTCAGATACAAATGCTGCGATGCCAAACGCCAGTCAGTCACCTACACATGCACTTGTTCCCACAGACACACATTTGCCATGTCTCACAGCACAGAAGCAAGCGCAGGGGTTCCAAATACCCCCCAGCATCTAAGCAATGCAAAGAAAAACAAACACGTAAAACTGAGATTGACTGAACCGTGGACTTTTTGTTATGGGGAAAGGAGTAATAACACTGCTAGAGTTCTGCAATCCAAATGGAAAAGCCAGTCATGGCTGCTCCTACTGTCACACACTCCACAATTCAAAAGCATTCACCAATAAACCCAACATAGCCATGCCTATTCACTGAGACCTGTCAAATATTGATTCCTCTCTCAGAATATCTATTGCTTAAAGGGGAAAAGCCACAGCAATCTTCCAGTACACCAATAATCCCAGCCTCACGCAGCACTCCCCCCACCCCATCCTTCTGCCACGTGAATTCATCACTTGCTCGCGCTTCAGCTTTTTCTTTGTTTAATTTTGATTTCCTACACTTTCACAACTAACCAGAGAGGTGCAGCTGTTCCAGCTTTTCTGAAAAAAAAAAGAAACAAACAAGCACAAAAGCAGCCCACACTCCCCAGCAAAACTTGCACCTGGCAATGTCAAGGCCGTGGTTATTTTTCTCTGACCATCAAGTTTCCAAACTGTTTCAACAAACCACAGAGAGATTTGCGTCGGGCAAGTTGTCATCCAGGCATCCCAAATTACAAGCTTCCCCCGATTCCAACTCATCCTGCAGCAGACATCCCTGAGGAACCTGAGTGGCAACCAGACCCTCCCTGCCTCTGCCACGTTTCTGACCCCATCACCTTTAACTTCAGCTGAGCAAACTCTAGCTGCTTCCAGTCTGCTACAGAAATCAAGCGTCCCGCAGGATGGGAACACCTGAAAACACAAATCAGGGCCTAGCCCTTTTTTTTTTGCACGCATTTTCATCAAAATCCCCCGAGCGCTGACATTTTTTCTTCCCGGCTCTGGGATTCCCATGACTTTTCGGAGCAACTCAATACAAGCAATAGGAGTTGTTACGGCGTTGAACAGAAAGGGCATGGCAAGGTTCATGGGCAAGCGTGACCTAATGCATCTGAAATGACCCCGACCCGCCAGCCCAGGGAGGGCAAAGGGCTGCGCCAGGCGAGCGCGGGCTCCCTCGAGTGGGTTCAACGCCTCCTCCAGCGCTGGTCGGTGACAAAGCCGCCGGCGAACCGGGATGAGCCGGAGCCGGTCCTCCGCACGGCGGGGTCAGCGGGACACAGCTGTACCTACGTCTACTCCTGCAGATCTGAATCCCCGAGGAGACGGCGGCGGCGGCCGCCCCGCTGGGGAAGCGCGGCGCGCGCAGAGGCTGAGCACCGGCAGCAACTCACCGCTCAGGTAGTTGGTCCACTTGTACAGCACCCCCTCCATGGCGGCCGGCCCCGCCGCACTCACGCCGCCCGCCGCGTCCCGCGCCCCGCCGCGCCCCCGCCGCCACCGCCGCCGCCCAGG
>WBNH01001598.1:282476-300996 GCA_013401255.1 Urocolius indicus | reverse complement strand
CCCCCGCCGCCGCCGCGCCCGCACGCCGCCCCCACGCTACTAGCGCACGAGGCGCCGCTGCCGCGCGCGCACGCAACGGATCCGCAGCGCCACGGCAGCGCAAACGGCTCCGGGAATCGCAGCCCGCGTGACTGGCAGCGGGGAGCGGAGGGGCGGAGCAGGGCGGGCGCGGAACGCCCCGAGCAGGTGGCCTCCGCAGCCAATGGGCGGGCGCTGGCTGACGTTCGCTTCCCGCGGCGCCGAGGCCCGCCCCGCCCCCTGCGCTCAGCGCTCCGCCCACGGAGCTCTGCCGCCCATTGGACAAGCTGCGGGACCGACAGGGGCGTGGCCCAATGCGCGGCCGCTTCTTCTGGGCCGGCTCTCGGGCCAGCCAATCGCGGCGCGCGCCTCGCTGCCGGGACGGGGGAAGCCGCGGGCCGCCGAGCGTGAGGCCGCTGCCACGTCCGCGGGGCCGGCGAGAGGAGCGGCGGCGGGGCGNGGGGCGGCGGTGAGCGGGGCGGCCATGGCGGCGGTGGCGGTGCTGCGAGCCGCCGTGCTGGCGGCGGCGCTGGGCGGCGCGGCCGCGGCGCTCATCCCCGCGGCTGACGTGAAGGTGGAGGTGCTGCAGAAGCCGTTCCTCTGCCACCGCAGGACTAAGTGGGGGGACATGATGCTGGTGCACTACGAGGGCTACTTGGAGAGAGACGGCTCGCTGTTTCACTCCACGTGAGTAGCTCGCTTTTCGTGGGCTCTCCTCTGGCAGCGCTGTGCTGAAGCGGAGCCCCTGCCCGCCAGGATGCTCCGTCACAGCTGTTCCGTGGCGGGCAGGTGTTACTTTGGGCTTTTGAGTGGTTTTTCTTGCACTTATCCTCGCGTCTATGTGTGTGCAATGAGACGAAAGCGAGGCGAGTGTGTACAGAGCACGCCTCAGGCTTTATTTGTTACCGGGTTGCAAGAGCTGGAATTGAAGCAGGCCCGTTCTGCTGATACCTATTGTCAGGAAGTTTAGGGAGAACTGTCTCGCAATGTTTTCCTTTCCCGACTGGTCTGTGGAGGGTGGAGGCATGCGGCGTTTGCTTAGCGACGGCGACGTTAGGCATCCTCTTCTGCAATTCGGGTGCGGGTTTAGGCAGATTAGTACCTCCATAAGTTTGCTACGCAGGAATTTGTCCAGTTGTTAAACCAAACTTCTATAGGAAAAGTCTGCCTCTAATTTTTCTTAAAAGGAAAAAAAAAAGTTACCTAGATCTTTCAGTTGCTGGCAGCACAATGCCAGCTTTTCATTACTGAAACGGCGTAGTGTTCACCTTCCTCCCACCAGACAAACCGACATACCAGAGCCACAGTAATGCAAGTAGGAGGAAGAGCCAGAAATTCGAAGGAATCTTGCTAAGAGCCCACAACGACTTGCTAATGTTGCCTTTCCTGTAAAACGTCAACGAACTGTTAATAGCTGGAGACGGCAAAAACGATCGAGTACCTGTAGGCTATGTCTGAAGTCTGCTTTTTGTGGAATGTATTCTTTAAAAAATGATAACGTTTTGCATGGTTATGCTTTTGTAAACGATTTCAAGTAAAACCTCTCTAACTTTCTCTTGTAGCTAACCTGCCTTTCTAAAAGAAGTTCTAGTGACACTCTTAAGTTTGTGGTGCTGACTAACTTCTGTAAGTGCTCTCTTTTTCTTGTTAAGCACTTTTCCTGCATGACTAGTAAATAGAACTTTTAAAATTCTGTCTCTCAGTAGAGTGAAAGTAGCCCTGGGGTACCACCTGGTGCAACTGGAAAAGAGACTTGTCTGCCTGTTTTGAACTTGAACGTTTTGCATGCCTGTGTCTCTGTTTTTCCAGACTATCTGTTGTGTAGTTCTGTTTTGGTTTGTTTGGTTTTGGTTTGTTTTTTTTAAATAGCTATTTTGGAAGAGATGTGGATGAATCTTTTAAGCATGTTATAAGGTATATTGTAATCATGACCAAGTTGGTTTTTGATCTGCAATTTACCACAGAGTATGCATGGCCTTGAATGTACGTTTTTAAATAAAAATACTTTTCTAGTCTGATCTGTTTCAAAGTAGAAACAGGTCATCAAGGAAAGAAGGTGGGAATCCATGTTGCTCAGTGCTGTCATAAACACACAATGTGGGAGTTTCATTTCTTTCCACTTCTTAAGGAACCTTCTCTTACAAGGCATACATCTTAAATAAGACTTTAAAAGCCTATATCTTTCACTTAAGCAATGCCAAGGTGTCAAATAATGGTGTGGTTTTAATTATGTATCGATGCTGTGAGTGTATTTCGTCTGCTTCATGCCATCTATGGAACTTGCTGTCTAAAGCTGAAGTGGTTTATTCTGTTCTTTTTCCAGTCACAAGCATAACAATGGTCAACCTATGTGGTTTACACTTGGCATAAGGGAAGCTATCAAAGGCTGGGACAAAGGTCTGAAGGACATGTGTGTGGGAGAGAAGCGGAAGCTAACTATTCCACCAGCCCTTGCTTATGGAAAAGAAGGGAAAGGTAAAAACACCTAAGTCCATTCCTTTAAGTTAATTGTCTTTAATATTGCTATTTTACTGTTATTCTTGGCCTGAGAGTTTAGAACGCTTTAAAGCCTTCCAGACTGAGTCCATTAAATAAAAAAAAGTCATGTGCTGTTTCTCCACCAATTTTGTTTTCTGCAGACATAACCATTGAGTACCTAATGAATGCAGAAAAGAACAGGAATGGATGGCAGCTGCTTTGCTGTATGTTCCAAGTGTCTTTTTTGTTAGTGCTGTGTTCAATGGTGCCCTACCTTTCCCCCCCACCCCCTTCCTTGCCTTTTTTTACTTCTTTTTGCAGTCAATCTGGAAGTGGTTGCCTGGGTAACAGTTGGCTTTTTGGCTGCAGCATCTGTGTTTGTGGTAATACTTCATGAATATACATGTGCAAGTCTCACTTTTGCTTGCAGGTTTCCTTTAGAACCCTAAGAAAATCTCTTATAACCTAAGAGAACCTCTGAGGTGTTGAAATGTCACCACTGATTTCTCCATATAGGGACACTTAATTTTTTTGCTCTTTTAGCTATTTTCAGTTTGGGCAGTGGTTCCTGGTAGCCACAGTAAGACATGCAGGTACATGGTCTGTCATGTTGGTATCTACTGAAAATGTATTGAATGGGGTACAGCCAGATAACAGCATTGCAGTGTGTTGTCAACCTGTCTACTACTGGGTCGTGTTTGGGGTTCTCTTTCACAAATATTTCCAGATTCCTGTTTTAATGGGGTGAACAGATCTGGAGTTTGCATTAAAATGAGTGACATCAGGAAGGCTACTTTCTCTATTTTATAGAGTTTTAGTTAACTATCAAAACAAAATATTCCTAATAATTGTTCAAAAAAAAGTTATTCAAATGACCTAAGGTAATGCAAGGTTTCAAAGCAGAAAGGATAAATGTCTTGAACATACAGTTCTTCCTGCTGCAGTCCTCTTGCATTTATCTGAGACTGTTTTAGGAATAAAGAGTGTTTACATGTCTGTATCTTTGGGCAAGCAGGGCTGAACGTAGGCTACGTAGTACTCTATACATACAGCATACTCCATACCTTTCTTTCTCAAAAGTGTTCCTTTAAGACATTTTTCTAGAAGCCTTGGTTTGAGATTCAAGAGGTAGATTTAGAGGTAATCTAAAAGGAACGTGTGATGGTAAGTTAGTTGGTGGTATGTAGGGCAAAACTTTTTTTTCTACCAAAAGATATTAAATGCTGCAGTGCTCAGGTAGTATCATAGGTCTAATTGCCTTGATTAGTATGTAAAGCACTACAGTCATTCTTCAAAGACTTGCAAGCCTCACCTCTGTGTTTAGCACTGGAAGGTTGAACAAGTAAACATTTGCTGCTGTAAAAAATTACTTGCTTTGGGAGAGCTTTGAAGTAGTTGAACATAATTATGTTGCTATTTTCAAATGACGCCCATGAAGACAAAATGATTCCACTTTCTTCATACGTTCCTCTGAATGCACATGATTTCAGCAGCTTCTCACCTTGCTTTCTGTCTGACTTGAATGATGAGTCAGATGCCTTTTTCTGTAACATTCAGAAAAATTACCTGCTTTAAAAACTCTAAGCAGACCACTGTACCCTGTATTTCTGCACATTTATTCATCCCAGAAATCTACAAGCCTGTCTATTGCTGCAGCTCAAGATGTATTTAACACTGTAGCTCCAGAATAGTAGATATGGATTAGTGTTTGTTTGTTTTTTTTTTCCCCCCATCTTCTTAAAGCACAGGAATCATCCATCAGCTCTGGCTATAGTGGCCATCTGGTTGCAGTACACTCTTATTCAGTTTTCAACTTCACCTGTCTCTGGCCATGAAAAAGATTCTAGAACGTTGTCTGAAACCTGTGATGAGGATTACTGAATATGAGCTCACATTGTCATGTACTAGTCTCTAACAAAACTAGTTGCTTATGTGCTGTAAGGGCTGCTTGGTGTCCAGGCTAGAGTCTGAAATGACTATCACAGTTACAAATACTTATCCTACAACTCCAAACTGCAGGAAAGTAGTAGGATTACCAGAACATTGCTCTGATACATGTGACTTTTGTATTGTACTGAACATATAGTTGTTTTTAACTTCTCTCCGTGCTTACCATTTTGGGCAGGAAAAATTCCACCTGAGAGCACGTTGATTTTCAACATTGACCTGCTAGAAATTAGGAATGGACCAAGGTCTCATGAGTCATTCCAAGAGATGGATCTTAACGATGACTGGAAACTGTCCAAGCAAGAGGTGTGTGGGTTACAATTCTTGTGAGCAAACCTAACAGGATGGGATAGTGGAAGGGGAATAATAAGCTTCACGTTGTCCTATTAGGGAAGTATCTAAACATAAGTTAGATTTTAGTACTAAGTGAGATTTTGTACTGTGTACAGAACAACTCTGCAAGCAGTGTACCCAGTACTTAAGAATGCTTAAAGCAATTGTGCAGGAGTGTTGGACTAGATGGTCTTTAAAGGTCCCTTCCAACCCTACCATTCTATGATGCACAGTATAGGTAACTAGGACTAAGAAATTGTTAGTGTAGCTGCTTATCAATGGTAAGACACCCAAAAAGTCATAGCTGGTCAGGTGTTCATTAATTATATGGGGAAGGGTGAGTCTCTGTTCTTCCCTGGAGATAATATTACATGTTTCTGCTTTCCTATTCTCTGCTTTTTTTTTGGTTTTTGCCTTTGGGGTTTTGTATCATTTTGTGTTGGTATCTTTCCTGCTGAGTGCTCTTGAACTACTGCTATTCCTGTCTCAGCAATTAAGCTTCTGCCTGTCTTTCCCTTTCTTGCATGGCTTCAGCTCACACACTTTCTTACACCTTAAAAATAGATTTTAAAAAAAAAAAAGCAAACCTAAGCCAAGGATGCCCATGTATGCTGCGCCATGCTGAGGCTTGGATCCCAGCAGAACTGCTGAACCAGGGGTTCAAAAGCAGCCTCAATAAGATGGGGCATAGGCATGTGACCCATTCGTGCCCCAAACTTGAGAGACTTGATGAAGTAAAACATCTTAGAAATAAAACCAGACTTCAGGGCTTTTTCTGGAGTTAGCTGCTGATTTACTAAAACTGGAACTGAAAATTATTCTGCTGTAGGGCAGTTCTGTTTCATAGCATTTACTGTGTGAAAGACATGTATTCAGCATTATTCACCTGTTTGCTTCCTCTTTTCAGTCTTCTGCTTTTCCAATGTGCAAAAGTTGTAGATAAGAAGTTAGAATAAACCACTGACCTCTTTGTGATTTTTTTTGGGCTGGTACAATTCGCTAAAAAAGACTAATCTCTTGTACTGTGTGTCAGTCTAGTGTCTGTGTATTTAGAAGTGTAAGCAGTGACCCTTATAAATACCAGAATGTGAAATGAAAGAAAGACTTGAAAAAACTTCCATTTAAACATAAGAAAAAACTAGTGTGAGGGTGAGGGAGCCCTAGCACAGGGTAGCCCAGGGAGAGTGTGGAGTCTCCTTCCTTGGAGGTCTTCAAGATCAAGGTGGATCTTCTGCAGGGGAGTTGGACTGGATGATTTCTATAAAGTTCCTTTCCAACTCCTACCATTCTATGATTCTGTGGCCTATTTATCTTGCTCTTAACATTCCACTGTTAACAGTTCTTGTGTAACAAGTGGTGTCTAACAGGTGGGTATGTTCATATTGATACTCTTGTAGAAGGTTCTGCAATTTAGAACCTTTAACTAGCAAGATGCTACTTGAACTGTAAGCTCAGTAAAAATAATCTGATTTTTCAAAACACTGCCCACCATTAGTAACTAGCTTAGTTTAAATAACTATTTTACCATCTAAACACTAGTCTGTTTACAAGCTACCTTGAATCTTTGTCCTTAAGTTGAGATGCCTACAAATAAATATTCATGTGGTTCCCATTAGAACTGAGCCACTCAGATGGTAAACAGATTTCTGTATGCATTTGGAGTAGCTGTTCACATTACTGGTTTGTTGAAGTACCAGGGTATAAAAAAAGCTGAGTATCTGACCAACTGGTAGCTTCTGCCTAGCTACTTATACTTTACTGTATAGATATCAGAAGACAGGCTTTCCTGGCACATTTTTCAGTCAGATACCATAAAGGTATGGCAACTGTTTCTGCTAGATTTACAGCCACTTGTATTACTAAACAGTCTTTTATCACTGAACAAGGCTGCAGAATCAGTCAGATAAGAATTAATGTTGGTAGTGCCAAAGGAAGGAATGTATCTCCTGACTAATACTACCATTCTGAACCTAGTGACCCTCTCATGCTACACTAATCACTTTTTTAATAAACCTAAAAACATTAACTCTCACATTTCATCTAATAGGTGAAAATCTACTTGAAGAAGGAATTTGAAAAGCATGGTGCAGTAGTAAATGACACCCAGCATGATGCTTTGGTGGAAGACATATTTGATAAAGAAGATGAAGATGGTGATGGGTTCATCTCTGCAAGGGAATTTACATACAAGCATGATGAGCTATAGATAAGGGTGGCATGGCTTTTTTTGACACAAATGGAAATGATTTAGACTGTCTGTTTCTATTGTCATCTGAAATCTGTGTTTTGGAGTTCACAGCTGCTGTTGGCAAAGAAACACTCTTTGTTTATATAATAATTCTGTTCATTATGTACAAATGTTTTAAACTATTTTAAAATGAAAATGTACTTTAATGCAGCAAGTCTTGCACATCAGTGTTTTAAAAAATTTGTGTTAACTTATTTTTCAGAAATGAAACAAACTTTCCAGTTATGAAACATTGTGACAATCAAAATCAAGTTCAGTGCCTCTCTGTGACTTGTTTGTGTGTTTAAGATCACTTTCAGTGATTCCCTTATGTATAACTTATAGTGTGCAGCTTAAGTACTTGACCTTCCTTCTTGTGTGTCACTGCTTAAAAAGGAGTGTGCTGACTTTGCTTTTTTGCTGCAGATTTTTTGAAAGGTGTACTAGAAGGTATCAGCATCTCTTTTTATACAGCTGAGAAACTGATACAAAGCAGAATAAGAAAAATGTGTCCTATGCTGATTTTGCCCTTCTAATGGGGAAAGTGTTAGCAATTTTGCCAATAATTGTCTGCATTTTTCTTCAAATTATGTGAACAAAGTAGGAGTTAAATGTCAAACCATCACTTTGTCAGCAACACTCTAGGAAATGTCTGTAACTTGGACAATAGCAAGTCATGCTGCAGTGCAGAGGTAGTATCCTTTACATATACACACACGTTTGCTTTGAAACTTGGAGCTTGCATTTGTGAAAAACTCCTTTTACCCTCAGGTTTTGAGGGATGGAAATGTTGTAAGTATGAAGTTTCCTTCCTGTTCCCTGGAAGGGAAGAGGATACTGATCTTCCTGTCAGTATGGCCTGAAAAACAGTTGGCATGGGTTTGCCTGCTCTGCAACTGCCAGAGTTGTAGAAATTGTTTCATTGTTGCCCCTTTGCACTATTTTCATGAGTAGCACACAAGTGATGTGAATTTTAAATAAAGTGACTTTTTAGAAAATAGAGGCATGAGGTTTTGGTGCTGTGTCTTTACAAAGGTGGAGACCATGAAGACTTCAACTATGTTTGATCCGTTTCTGGAGAAGAAACATTTTGCAATTGTATGTAGCTTCTTAAATGAGAGAGCAAGGTATCCTAGGGAATTGGCACCACTAAAATATGAGTCTCTGAACTTGAAAAATGTTGCTTGGGGCTTTATAAGGACACAAAGGGAATCTAGTATGAAACTGAGATTGCTGCATTGCAGTAACTTCAACTACTGCCAAGAAAGACTCTACATTCAAGGTTCTCACTGCTGTAGATGAGTTAGATGTTTTCCCTGCCACCTAGTGTTGCAAGTAAGCATTAGAAGACTATTAAATGGAGTTCAGCTGCATGTCGACATTAGGTTGCTGTAAACAGTCACAGCTTGGGGAAGAAAGTGTAAGTGAGGGTAGGCAGTTGTGGAGTTTCTTGTTTTTGTTTGCGTGTGATGTTTTTGTTAGGTTTTTTCCCATTTGCTTCACATTTTGTTGCCAATGGGCTGTGATACAGAATTGTTGCCATGTATTTTGTTTTCAGTAACCTCTAGGTCTTTTTCATCAATTATGCCATCTATTTTTTTTTTTCTTTAATTTATGCTTTTGCTCCCATAATGTTCTGTGGCAGTGAGTTTCACAGCAGAGTGTTGTAGGGAAATTATTTCCCTTTGCTTATAGGCTTATTGCCTGTCTTGATTCTTGCATTGTGAGGAAATAGCGAATAATCATTATCACTTCTTACCAGTCATGACTTTGCATATGGATACTTATTTTCTTATCACTTATGAAAATGAGCCTTCCTTGACTTGAGCTCTCCTAAGGTGATGATGTCTCGATTTCCTCTGGAGTCACCAGAGTGGTGGGCACCTGTGGGCAGCTCATCACTTGTGTGTTGCTCATATTGTATTGGGATGGAGAGTTTTGGTCTTTCTCCCCTGGCTGCTTGGAGAGTCCAGGCAATTAGCATAGCCTAGGCCCATGAGGCCTAATAAGATATGAAGTTGCCCCTTAAGGCAATCCTGTCTAGCGTGTGGTATCTGGCTGGTACCCAACCAACCAAAGAAAGAATATTATGTGTGTGCTGCTGGGAAGAACAGTACTGAGACTTGTTTTAAGTCTATCAGGTTTTAAAATGATTGTTTGCGGTGTTTAGCATGTTCTCCAGGCTGCTGGCTAGGGAACGAAAGCCTAAAAGCATGAATTAAAACCTGGCTTACTGACTAAATATATAAAGAAGCTGAAATAATGGGGTGTCACTATGTGCCTTCAGTAAGTGTCAAGTGTTGTTTTCTTTGTATTTAATAGAAATTTGAAGTCGGTGAATGCTATGAAATGTACATATATGTTACCTTCTGGTTGTATTTTTAAAGCGTTGCATAGAAATAACTTTCATCAAAGGTGTAGTTAACTTGTTAGTGCCAGCAGAGTGTTAAAGCTGCAGGACCAAGGCATTTTATTTGCTGGTGTGTGTAGGTTTATGCCAGATGAGCAGGTGGTTTTTGTTCTTGGTGCTCTTCTTGAGAGCTGTGTTAAATTTCTGAAACTGAACTGAAAAAAAGAATTTCAAAAGTGCAGAATCAACAGCAGCTTGGAGAAGCCACTTCAACTTTATTACTGTTTTCTGTCATTAAAGTCCTCCTGTGAAGATGAAGGGATTTCTTAGATAGAAATAGCACTTCCTGTCTTAACCTCAGTTGTGTGTGCTTGTTAATCCACAGGGCACAGTGCTGCAGGGCCAGCAGGAACCAGCAAGCTGCCTGCAGGAGAGCAGAAGCAGGCAGCTGCCTATCCCCTCAGGAGAGGAGGAACATTAGAACTTCAGTGGCACTCATTTTGGCTGGGAAACAAACCCTCACTGTTTGTCTGCAAAATGCAACACTAGAAAAAGCACAGAGGGCTCAAAACAGAGCACTTTCCTTCTGCAGCTTATAGCAGCCTTCTTCACAAGTTTCTTACTACTTTGTGGTTACATAGGAAAAGATGTACTGATGGTTTTCAGAACTGCAGCCTGTCATTCATTGCCACTACCTAGCAGTTACAGTGGGAGCTGTTGTCTTCTGTTGGTACAGAAGCAGCCTTGAGAGCTCATTTAATTTGAAAATTCTTGATATGCAATGCAATGGCACCAGAAAGCTTTTGGCAAAGCTTCAGGGATGGTGCTTATAGTCTGTAATGGTCTTTAAAGTGCTCTTCTTTGAGGTCACTGACAAGGCAAGCAATGTTGAAAATGAAGGAATCACTTTATCAGGTCTTAAATCTGTTATTCAATACATTATGTCCTTGTGCTGCCAGCAGTATCCTCAGTAACATAGGTGCGTTGGTAAGTGTGTGATAGTCATAAACTTGCAGTGTTAAGTACATATTGAGCAAACTGCTATAATAGGGATTTTTCTTCATGATATTTAGAGCGAAAATGATCCATAGTGTGTTTCTCGAGTACTTTAATGTGAAAACAGGTGGTACAGGACAGCCTTTAAATTACAGTTGTCTTTGTCAAATGTGCTCCCCACACTTCAGTTTCTACTGTTGGATATAAGGTCTATCCCTTGATCGAGAAATCCCAATTTCAGATGGTAGGTGAGTATCAGCAAGATAAGGAAAGCTCATTTGCTTGCTGGCATTGTAGGAAAAAGAGCAAAGATAAGGAAAATGTGCTGAGAGAGTGCAAGTATGCAAAGTGATGTGAGAAATCCAAAAGATTTTTTTTTGAGATCCTTTAACATGTGCTTACTTGAAAGAAAGAACACTGACAAATACTGATGTAGGTACCGCAAAGAATAACGCCGATTTCTGATCAGACTTTGATTAGAAATAACTGCATCAAATAGCTTCTTTGTGGATTTTTACTCCTATGACAAAGTTTAAATTAACACTTCAAGGTTCATTAAAGAAAATTCAGAATAGATATGTTGAGTTTACCTCTTAAAAAATACATTGGTCTCATTATAGATCTTTTGGGAAAAAAAAACACCAAAAAATACAAAGCAAACCACAAAAACCCAAACCCACCACCCCAAAATCCCCTTCATTTGTCCTAATTGCTGAATTGTTTTTGGTAACAGGAGATAAACAAAAACTGCTTATATTTGTATAATCCTGGATAATTTTAGCCTCTCTTGAAAGTTAATCGTAGTGCTTCTATTCCATGCCCTACTTTTTTCCTGGTACACAGGAAAAACAAATCTGACAAAATAGGGATTTTTCTTCAGCAATCCTGCTTCTGTCTTCATGCATGTGCTTGATTGTGTCAACTGCTTCACACAAGAAATGTATTTGGAAAGCTCAGTAGGAAGCCATATATCTGTATGTACAGCAATGAGGACCTTCATTATCAGCTTGGAAGGTGATTTAGATGGAGTCTCTTCCTGTGTGTCACGTTTCTTCCAGGAGGTTCTGTTCCAAAAGCAGACTGGTTTAGCTAGGGGTTTGGAGCTCTTTGGAGCTCTGGTTTTGGAGTGGTGTCAGATTTCTGTTCTCCTAAATGATGTAAAAAAATTCTGAGCTTGGTTTACCTGAGAAATTTGCCATGAAACACAGCAAGTAATTTCATGTGAGGTTTCTGAAGGCCATGTTCCTGACGAGGGCTAGAGTTTGTCCACAGGGATAGTATTTTCTTTTTTGCTTTTAGCTGCTTTGCATCTGCATTAGGTAAATAATGAACAAACCACCTTTAAAAATATTAGGATGTAACTGGAAATCTAGTGGAGCCAACTCTTCAGAGTTCTGCAAATCCCAGTTACATTTTCCTCTGAAAGATCTGAGGCTAACTACCATTAAGAGCTGCTCTTCATATTAGATACAATGCTTCTAAGTTCTAGTTTGTCATGACCTGCTTAAGGAGATTAAATGATGCAGGATAATTGATTCCTCATCTGGGAGTCAGACTGAAAGCATTAAATCAATCCTGGTCTCTTATATTTTATTGCCATTGAAATTTCTTCAAAGCAAATGATGTTTCCTCTTCTGCCTCTTTCCCTGAACGGTGAGCTAGGTAATACCTATTTCTCTTGTGTGCTTGGCCTGCTTAGCTCTTTGGGAATAAATAGCACAGCTTAGCTCTGGTGTCTAATCTGCTGAGATATGTCTTTAGAGGTTTTCATTCCATAAATACAATGCAAAATGGTTTTGGTGACCCTGTGCCCCTGTCTGGGTATGGAAACTGCAGGGCTAGAGCTAACAGACTAACTGTAACTTTGAATTCTGACCTGCTGGATTTTATTCTTATAGCAATGCTGACCTTGGAGAGGTAAGACTGGCAATGGTCCTTCCTTTTAACAGAAGGTAAGAATTTACATTTGCATCTGGTATTTCAGCCTTTATGTGCTGTCATGTCTTCATTGCTATTGTCACTATTACCAGGTGAGTTAAAACCTGCCTGTAACGTGGTCACATGAACATCATGATGTACTCTTGCACTCTGAAATAGTTCAGTGCTCTGCTTCTGCAAAACCGAGTGTGAAGCAAAGCTTGCAGACTCATGATCCTCATCTCGCAGCTGGCAAATGAGCACAAGCTGCAGTGGGCACACGGATGGAGCAGAAATGGCCAACACTCCTATTCATTTGGTGCCAGATGCTGGTACTCCCAACCTGAGCTGCGTCCAACTCACCATGGCACCCCTTCTAACCAGCCATTCCTGCTGTGGCAGGGCTGTGTGAAGGCAGGCTGGTGAGGTGGGCTCTAGGCCACCAGCTATTTTGCTCTGCCAGCTTTCACATTTCATACCTTGCTGCTTGAGTGGGCAGCTGCAGGAAGACACTATAGGCATGTGTCAGTGCCTCTGGAAAGACCTGAGGGCAGCAGCCAGGCTGCCCAGGAGTAAAGCTAAAATCATACCCTTGCACTGGGGGAAAACAGCAGGGAAAATGGGCTGGGGAATAGCTCTTTGTACAAGCATGTTTTTTTTTTCAGCTGATACTCAACAGTCAATATAAGGAAGTTTAAAAACTATAGTAATTTGTTGACATTTCTTTATTAGGAATGTGTAAATATCCATATTAAAATATGTACATAAGGAATAACACAACCAACATGAAATGTCCAGTGCAGAGCTTTCTTATTTTTCTCATCTCCTATTAACTACTATTTTCCAGCTGTACATTGTGGACAAGACCATTTATGTAAATGTGGGCTTTTATATGATGGAGATTACTCAGTTGTGGACATTTAAAAAGTCTGGTTTTCCTATCATTTTGGAAATACAGGAGGCAAAAGGATGACTTTGATTTATTTTAGTTTGAAGTACTTCTGTTAGAGGTCCCTTCTCCCCTGCAGCTATCCACCACTTCCATGAAGAATGAAAACTACTGAAATCATTGAGAGGGATTTTTGGAGTCAAGGATTCTTAAAGTCATTTGGGGGGGGGGGAATCACTGAACTTTTAAGTCTCCTGAAAAGTGGACCAATAGAAAATGCTGCAGCAAAAAATCTAAAGCCTAGGAGAGACACAGTGGTGCCCACAGTCCCCAGTGTATAATGTGTACAGGAGGAGAAAAAAAGGCTGCTGACACGCATAACTTTTTAAGTGTACTCAGCAGACCTGTTGCTGTGGTAACTAATCAGAAGACTGTAACCTCCCCTGAATGAGTTCTATTTGAAATATGCTGCACCAGATGGCTGATAAACCACATAGTGGCATTTTCTTTCCATTATGTTACTCTCGGAGCTTTTCTCTAATTGCTGTGATTTAATTTGTGGCAATTTACACCTAGATTGTTCAGCCATGCCGTGCTGATAAAATGCAAAGCTGCTACAGGTATGCAATCACTTTAATGAACTTCTGTAACACCTGCATAACACCAGAACTGGATTTTGTCCTCTATATTGATGTTCAAGCTATTGTAATTTTATGAAAAATGCTAAGCTGAGAAAAACTGCCTGCATTTCAATTTTTTAGAGGGCAACTATATAGCACATAGTTATTATAACACATTTCTTGCAGTGGGAAGTGGAGACGCCTTTTCCAGCTCATCAGTCTGCTACAAGTATTTCTGTACAGGCCACATCATAGCAACAGAAGCATACATTAAAGATTAAACAGGATCATTGTATAAGAAATTATTGCTGTCATTTCTGCTGCTTTGTTATTACTGGCTTCTTCAGGATAATAGATTTCCTTCTTCCATCTGTCTTGACTATTTATTATTATAAGTCTTAAGCTATTGTCGTTTTAGCCTCATTGTTACATGTGCTGTTCTAACATACTAAAGTTCATGGACTTTATAGGTCAATAATAATAAATGTGTCTTGTGATAGCTTTTGGAGTTATGAAAATAACATGCTGTCACAGGATACTGTAAGTAAAACCATGGAGAATTACAAAATGTATGAAGACAAAGACTGATGCTGCTTTGATAAATTACAACTCTAGAAGGCGGCAACATTTCTGAATGGGCAATGGAGCACAGTTGTGTAATGCTGTGCCTGATAGGTTTCCAGACACCAAGCAGACTGAGTCCTTGTGGCATGCTCTCTTCTGTCCTTGTGACACAGGCTAAAGAGTTTTGTTGTGTTATGTCCCTTGTGCAATGGAGAAAATCATCACCCTCTGTGGCACGTAAGAACTCAGCATCTAAGCCTGCCATTGTGCCTACAATGACATCTTATGTCCAGCTGCAGACTTTTCCATAGATTAAACTTCAATGGTGTAATTGGATAAAGGGGCTGCAGCCAGGATTTCTCCTAGCTTTCATTTTGAACACCTGCTGAGCCCAGAAAGTGATCTCTTTACTTCACATCAGAATAGGGCACCTGCCACCCTCTTCCTTGTTATGGGCGAAGACACCTTTAGCATGGGAGAAGTACTCTCAATTCTCTGCTTCAGTCTCCTGACTACATTAAAAAAAAAACCAACACACTTGAGTGCCATGGATACATTTTGCTCTTCAGATTTGTTCTACAACGTGAGTTGAATTTACTGGCCTATGGTATAGCTATGTTTTTGGGGTCTTACAGGGTTTTTCACTGTTGCTAACTCCTTTAAGTACAAAGTTAGGGATTTGTTTGTTTGTTTGTTTCCATAACTCCCTGAAAGAGGAATCATTTACATTTTGTGGGATGCATTTATTGTACATAGGCTTATGAACCAGGTTCATTTCTGCTGTACAATCCCAGATTTTTAGGTATTCCAATTTGGTGCTCCACTAGCGAGAACAAGACTTAAGGTAGTGGCTTGAAATAACACAAACGAATACTGACAAAAGAGTTTTCTTGTCTGCACTACCATTTCACCAAAATTGTAGAGTTTGTAAAACACAATTTCAACATTTAGATGGTTGGTTTTTACTGGCTACATTAAGCCAACTTTTTTCCTTCTAAATGCTGTTTGCTGAGAACTAGTTCCATTGGTTGCATGGCTGCTGAACTCTTGAACGTGCAGAGAAAAGTATTTTGGAAATGATGATTCAAAGATTAGTGCTGCAGCATGTTGAGGATTTTGGGGTACTATTTGTGCTGAATAGGCGTTGATCTCAAAGAGATGGTTAAAGAAGAAGAAAAATAAACTGTAGCTTAAGCTATATGTTGTTGTGTTTGCCTTTCGATCTCTTCCTTTCACAGATAAAAACATGGAACAAAGGGGTTTTTTTAAATTCTCTTTTCTAAAGATGTGTCCTTCCCACACTCCTTCTTTGATGTCGCGTCCCATTGGAAACTCATCTTTTACAGGAGAAAACCCCTGGGGTTTTTTTAATATCCATAAATTCTGCTGTTATGTTAAGATAAAGAGCAAATAATCATTAGATAAGCACTGTGGCTTTGTCCTAATTATTATAATTTTGTGTTTTCTGTTTGTGCAGCAATCCCCATTCAAAGATTTCAGAGATGCAGCTGTGAGTAAATGCTCTCTCCGTTCCATCTATAAGGTAATTTTAATTGCTGTGAGGTTACAAGATTTATCCAAAGCCAAGCAGCAAGCTTATAGCAGAGTGACATACACCCTGGGCTCTCTTGATTCCCAGGGCCATGCTCTAACCACTCATCCTTGCTGCTTTATGCAGTTCATGACAGCTTACACAGAAAGGAAGCTTCAAAGATTTTTTTGTTGCCAGTATGTAATCATTCTGTAGACAGTCTAATAATTCTTAGGTAGATTATGCTCAGCCATGATCATCTCCGGTGTAATTAGAGAATAACTTAGTCATCTAAGTGAGCATAATATGGGTAATTTAAGCAGTGTGTTGTAGGATATAATTTAAACCCCCTTTTGCACCTGCTCTTTTCATCAGCTATTTTTCTGAATCTAAGCAGTAAGTTGCCTGTGACACAGTTCTTCCTTGATGTAACTCCAGAGCAAGGAATTTTGGTTTTTATGTTAGGCTGAAGTTGTTATAATTAAATTGGTATAAACTCCTCAGCTTTTCAGTGATTCAAATCACCTTTCAGTTAGCTATTTTGAGCAGGAGATATTCAGCCTCTTTTCTTCTGTTGCAAAACACACTGAACTGTAATTCTGACAGCAAACTGATAGCAGAGGAAAACAAAGGTCTTGCTTAAAACACATCATGGAAGATCTTAGAGTATGAAGAGTTCCATATTGCCAATGATCAACCCTTCTTTTTAATCAAAAGCATTGAGCCCAAGTAATTATTTCTACATTAGTCCTTATTCAGGCTACTGTTATACCCCCAGACGGTGCAGATACCACTTTATTTCACATATGCTGAGATTTAGACTGAGTTAATTATTTTCTCTTTCAGTTACATAATGGAAGTTGACACTTCTGGTCTGCATTTACCTTTGTCAGCAATGATGTCCAAATCTTATCCATAATTTCCAAACGTATGCACATCCATGGATCTTTCTCCTGCTTGTGGTGATGAGAGGAAACACTTTTTGCCACACATGATTCCAGGTCCCATATGCAGATTCTGTCTGGCTTTTTGGTTTTTTTTCTTGCCAGATCACTAAACTAGATCTACTGAACTAAATAAGCAGTGTCATTATTTAAATGTCTTGATTCCTGCCTTGTAGGAGTGCATGACATGTAGTACTAACTGAAACTTGGACTATCAGTCCTGTGCTTTTTGTGACAATTGATTCTCCAGACATGTTACGCTGTTTTGACTTATGTTAATGAGCTCCTGAAGAGAAATAGGAAAACCAAATATCCTGAAGAAACCAAGTTGCTCAGCAGGTTGGTCAACCAAGTTGACCACCAAGTTGCTCAGCAGTATGGCGGACATGTCAACGGGGTACTTCCAGATTATTAGTTTTGCTGGCAAAAAGCA
Organism: Urocolius indicus; assembly: GCA_013401255.1. Classification (NCBI taxonomy): domain Eukaryota; kingdom Metazoa; phylum Chordata; class Aves; order Coliiformes; family Coliidae; genus Urocolius; species Urocolius indicus. Next base: position 283,749 of record WBNH01001598.1, on the reverse strand, counting down.
TTAAAACCTGTGAAATGAGGCAACAGCCAAGAAGAAACCTCTTGGATTTAGGAACAAAACTATTTTATAGATTTCTATATTTCCATACTGCTGTACCAACTTAATGCTTTTTCCTGCTCTTATAATGAAATGCTCTTAATTTTTAATGTTCTTTGTCCTGCCTGCAGGATCACCTTTGCCTTTCTGATCTCCTCCCAGCTTCCTTCTAACCTTCCTGTCTTCCCATCAAACACTCGGCAGTCCCTTCTCCACAGTCTGGTCTGAGGCAGACATTGATAAAAGGTGCAGCAAGGTTCCTCTCCTTGTACACAGAGCTAGAAACAAAAAGGTGCTGCCGCACACCACCAAACCACGTTTGCTTTCCTAAACTGGGGCAATTTATGTGTGTAGCCAGAGCCCTGTATGGTTATACCTAACAGTGAATCTATTTTTATTTCTGTACAGAGGTGCAGCCAGGACAGCTCTATTTGGGTGGGTTTGACCAGAGTGGGCCAACAGCTCTCTAGGCCATGCCTGAGGCATGCTGTGCTCTAGTAGGGCCTCAGTGGGACACGCAGTCCAATCTTGCTGTGACCTGGGTGGTGCTGGTGCTCTTGCACTTAAAGAGCTGAGAGGTTCCCTGAGTTTGGCTGCTGGAGGGGCCGGAGGCTTTTGTGACATTTTGTGCGGGGCCAGCAGAGAAGTCTCCAATTGCAGTATCATCTCCTCAGCGTTGCAAATTTTGGTGGACTCCTCCTTTGGCAGTTTGACTGGTTAGTGAGGTTGGAGCCATGTTTTAAATTACTTGCTTTACTTTCTAGACAAGAGGAACACAAGCTACCCATCCAATTCTACGACCAGAAGTGAATAAATGAGCCCTGTCTCTTCCAACACCTAATGCAAAGGGCACATTTGTGCTCAATCGTGATTCCCGAGCCAGGCTGAGACGAGTACACCGCTGCCCAGCACCACGCACACGTGGATGCCTCTTCTTGGTGCTTCTCTCGTCCTCAGGCTCTGGTGGCGTTGGAGAGCACACCCTTCCAGGCGTGGCACTGCCGCCCGTCTCCCGCCTCCCCGAGCCAGGCAAGGGGCTGCCGCTTATCACCCTCGGGGGGCGTCGGGCTGACCCCGGGCCAGGGCGGAAACGGTTCTGCGCAAAGGCTCGTTGCCCGTAGGGCGGTGAAAAGCCAGGAGGGCGCGTGGGCCGAGGCCCGCGGCGAGCGGGAGGGGTGGCGGTGGCGGTGGCGGTGGCGGTGGCGGTGGCGGTGGCGGTGGCGGGGCCGGAGCGCCG
>WBNH01001598.1:163342-282433 GCA_013401255.1 Urocolius indicus | reverse complement strand
GAGGGGGCTGGCGGGAGGGATGGCGCAGAGGCGCTTTCCCCCGGCGGCGGTGTCCTTGGGTGCCCCCGCGCACCTGCTCCCGCACCGCACCGCACCGCACCGCACCGCCTGCGCCGCCTGTGCGGGGGCTGCGGCCGCTGCGTAACATGGCTGCCCCGCAGCCTCCCCCCCCCCCCCCGGCGGGCCCGGCGGGGCTGGGTGCTGGGGGCGCGGGTGGGGGTCCGGGTCGAGGGGGGACTTCGTGTTGGGGGCTGGCATCGGCAGACGCTGTCCTCACACTGTCCCTCGCTTGCCAGCTTGAAGCAAGGCTCTCCGGTCTCTCTACTAGCTGCCGCTTTCCCTTCTGCTCTTTAATGATCTGGCGGGGGGTTGTGTCCCACCTTTTGTTGTTTTTTTTTATTCAGAAGATGCCTTTTCATATAGCCAGTGCTAAATTTAGACGCCTTCAGGTGCATTTCGGAGCATACCGTTATGTTCAGGTGGATATCGGCAGGTTCCATTCCCATCAGCAGGCTGATAAGCAGACGTAGCTGCATCCAAGTCTGTGAAACTGGGATCTCTAGTTGTTACACTGTAATAAATAGTACTAGAGGCTGCGGTTCACCTACCTTAAAACGAAAGACATTGTTTCGACTATGGATGGTCAGAGGGAAAACCAAATCATACTAAACCAGCGTCTCAGACAGAAGTGAGATTTGTTAGGGCCCCGACGCTGTGGTTGCACACACGTCTGAATCTGTTCCTATGAAAAATGTCATTAGGAATTGAGTAAAGCCATCCATACGTATAAGATGCAAAACTTTAATAATCACAGAGAAATGATTATGCTGCAGTGCACTTGGTAAATTCTGTGATGCAAACTCTCTGTGTATGCTAAATTTCCTCAGTAGTTTGGAAGACAATAAATGCCTGAACTTATGGGGAGTGGAATGGCTAACTCATTGGTTATACACTATTAGTATTTCAACTGCTGGTCTAAAAGCCATATTAGAGTAAGGGATTTAAAACATCTCTAAGCATGCCAGTTTGTTCATAACGTGCACTCCAAACCCTCCATCCAAACAAAAAGACACCATGACTCATATATATTTAGGAATCTGATCTCTGAACACAGGACTTCTGCTGATTTGAGATGAAGCAAGACTGAGGTCAACTTAAGCCATTTATAGTACTGTGAACTTTTCCAAGCAGTTTAGGTTTGAGAGCTGTCAGATTTGATTTGATTTCAGATTTGATTTCAGACTGTCTAAAGTCTGAAGAGGCAGGTGTTATTGAGGGAAATATGGTGGATGGAAATCCTTTATTGATATGAGTAGGCTTTGCCCTCCCCAGAAAAGTGTTTCTCGTGCTCAGTTTTGAAATTGTTTTAAAGTAATTTGCTTTTTCTGAAAGGCATTTGTAACTTTCCTTCTTGTTAGGGAAGTATGGCGTGGCTCAAGTTCCATTCCTTTGCTCTTGCTGAGTTTGGTATTTTTGGTAGAGGGTATGGAATTTGGCTCTCCACTCTCCCCTTTGAAAGTCATCAACAGTGGATGCTTTACACAGTTTGCATGTGGGAAGGTGTGCTAGTTTATCCTAGAAGCTTCCAGTAAGATTTTCCTCGTTTATTGAGGAGTTGAAGAGTTGGGAAGCTGTGTGCTGTCCTTCTCTTTCTGTCAATTCGCCAGACTGAGAAATTGCACAGAATTGCTGTCTGTACCTGCTTCTCAGGAAGGTACCCAGATGGGTGGTTTCTGCCACAGTGTGTTGCATTACATCCTGATTTCCAGATTCTGCCATTAGCGTTGCAGTGCTTGCTGTTAAACTGAGACTTCCCACAAGGTACTTGAATGTTTTGTATTTTACCCCTTGTCAATGTAACAATGTTGCTAATTTGAAACGACTGCCGGCCAGTGTGCATTAGCCAGTGATGCGTGGAGGTGGAGAGCCTCTCCTGTGCAGTGACGAAGACCTAGGTGAGCCAAAAAACTAGACTGTGCCAGCTCTTTACAAAGAAGAAAAGCTACCCGGCTAAATATTACACAGCAGTTAGCAGCTTCTCATTCTGAAGCTGTGTGTTGTACAAAGATGCTTTAGATGCCAGCAGCTTCTAACAAGGGTCTCTGGCCCACTAATAGAAGCAGGAAAATGAGTACTTACCTGTGAAATGGAGAGTGTTACTGAAATGACCTTAGACTGCAGATTGGAATGGCAGCTACAAAGGAAAAGAGTTCTATGACGGCTTGAAGCCTTCCATGCTTTGACATCCACTCACTGAAAAGTCTGTGTAAATAATGAGTTTTCCTTGTATGCACAGCCTGTGACGGAAATGAGACTGAAATCTGTTGTCTTCTGGACCACTGACCTTGATTTATTTTTAAATAGAACTATATTTTTGTTAGCATAATGCAGATTACTTGAGGCAAAACATAAGATCCTGTCTTCCTTTGAAAGGCTGGATGAGGATGTATTAGACAATTAAAATAGGACTTCAGATGCTCAAGAGTTTACAGTGCTTATTTGATGGCCACTAGCTATTTTTTTGAACAGTGTCAAGAAATCTGGTAACATTCCAAATTTTCGCACATAAAGCAAACAAAATATTTTCAATTCCTTCCAGACCTATTAGGCATTTGCTCAGTCAAGTGACTGAAGATGGCGGTGGGGAGCATACTGCTTAGGAAAGCTTTGAAAACAGCTTGATTTTATGCATTTGTAGGAATTTATACTACTTGTCATTAAAAAAAAAAAAAAGTAAACTTGTTGGAGAAAATAGCTGTTGCAAGTCTCTGACTAGAAGCTCGAGATGAAGCTTGAATTCTTGAGAACTTTTCTGCATTTACCAAAAAAAGCAGAGAAAAGTTGAGGATGGCTTGCTAAGTTTGATATGCTAATAATTCCTCTTGGATGTCTTCTCAGACTCAGCAGGATAAAAACAATCAAAGCTGAATGTGGCACCTTCAAATAGTAAATAGGTGTCATCCATTGATGGTGAGGAAGGAGTCAAACAGTTTGACTAAGGTTTAATAATGGAATGCCCAAACCTTGGGGACGCAGGCATGATTTTGTGCTTTCTAATTTCTTACCAAGTGCCATGCTCTTCTCCTGATAAGTAATGAATTAAAACTGTCCAAATTGTCAATTAAAAAAATTAACCTTTCCGTGTTTTGTAAGATGGGAACAATATTATTATTGTGCCTTTCAGATTACTGTCTTTGTTCTGTGCCTGCAGCTGAGTGAATTTTGCTTTTCATTTCTGTTTTTGGAAGCATTGCTTTTCTGCAGGATGCAGATATCACATGTCTCTGTGCATAAGATGCTAGGCTTGATTTTTAAGTGGAAATACAAGCTTGGCTCAGGCACAGGAAACACTGTCATTTGAAAGTTAAAACAAAGTTTCAAAACCAACAACTAAACCCTGAACAAAGTTTTCACAGTTGTAACTGACCACTCTGTTAAAAATATGGAAGAGCTGGGAACAAATAATTTGTGAGCTATTCAAGATGGTCCCGATCTGAATCTGAGGACCCTTGTTTGGATGCTGCCTCTCTCTCAGTTTTCCATTATAAATGTTTCTTGCAGATTTGGTCACTTACCTTTTCTAGCAGCCATGAAAGCAGATTTATTGAAATCATTACACATTACTGAAATAGTTGAGAAGCATTAGCACAGCTGGGTTTCTGTTTCATAAAAGCCACAAATATAGTGAGGAGAAGTCATCTTTCAATACACAGAAACAAATTGTATGTCTTTGTAAGAAGTTTAATGTGCTCTCTGGACTTTAAAAGTAGCTCAATCTCTCTTTCAATATAAATATTAAAAGAAAATGCTGTTGTCACCAAAATGCTCTCAGAACTTACCAGCAAGGAGTTTAGCAACCTCTTTTTCTGGTATCTAAAGCACTTGTTTCAGACTAGCTTTAATTTGAGAAAGCTATGGAAGTGAGAGTGGAAAGGTTAGGCTATATGATCAGTACAACTGGTGTTCTGACCCAGCTGCTGCAGAGGTTTGAGAGGAAATGCCAGTCAGTGTTAACCCTCTCACCCTTGTTTTTGTGGACAGTCTTGATATTGATTATCACCAGCGCTGACAATGGCTTATCTAGGAGGATCATAGGCATGCTTGAAAAACCGGGGTTTGGGAGAGATTTAGACTTCCCCTTGTACAAGTCTTTGGTTATATCTGTGCTTCAGAAAGCTTGACAGTTAAGCCAGCAAAACTCTTGAAGAGAAACTTAGAAAATGTTTGAAAGACTCTTACAAGTGAAATGCATCACTTTGTCCATGGCAATGAAGTTTACATGATGTATTGATGCAACCTCAGTAAGCTGAATGAAAGCCAAGCATGTTGTCTGTGTTTCCATTCATGCTGGAAGACCTGCTAGAATAGCTATGCTGAGTAATGAATGCAGCAATGTTGCTCCTATGTGAAGGTTTGGCTTGGTCAAGCTGTAGTTTTGCCAGCTTGTGAGTCAAATCATATCAATATAAGGAAATTTTACAGTTGAATTCTACTCTTAGTGACATGAGGCAGATGCTTTCCTGTTGTCAGCGCTCATTACTTGGTCTCACTGAACTTTTCTTCCTTAATATCCACTTGTGTGTTGTTTTGGTTTCTTGAGAAGAGGAACTGCAATTCCCACGTAATATCACTCACTGGTCTGGTTTTGCTGTACATGGTGGTGACTGGGTATTATTAAATCTTTAGGCAAGAGATTATATTGGTGTAGAAAACAAAAAATGTATAGTGTGTTAAGGGGAGAGCTGTTTCTACATGTCCTAAGTGGTGCCTTAGCAGGAAAAGAGTAGCTCTACACATAGGAATAGCTGCTTCAAAATTGTTTCCTTTGTTCTAAATCTTAATTAACATTAACGTGAAATCTTCACTAACATTTCAGAAATCCCAACTTGTATTAAAACCAAAGGGGTTTTCTATGTGACTTTAGAGGCATCTTTAGTTTTCTCAAGATAAAATTGCAAGGCATTAAGTTATCAGCAATTCAAAAAGTGCGAAGAGTGAATATTGGTTCAGTTCAATGAGTTAAAGTTCAAACCAGACCCTTTTTTTTGACCTTGTTTTCTAACTTTAATCTTTTTTATTGCCTGCTGCTTCCTAGTGGGTGCTGCAGTTTCATTATAAGCCTCTTGTTTTGCTTTCCAATTGAAAGAAAAGACAGAAAAGAACTTGCTGTTGGCAAAAGCAGTTTTACTGTTTTAGAAATAAACTTTGGAATTGCTTGAACAATGAATTGTTAGAAGAGCTTCAAAACCTTATAGTTCATAATACAGACTATTTTTTTTTTAATAAAACATAACTATGAAAGCTGCAATGGGCAAGGCAATTTTCACATAATTTGTAACTTCATAAAACAAGCAATTGCTTCAGGGTATTTTGGCAAACAAGGGAAATTAGTTGTCTTAAAACCAGTATCTATTTGATACTGACTATGTTAACATTGTTTTTCTGAGAAATAGTTTTATTGTAGCCGTCAAATAGTTTATACGAGATCATTTCAGTACCAAATTGCAGCTTTCAGAGAAGAAATACACCACATTATTCTGGAAGAAAATGTAAGGAAGTCTCCAGTCTTCCATTCTCCAATTTGGACTCTGACATGCTAAGCTCAGAGTGCCTTGCTGAGGATATATAGCTGTTCCAGTTTTCCTGAATTGGAGAGGAAGGCTCCAAAACACACTGAATATTTTATGCCTGTTGTCTGTTCTCCTATAAGTATGGCTTCAGCCTCTGACAGTTGTGTGTTCGTGAGGGGAGGATGGGTTGTTGCAATCCATTCTCTGTTGCCATAACATCTTTTTTTTTTGTCTGATCCTTTTTAAACAAGTGAGAAATGGCATAAAAATGAAGCTTTCATTAGATTATGTCACAACTTTTACATACAGAGTTAAGGAATAGCAATTTTCCTTGCTGATGACTCTAGAAATCTGATCGTGACAAACTTTGACACTAATAGTGTGAGTTGTTCTACTGAGAGTTTGTGAACCTTCATACATGTTAGCATTTGAAATGGAAAATACTCTAGAGTGAAATTATTGTATGTCTATCAAGATGTATGGGTTAGTTTTCTCACGGTGATGCTAGACAATCACACTTTCATGTTCACCCCATTTCAAGACTATAGTAACATTCAGACATGCTTATAAAGAAAGCCTTGATAATTGTTGTACCTGTTGATTCACCTTGTGATGTTTGGAGCCAAAGTATTGCCCCGTGGGTGTTACTCCTTTCTTTCTGCATCAAATTGCTTAGGAGCTCATCTGTTTTACCACTGGCAGTAATGGTGATTGTTCATAGAATTAATTTGACTTGGCAATCTCTAAATGAAATTTATCACAGTGAGAGAAGGTTTTAATACAGGAATTTTTAAAACACAACTTCTTCATAGTGTTAGAACACAGGCAAAGCTAAGTGCCATAGTGACCAGGAGACTGAAAAAAGTATGACCACATGCAATACTACATCCCTGCTGTAGTATATGCTTTTGCCAAATTAAAAGATGCAAGTGGAGTATGTTACCTTGTGGCAGGCACTCAGAACTGCTTTTTAGCCTTTGTGCTGTAGGGATTCTAGGTCAGCCAAGTGTGATGCCTGTTAACTATCTGAAGCTGCAGCAGTTGTTATGTAGTGGCATAGCATAATGTACAGCTCTCTGTCTCTTTCTGGTACTTTCATATGCAGAGTGGTTCCAGATATAGTCCATAATAGACTGTGTGGTTCCTGTTTCTCTTAGCTTTAGAGTGGCCCATCCATGTATGTAATAGCCTGCAATCAAATCTAGGGCCTATTGACATACAGTGTAGGTCTGAGGTATGATCTGTTGAGAAAATCAGGCCTGTACGCTAACATGCTCTGTGGTAAAGAACTGTATGAATGGACAACAAGGTGTTCTTTTGAGATCTATTGGCAATCATTCTCAGTGCTTTCTAAGGTTTTCAGGATTGCCTTTCATTGGAGGAGCAAATAATCTGTGAAAGCAGAGTAAGGATTACCAGTAGGAGGTTTTGTAAATTAACCTGATTTATATGAGGCACTGTGAAGGCACTGTTCTCCTGTAGGTGAAAGAGACTTGTTTGCTATTGAGTCGGCATGGTGCCTTGTAAGAAAGCAATGAGGTGACAAAGGCATGAAAATGAGAATGAGGACAACCTGAAGTTGAACTAACAAAAATGGAAAACGGGAGCAGGCAAGTAGAAATGCCCAGTTTAGATAGATAGCTGCTAACAGACCACTTTAGTTACATGATGGAGAAAGATGAAGTTTAGTAGTGTTCTGAGAAAACACAGCTTGTGGGTGTATCTGAGAAATTGTCATCTTTGTCATATTTAAAATGAACCAAATGAAGTTCCATGGAAAACTGCTGCCTAGCAAATTGAGTAGATTTAAACTGTGGTAGACTGCTAGTTAGCTTCCTTCTCTAGAAATGTAATTTTAAGATTCCAGTGCCAACTTCGATGACAATCATGTTTTCAGTATAAGGTTGTAACTTTCAGTTTGTAATGTTTAACTGTATACATACCCTCCCTGTATGAAATACATTATGTGTTGCACTTTAGAGTATGCTTACTCAAACTCTTGTCATTAAAAAGCATTACCTAAATGGCAGTTTGGTTTTGGTTTAGTAAATGTTGGTATACTTAAGGGAAAAAAAAAATCAAAACCCTCACAAATACAGTTGAGCCTGCTTTATTCCAAGGGAGGCTTCAGGAGTCTCTAGAACTTAGATAGGTTTTTAATTCTTTTCCCTGCCTATTCAGTCTGTAGGTATGTAAAAGTCTGCCCTGCGTGCCTTCCAGTTCATTCAGTAACACAGCACTGAAGCATTCCTTCCCATCTTTTTAAACCTACCTTGGAATGTGTTTGGTATGTAAGTTGAAGAACATGTAATACAAATTGTTGTTGTATATCACTTTAACCTTTGTTTCTAGGCTGTTGGATGTCTGATGTCCTTCAGCTGTCTTATGTATTGCAAATCCACTTTGTTAGAATAAGAAAGTGTATTTTGCATACCGAAGTCCACAGTAAGCCTGTAAGTTAGTCAAGATTTTGACTGGTCTGGCAAGGCATTAGAAGTCAAATTTAATGCACTAAGTGGTGACTTACCTGAAGACAGATGTGAACTCTTAGGGTGCTGGAAAGTGGCTACATTGACACTACCAACAGAGCAAAATAAATGTATATACTCAGAATAATTCGTAGCAGAATACTAAGTGGTTTCATTAGTGATGAAGCTTGTGCAACACTCTACATGTTGTATTTTAGTTTAATTACAAATGCTGTGATGACTTTCAAGTGATAAGAGTGGCAATTGAAGTGAGGCTTTGTGTCTGTCTGCAGATGTTCATCTAGAACTAATAATGTACTGAGACTTAGTGCACAATATGTAAGTCTGCAGGTAGATATCCTCTGTCAGGTGTTTTTTATCAGCTGGTCAAAATTCTGCGTGCAAAAAGGGGTTGGTTTGTTTCCTGATGCATTTCCAGCTCAGCTGGATGATTATTCTTTAATCTTAGGTAAGTTAAAAGGTTGTGTGAGTTCCCTAGGCAATTCTTCCCCCCACATTGTGTTGAAAGATATCCCAGGTTAATGATCAAAACCAACTTTGCACACATCACCGTCTGCCATTTATTGCAAATAAATTAGTGGCTTTTAGGGCAAAACCTTTGATGGACACTTTTAAGAGTCCAGCCGTGTGCAAATAATTTTACTTGTGTAGGCTCTTGTGGAGGGGGAAGAGAAAGGTGTACATTTTGGGGCTGAGATTTCTGATGCAATGATGAGATTAACGAAGAAATCTCAGATGTCTGTGTTGAGTGCTGTTTTAATTGGCAATAAAGTACTGTTGTTGCAAACACTTAAAGGTATTTGTGCTATCCTATAAGCACGAACAAATAAACTGCAATCAATTAACTTTAGGTAAGAGCAGCAATGCAGACAAACCACAGAGAAAATAAAGGGCAATTAGTGCTTCAATCTCTGTTTTATCCAAGTAGATAAATTGTCAGGCAGTTTTTGACATAATGGTGCTGGATCTTTCGTCTGTTTCCAGTTATACCATTGTCCTCCCTCAGGAATTCCTCAAACATCCTTTCTCTTTCCTTTTAAAAAATATTATACTGCATGGGAGCAGAGAGAGTAAATTATTTAAAAATATTCCATGTCTCTGCACTTGTCTGAGTCAGCAGAATACATCTAGGTCATGTGTTCCCAAACAGCTCTGGTGCAGAATATCTCCTTTCAGTGAGAACTAAGAAGACTCATTAAGGTACAGTTATTTTGGTTTTTTTCCTCGTCTTTATGTCTTTGCAAGGCTTGGGTGAGAAATGTTTGAAAATGACTGTAATTCTTTCTATGAAATCCAGATAAATTGTCCAGTTTTTCCATTATCATTGGACAAACAACATGCATTGTCTCTTAGCTACTCCAAGTACTAGCAGACAAGATGATTCTCTGATACATGTGGTTTTAAATTCAGCGAACACTAGTTTTGTTTGCTTACTCTTCCTTTCCTTTCCAGAATGGCTGCAGCTCCCCCAAGTTACTGTTTTGTAGCCTTTCCCCCATGCTCTAAAGATGGACTGGTGGTGTTTGGAAAGAACTCTGCACGGCCTAGAGATGAAGTACAGGAAGTTGTCTACTTTGCTGCTGCAGCTCACGATCCGGGAAGCAAAGTTGAGGTAAGGGTAAACTGTTAAGTTCAAACTGTGAGAAATTACTATTATTGGAAGAAATGAACGCTATTTTGTTTTCTTGTCAGATTGTGGAGTCCTTCTTCCCTTCACTCAAACCTCTCTTGAGGAGAGACAAGATTTTTGAAAGTCCTTAAAGTGAAACTCGGAATGTAACTTCTTTGATTAATTGAAGAAAAATCCTTCATTTGTACTTCCTCCAGCAGACAGGCCGAGCTGTTCACATTGCAGATTCTTGCACCATGTAGCCCATTGCTTTTCTTCTCCTTTTAAGGGAAAAATATCCTGTCTAACAGGAGCTAGAAACACATTTTCAAAGTTTATCACTTACAGTATGAATTGCTCTCATTCCTGGTTGTTTGACGTTGTAATGGGGCCTGACTGCACTAGGCATGTTGCTCCTTTGCTAAGTTTGTCATAATTTGCTGAAGGCTATAATTAAGCCATCATAATGTATTATGATCTCTCTCCCACCTTGTTATTAACCAGCTTAATGCATTTTATAGAATTCATTCATAACCTGGACTCTTTTGACTGTCCTTTTGAAAGTGGGGAGCACAATCCCTTTGCCTATAGCACACTGCAGTTTGTACATTTATTCTGCTAACCAGTAGCTACAAGCCTTCCCCTAAAATGTTTATTTTAAAAAAAAATTATTATATTAAAAATGAAGGTAAAATTTGTTGCAATGCAGTGAAGAAGCACTTTTAGACAAGGGACTAGGGTGGACTAATACCTTTTTTTTTTTAAGACAAGGTGTAAGCCTTAATTGAACGGGTGTTTTGGCTTCTGCTAGCCTATGCTGCTGTGTAATTTTTCATTAGCTAGCCTGAGGTTTTGCAAGTACAGTGGTGTACAGAAATGTTAAGAGTCTCCAGATGTTTACCAAAATTTTTCCTATTTCCATCCAGCACAGAATAAAACCATCTTCAGTTGTGCTGAGAGTGGTGCAAGCCGTCACTTGTCAGTGCATCGTTGTCACGCTTAGCACCAAGTATTGTTAATGTCCTTTTTTTTTTTTTTTGTTCTCTTGGGTATTTTGGGTACAGTGAGAAGATTAAAACAAGATACTGATTTAAAATGTTTTCTTTTCTGGTAGCTTTGCACAGTCCTTTAACTGCTCTCCTTTGGACAGACCTAAGCATAGATTTAGTTGTTAGTTTTTTCTTTGAAGTTCAAGATTTTTTTTTTCCACCTTCAGAGAAAGACTGTGTTCAGTCAAACAAGTCTAGCAAAGATCAATGTTGTAGAGTTTAGAAGTAATCCTTTCTTTATTTTCAAATTGGCCACTTCAAAGGTCTCTAAAAAAGTATCATAATAACACCCTTTGCCATAGGAATTGTGAAAGATTGAATCAATAAAAGCTCTACAGTCCAAGTTTTAAGATGCTGGATTTGCTTTTACATTTTGCTGTTTTATGAACTTAAGAACATCAGTTAAGATAAGATTGCCATTTCAAACATGGTAACTCTTTGTGGTAGCAGATCAGGATAAGGTCTTCTGGTGTTGCTAGTTAGCTGACATGTATGTATTCTCCTTTTGTAGGGATGTGTCTAAGACTACACTTGTCTTACAACACCTGCATGTAGGCAGAGCTTGTGCAAAGTCTGTTAATTTTTGTGTACTGTTAATGGTACTTCCAAAAGGTAAGAAAAGTGTTAAAAGAAAGACTTGAATTCAGCTGCTTCATGTTTTTTAAGTAGTAACATTAAAAGCTGTATCGACCTTTAAGGCAAATGTACTGAATTATCAGAGGTAATTAGCTGATAGGGACAGGAGAGAGGAATGTCAAAGCTTCTAGACATGGCCTTTGACATATTCAGAATTATTACTTTATTCTTTAAAAACCATGAAAACTACCAGCAGTTCAGTTGTCATTGGATGGGGTCCTTTTTTGCTGCTGCTTTCCTTCCCTTGTGTTTTATAAAACCAACTAAACAGGTCTGAGAAAATTGAATGCACGATACTTTGCAAATGGAAAAATGTAATTGACCAGTTTCGTGCTACTGTTTTTCTATGTTAATAATCCTTTGTATCACTGACTATATATTCCCTTTTACCCATCCTTGCATGTGTTTGTTTGTTTATCTGTTTGTTTTTTTATGAAAAGCTTTTCTCTCCATTCTGTATTGTACATTTGTATTGGTTTCTTACATTAAATACATGAACCTATGCCTTCACTGGATAATGATGGTGGATGTTATAAATTGCACTCATTTAAATTGGCTGCAATTTATAACAGTGGACTGGCTGTTCCTTATATTCTCTTCTTTACAGGTACTGTAATCCAGTGTTTGATTACTTCTCCATGACTGTCACTCACATTCTCAGCTTTAAATAGGAGCTGGTTTTCAATACACTAACAACATGGGTTGTTTTCTGAGACTCTCTCAAGCAGTTTGTATCCTGTTTGTATTCTGAGCAGCTCGTGTTTGCAAATGTGATAATGCACAATGTAACCAAAAATGGCACAGTAGTCCAGTTAGATTATTGCCATAAAGAAATTGAGCAGGCTGTGCTTTCGTAACTATAAGCTAGTTTGTGGTGGAGCCTCAAAGAAGGGAATTCAGTGAATACTGCAAGTCATTTTAAACTTGATCTTTGTGGCTCAATCTAGCAGACAAGTCACCCTGCAGCTAACTCATCAACATAATTGTTTCCCTCCCGTGTCAGCAGGTTCCCAAGACCCTAAACAATGGGGCTTTTCATAAAGGTCTGGTCTTTATGTGTGTGTGTGAGACAACTTTCTCAAAAGTTTGTTCTTGCTTGAATTAGAATTTTTCAGTGGCAGATACTAATCTGTACTCTCCCTTGTTATAGTGGTGAGTCTAGTAAAATTGTGCATGCAGGTGAAATATTGCTCCCTTAAGCATTAACAGGGTCCTTTTTTTAATTCCTCTACAAGTGAGTGTGTGCTTTTTTTGTCAGATGGGGATTTAATTAATTTTTCATGTGTTAGTGAGAATTTGCTTTGTATGAGTTTTAAGATGAAAATCCCTCTGCTTTATTTTTAAGGTAGATTTTACTGACTGGGTTTTTCTTGTTCTCTAGTATCACAGAATCATAGAATGGTAGGTTTGGAAGGGACCTTTAGATATCATCTAGTCCAGCCCTGCTGCAGAAGCAGGTCCACCTAGATCAGGTCACATGGGAACACATCCAGGCACTTCTTGAAGACCTCCAAGGAAGGAGACTCCACACCCTCTCTGGGCAGCCTGTGCCACTGCTCCATCACTCTCATAGTAAAATAGTATTTTCTTATGTTTAAATGGAACTTCTTGTATTCCAGCTTCATCCCATTATCCCTTGTCCTGTTGCTAGATACAATAGAAAAAAGGGATGCCCCAACCTCCTGATACCCACCATTTAGATATTTGTAAATATTAATAAGATCTCCCCTCAGTCTTCTCTTTTCTAGACTAAACAGCCCCAGTTCTCACAGCCTTTCCTCATATGAAAGATTGTTCTCTAGTAACCTGCTGCTTGCTGATGTTTTCTTTCTCCTAAAGCCCTGGATGGATGACTTTTTGTTAGCTGAATTTTCCAGGTGGAGTTTTTCTCTTAGATCGACTTCACTTTCTTCTAATTTGACCTTTTATCCATGATTTTAAAATAGTAGCTTGCTTCAGTATAGAGCTGTAAAAGCTGTTTTGTGTTAATAGCATGCAGCTTCATGGAAGAGTGGAAAGGGGAAAATAGAAAGGACGGTCCACAACAACATCTGTCAAATTGTGGAATACGCAATTTTTTTCTAATATGTTGGTATTAAACACACTTCTAGGCTTAAAGTCAGGCCTTTGTGGAATAGGAGGAATTTTGTGTTCTCTAAAACTTCATAGCATCCTTATGCTTTAGTAGTTTCTTTGCTTTCTGTTTTGGGTTTTATTTGTTGTTTTTTTTCATAGCTTGGGTTGTTTTTTAGAGGATACTGCTGTGCCTCCCCTTGCTTTGAGTTTTCAGAAGGGTGGTAAGATTTTTTGCTGTGCGTTGGTCTGAGCTCTGCAGGCATTAAAAACTCACCTGGAGCTAACTGAGGAGTTTCTGTTTGGTGTTGTGAGATCGCTGTGTGACTTGGAAAGTAGAATTTGTACTGAGCTAGCTTTTTATGTTACCTGGAGGTAATACATTCTTTCTTCATTCTGGTGTTTTTGTAACTTAATCACCAGGCATTGTGCCAGTGCCTCCGTTTAGTTCTGGTATACTTTGATTCTCTCTTATACCATCTGTTTGGATTATCTGCATTATATCTGGGAGTAAGATGTTCAGAATCTGGTAACAGAAGCCAAGCAGCAGCTGAATCTACTGAGAATTTGCTCTTTGGGAAGCCTTCAGATTAGATTGACAGCACCACACTTTCAGTTGTGTTACTGCAGCTGTGAACTTGAACCTGGGCACCAGCACTGTGATACCTTCATGAGTAAGTGCCGACTGGCAGGAAACCTTGATGAAACACGGCAGTGTTTGTGCCCATGATGAAAATTTCCATTTACTCTGTTTAGATAAAAGAAGATTGGAGTCTAAAGGCTTGTGGTTCAGAGAGAGTTAGAAAGATACTTCTTCTTGTCTCTCAAATGAAACTATGCAAGCAGCCCATCTCAAGACATATGCAGTCAACTGGCTTACCTGAAAACACCTTGTTTAAGCTTACCTTTAGACTTTGCACAGAGATAAAGGTGAGGCACTGTGCAGGCAGACAGCAACTAATAAAAGAGAGAAAGTGGCTGCTGCCTTCAGCACAGTCTGTTGCTTGGCTAATGTGAGCTTTTTCTCTGTTCTCCTCCATTTGACTTTGCTTTGTAACACTACACAAGACGACAGCAGTCCAGAGGTAAAAGTCATAGTCTCTTGCATGTTTCTGTCTCTCAAAGCCTCTGTTTTTACTGTAGGAGTGCTGCTTCTTTGCTTCCTTGTACTACAAAGCGAAACTAGTTAGCTTGGACTACTTTTTTTTTCTTAATCTCTTTAATTTACTTTTTTTTTTTTNTTTTCAGAAGGGTGGTAAGATTTTTTGCTGTGCGTTGGTCTGAGCTCTGCAGGCATTAAAAACTCACCTGGAGCTAACTGAGGAGTTTCTGTTTGGTGTTGCGAGATCGCTGTGTGACTTGGAAAGTAGAATTTGTACTGAGCTAGCTTTTTATGTTACCTGGAGGTAATACATTCTTTCTTCATTCTGGTGTTTTTGTAACTTAATCACCAGGCATTGTGCCAGTGCCTCCGTTTAGTTCTGGTATACTTTGATTCTCTCTTATACCATCTGTTTGGATTATCTGCATTATATCTGGGAGTAAGATGTTCAGAATCTGGTAACAGAAGCCAAGCAGCAGCTGAATCTACTGAGAATTTGCTCTTTGGGAAGCCTTCAGATTAGATTGACAGCACCACACTTTCAGTTGTGTTACTGCAGCTGTGAACTTGAACCTGGGCACCAGCACTGTGATACCTTCATGAGTAAGTGCCGACTGGCAGGAAACCTTGATGAAACACGGCAGTGTTTGTGCCCATGATGAAAATTTCCATTTACTCTGTTTAGATAAAAGAAGATTGGAGTCTAAAGGCTTGTGGTTCAGAGAGAGTTAGAAAGATACTTCTTCTTGTCTCTCAAATGAAACTATGCAAGCAGCCCATCTCAAGACATATGCAGTCAACTGGCTTACCTGAAAACACCTTGTTTAAGCTTACCTTTAGACTTTGCACAGAGATAAAGGTGAGGCACTGTGCAGGCAGACAGCAACTAATAAAAGAGAGAAAGTGGCTGCTGCCTTCAGCACAGTCTGTTGTTTTCTCTGTTCTGCTCCATTTGACTTTGCTATGTAACACTACACAAGACGACAGCAGTCCAGAGGTAAAAGTCATAGTCTCTTGCATGTTTCTGTCTCTCAAAGCCTCTGTTTTTACTGTAGGAGTGCTGCTTCTTTGCTTCCTTGTACTACAAAGCGAAACTAGTTAGCTTGGACTACTTTTTTTTTCTTAATCTCTTTAATTTACTTTTTTTTTTTTTAATTGGAACAGAGAGGGAGTAGAATTGTGTGGGACAAAAAACTGCCAACTATCCAGTGTTGGCCCAGACTGTTTATCTGTGGCAAAACCAAAGTGTGAGCAGGCATTTCTAAGTGGCCGAGCAAAGAAGTCAGTCCTAGGATACCTCAGAGTTCCAAGGGTATCTCTGTGATGTGCTTTTAGTGGCTTTTTTAAATGTTTCCTACTGTTTAAAAAAATTAAATTAATATGCATCATCTCTATTTCACTATTATTTTTGCTCATCACCCAGGAGACTGCTAGATTTGTAACTTAAAAAAAAAACAGAGGTGAGTTCCTGACTGCTAAATTAATTCTGACATACAGTGTCTCCAGTGAGTGTTCTCAGCCTTGGGTGCCTTGCTGCACTTTGTAGTATTTTGTTTAAAGATTTTTCTATTTCGTTTTGCTGAGTGCATTTCCACACTGTGGTTTGCTTGCCTGAGGCTCCTTGGTGGCCTGATGGAGAAGGTTAGAGAAGGTCAGAGAGGGTGTAGTTCTGCCATTTGACAGGGGAGCTGTTAGGCTATTTTAGCTTCTTTAATTCTTTTGTAGAATCAAATCATTCATAGTCTTTAAGATAAATTATTCTGCTAGACATGAGGGGGCTACAGTTTCAGATTTTACAATTATTGGTTGCAATGGATTACAAACAGTTAGGAACAACGCACAAATACAGAAGGCTTATTGAAAATGCACTAGGACATTCATAAAAAGGGGAAAAACTTAATGTAAGGAAGTAAAGGCCACGCTGCCATGGCAGAAACTGGACTTGTTCTGTATTTGTTTGTATCTGACTACAACATGACGATCCAAGTACTAGCATAGCATGTGTTTTTGGAAGCTCCCTGCCTGAGGGTTCATCCTCCTACCAGAGAGACTTCTGTTCACCATTCTGGTGTGAGTGTGTGACTGTTGGAACTGGGGCTGACTACTTGAGGAGTATCCAGGCTAGATTTATGCTGGTGTATGACTGTCTGCTCCACTGCAGCACAGCAGTTTTGCTGCTAAAGTTGTCATGGCATGCTTGATGGGGGTTTTAAAGTCATCCAGGTGTTTCCCACTGTGTACTTAGTGCTGCTTAGTGCATAAGCAAACAGTGGTTACAGCATCAGCTAGCCACATCTTTTGTATTGCATGCTACTGCTTGCATAGTTCTCTTTGCAGAGAACAATTGTTCTCACTCCTCTGAGCTCTGTTGCATTTGTTCCTGTAAATAGGCAGTGAAAGAAGTATCTGTAAAACATATTCTTTCAGGAACATCCACATTCAGGAGATGGCCTGAGGGGCTTTTATGAACAATCATATTCTAATTTTTCTGTCTTCCATCATGATGGGAGGGCCCAGGTAGCACAGTGACAACCTGTGGAATCACCTCTGTAGACATTTCCAGCCAGGCTGTCAGTGTTGATGGCCAGCAGGCAGCAGGCTGTGAGACTGCCTCATCATTTTTTCCCATACCTCTTCTGGGGGAAGTTAAAAGCAGCCATGGTACAACTTCTCAAATTACTGCAGTAGTACAGATATTTTGCTTTTTTTTTTTTCAAACGTGTGTTATGATATGGCATTATTTGAAGCAGTTATAAGCAAAGAGTTAAGGCCAAGTTAGAGCCTGGATCCTATGAAGGGGTGGTGTGGGGGAGTCTCTTCTGTAATCTGGAATCTTTTGTAATCTAGAATCTTATTCTTCAAAGATTATTTCTTTCTAAAGCATTCCCTGACTATTGTCTTTGTTATCCAGGGCCCAAGCCTTTGTGGTTTCATTGATATTTCATAATGATCTGACTGACATTGCTGGGGATCAGGCTTCTGCGGCCTGAATACAGTGGAAACTACACAATAGTTTCTTTTCATTAATGAAAGAAGAAATCTCTTGTGCTATGACTGATGTGTCTGTTTTTGGAATACCTCCAACATATCTGCAGGCCCTAGTTAGGGTGGGAGGTACATTTGTGGTTGTACTATACTTAGAACTGCCTTGATAAGATTCTTCTCTTGATACCGTAAGTGAAATAAAAGATCATTAGTTTCCAGCCTTCTCAATTTTCTTTAAAGTTGCTGGCTGCATGTCTTGAATGTGAAGTCTCTGTTCTTTACTGTTACATTTCCTGATGGGAATTTATTGTCACAGGGCATGATGCCAGTTATGCTGCGTTCAGGGCTGTAAATCAATGGAGCCTGACACCACTCACTTACAGTCTTTGCCACCAAATTTATCAATATTCCCTTTGTAGTATTCATACTCAAAGAAAAATGTTAGTGTTAGGAAATGCTGAGGCTGGATGCTTCAGGAATTTTAAAAACAGGATTGGTAGCAAGCAAAATCACAGTAGTACCTTATGTCTATTTTATTTGTCATTGCTTAGTTTGGCACAGCTCAAACAGGCTGCTGTGCTGTTGTGCTGGAGGAATTTGCCGGGTTGGTGGGTTGCAAGAAAGGGAAAAGGGAGATTGTGGTTTGTGCTTGCTTTTGAAATGTTGTCATCTGAGCTCCTGTTTCTACAGATCTAGTGGCCAGTGAGTTTTTAAGTGAATAGTGTGATATTTCCCTACTGTTTCCACAGAATTACAGAATGGCTTGGGTTGGAAGGGACCTTTAAAGATCATCTAGTCCAACCCTCTGATGAAACAGGTTGACCTGAATCAGGTTACACAATACACGGGAGGTTTTGGAAACCTCCAGAGAAGGAGACTCCACAAACCCCCTGGGCAGCCTGTGCCAGGACTCCCTCACCCTCTCAGTAAAGAAGTTTTTCTTTTAAGTGAAATGTTTTGTATTCCAGCTTATGTACATTTACCCCTTGTCCTATCACTGAACACTACAGAAAAAAGTGTTGTCCCATCCCCTTGACTTACACCTTTTAAATACTTGGAAGTATTAATGAGGTCCCTCCTCAGTCTCCTCCAGGCTGAACAGCCCCATGTCCTTCAGCCATTCCTCAAAAGAAAGATGCTTCAGTCCCATGATCATCTTGGTGGCCCTGCACTGGACTCAATTTCCTTCAATGTCTGAGCTGTTTAAAGCATATATTCAGATTTCTGTGGAACAGGTAGCAATTCTTTGCTGCTCTGCAAATCCAGTGACTGGCGTTAGTTGACCTGTCTTTACAATTGATGTGTCTTGGCTACAGGTGGATAGCCTAGGCCTTCCATTTCCTGCATGAAGATACTGTTTTATCTGGAAAGGAATTTTCGATGTTATTTTAAGGGCGAGTGGTGGAGTTATGGAGAGTGAGAGTTTTAAGTATAAAATGAATAATCTATTGTCACATCTGGACCCTACTTTTTTGAGAAGCTCATACCTATTATGAACAAATATGAACCAAATTCCCTGTCTTAACACATCAGTCTTGAGTGCCCACTGTGCTCCTTACTGAAGTGAATAATTCTAATGGGATGGTAAAATCTCATCAAGCCTTTTTCATCATTGTCAATAACCATGGAAAGGATTGTCGAACAAGAATCAAGTCAATGGTAAGGCCTATCAGCTACTATCAGATTGAAATAATTTTCTATTATTTTGCTCCTCTAAGGTAATTTGTATAAATAAGTCTTGAACATCGGGTGTGTGTGTGAATTGTTATGTGGAAGCTGAAAGTAACTGTGAAAATATGGCCATGTTCATTTGATGGGTTGGTGAAGGTAAAGAAGCGGTATAGAAGGTGACATGTTCTGAGATGCACAGAGAGGCCTCTTATTACATAGTTGCAATGCAGATGCCTTATATTTTCAGAATGCTTTTCATCCTTCAAGCAGGAGCAAACATTTTTCTCTTTCCTCTTTCTTGACTGCTACCATTGACAGTAAAAATCTTGATAATAGTAACTTTGAAAGTGTTTGGCTTTGGAATGAGGCCCCAAGTAAGAAGCATTTGGTAGCAAGAATAGCCAGAATATGTTTTGCAGAAAAAGGCAATCAGCATTTTTTAGCCTATCCCTTTTCAGAGTGTTTTCATAATTTTTGCTTTTAGAAAATCAAAGTGTCAGAGTAAGCAAGCTTGTATAATAGGGCTATTCAGCCAGAGAATGCTGTGCAAGTCGGGATTTATGAATTACTGAAGACTCCTCCACACTGCATCTAGGTTTATGCTTTCTGCTGTGGAGCTGGGAAGCTTCATGTCCTGGATGGCTCTGCAGGATGATTCCAGCTAGCTGGCCACCAATGAGATGGAAGGAGCCAAGACCTGTGTCTTGGGGTTGGTGTCTGCCAGGATGCAGACCTGTGTCCTGACAGCTGCTCCTGTTATGTCTTCACATGTAATGGGGAAAGGTGCTTGGCTGAAATCCTTTTCCAGCTGCTGCAACTCCTCCTTTGCACAACCAGGAAATACAGTTATTCTCTGTTCACTCACATGCATGCTTTAAGTGCTTATCCAAGCAGCACTGACCTAAGGCCCTGAACAAAAAATACACAGAAGGTCAAAAAAAGAGATTTGCTTGCTAGTAGGTCAAATGGAGAAAGGAGAGTCTTGATAAGAAAGATGATCTCTAGATGACCTCTAAAGGTCCCTTCCAACCCCTACCATTCTATGATTCTATGAGATGCCTTCTCTGATGTGGCTTTGCTAGAAAATGAAACAAAGGTGAACTGTATAACATGTTTTTAAGCTCCTGGCCAGTGACAGATACTGTTGCACCTCTATAGATGTGGAATCTGCCTCTGAAAATAATATTGTTTTATTATATAAGCAATTTAGTCAAACATCTTGGTCAAATATGAGGTATTTTTCTCCAACAAATACAGCAGGTGGGTCCCTGTGGAGTCTTGTAGCCTAAGCCAAAAATCAAAATTAAGCATACAGCAGAAAGAAAAAGCGGGGCATGTCCCTATTCTATTTTTAATTCCTTAGTATGGAAGAGTTCCCTGCCCCTTCCCTTTCTTTAACCATGTGTCCTCCAAGAGAAATCAATCTTTTTATTTCACCTATATTTTGCCTGGATTTATGTAAAAAGATCAGTTTGACCTGTACACACAGTTCCTAATGAAGGTGGCAAGCACATTTCTTGTGTCCTTCTTACATGGTCTGTTAAATGTTTTAATTGCATGCTAGACTGTTACTGTAAAAGTCATTGCTGAAGACTGAGGTTGAAGAGGATCGTGCTGTGTAATCCAGAGCAGGAGAACGACATGTTACGGAAAAAACAAAAAGAGGTTCTTGCTGCTAACAATCTTGAATTCCTTTGGCTTTATGTTTTAATGCAGGCCCAGCACTTATTTTCATGGCAAATAGTTTTCAGTCCACAAGTCCATTCTGCTCATCCTGCTCACTTTGATATGTCTGACAAAATATTTCCTCCAGAGAAATGTTGCAGATTACTTCCGGCAGGAAGATGTTACAACAGGGATGTTGGACACCAAGAGCTGTCTCAAATACTTGAGATGGCTTTAGTTTCCTCAAAATAAAATTCTGTGGGGTTTGGTCCTTGAAGAACTTAATGTGACCTCAGTAGTAAAATGTAATGCCCATTCCTTTGGCTTGCACAAGCCAATGATGGAATGATGACCTCTCTTCTCTGCTGTCATGATTTAGGCCAGATGGCAACAAAGCACCACATGGCCTCTTGCTCAGTCCCTGCATCCACCTCTACCTTATTTAGGATTGCAGAGCCCTCAGTGAAATGAGAGGAAAAAAGATATCCAAGAGACTTGTGGATTGAGACAAGGGCAGGGAAAGCTCACTGCCAATTGGGTTTCTGGGCAAAACAGACTTGACTACTCAACTTTGGATAGAAAGTAAGAATAGTTTATTGTACTGCCAGCTAGAAACAGAACAGACAGGAAGCAAAACCAGAGCAGGATAATTAGAAAAAAATACAACCAGCATTTTAAGATCTCCTTCCCCCACCCCTCCCTTCTTCCTGGGCTCAGTTCCCTGCTCCTGATATCTCTTATCTTCTCCCTCAGCAACGCAGAGGGGTAGGGAAATGGGGTATGTGGTCAGTGCCTCACAAATGATCTCTACCGCTTCTTTCTTCTCAGAGGAGGAGGACTCCTTATGTTCTTGACCTGCTCCAACATGGTGTCCCTCCCAGGTGATACCGTCCTCAATGAATTTCTCCACTGAGTACTTCCCAAGGCTACAGCTCTTCAAACTTCTCCAGTGTGGGAGTGCTCTGGAGCAGCAGCATTCCAGGCAACTTCTGCTGCAACACTGCCCTCCCACAAATTCACAGCCTCCTCTGGGCACAGTCACCACCCCTGGTGTGGGGTCCTGTGTAAACTGCCACTTCTCTGCATGGGTTGCAGAGGCACAGCTGCTATCTCCCCTTGGGATGCAGGGGAGTGTCTGCTCCAGCACGGTTCCTTCTCTCTTCCCTCACTGACCTTGGGGTCTACATGGTTGCTTCTCCCACATCCAACTCCTTCCACCACCCCCCAGAAAAGAAGGAAGAACCCTCCTCTTCCGGCTCCTTCTTCTTCTTAAGTGATCATGGAGGCAACCAATTGGCTCAGTCACAGCAGTGGGTCTGGCTCAGAGCTGGGGAGAGTTTTGAGCAACTTCTTACAGGAGTCATCTTTACAGCCCCTTCCCCCTTACCAGAAACAGCTCCACAGAAATCCATGAAGTGCTGTCTGGGAAAACAGTCTTTGTTTTTAAGTTCTAGAGCAAGAGGAAAGTAAATATATTTGAAAGATAAGTTATAATTTCTTTCTGCCTTGCAGTTTCAATGACTTCCCTACAGCCTTCCTCTGTATTTTTCACTTGTCAGAATACATCCACAGACTTCAGATTACAGTAGACCATGTAAAACAGCAGCAGCATCAGTTTTAAGCAAAAACAATCCTTGTGCTTTGTTTCCTTGTGGCTGTTTATTGAAGCATTCCAATGAATCTTTTGAGATTTTTTTTTTTCCTTCTTCTTTCTACCAACAGTCTCAGTCCTGGGCACAGCTGCAGGGGAGGCAGCAAGGGAGAAGGGGAAGCCTTCTGATGTACTTTGTCCAGTTACCATTGTTACACTATGTACTTAAGTACTGGAGATTGTGTTTAGTGAGGTGGTAGAATGGTTTGGTGTTGTTACTATTTACAAACATGATCTGTGTTTCTTTACTGTATCAGTACAGTCTGTCTACTGCTGCTTTTCATTGAATCTAGCACATGGGTTCTGCTTGACTCTTTGAAGCGTGCAACCGTCAAGAGAGATGTATTTTCCCAAACTTGTGCAATATAAAGATGTAAAGGTTCAAACATGACAGTTAAATGTTATTTAAAAAATCTCCTGCTCATACACAAGAGATGGACTTCTACAAATCCCGTGTCCCGTCTGTGCATTGATGTCTTGTGTTACTTCAGTCATAGGATTAGATAAAGTGCTTGCAATTGTTTTTGCCTTTTCTCTTCCTGCTCTCTCTGCAGTGCACATATATTGAGATTGAGCAGGTGGCGAAGACTCATGCTGTTGTGCTGAGCAGGCCCTCCTGGCTTTGGGGGGCAGAAATGGGAGCTAACGAGCATGGAGTCTGTGTAGCTAACGAAGCCATCGTGACCAGAGAACCAGCT
Organism: Urocolius indicus; assembly: GCA_013401255.1. NCBI lineage: Eukaryota > Metazoa > Chordata > Aves > Coliiformes > Coliidae > Urocolius > Urocolius indicus. The sequence continues at coordinate 259,235 of WBNH01001598.1, read as the reverse complement.
TCTGAATCTGAAGCCTTGCTTGGAATGGATCTCGTCAGGTGGGTGGTTTGCCAAGCTGTGACCAGCCTTTCAAACACCAAAGGTTTAGATGATGTTGATACTGAGTAACAGCTTTGTGGGGTTGTCATTAGATTTTAAAACAATATAAGCAAAAGACCTGTGTAGGCAGAGCTCCAGACACAGCTAGCTGAGTGAGCACTTAAAATGCTGGGAATTTGAATTTGTCTACCAAGTATGTACCAGTCAAATGTGGGTTCAATAAGCCTACCTTGTCTACCTGACCTACAGTCTAGCAGTTGTTATACTGATAGGCTAGGGGAAATTATTATAGTGTTAGTAAGGGACTGCTAACTGATTTGTAACATCAGCTTGCTGGCGTGCCCTTCATTCTCCCACACGTAACAACATCCTACTCTGACCTAAAAAGCTTATCCTGGGCTTGTAGCCAACTGTAGGCATAAACAGACTACTATGCCTTCCTGCAGCCCATGCATTCCAATGCAAACTATTGCCCTCATTTACATGCTGGCAAACAAACTCCTGTTCATTGAAGGCTATCTGCCTGAAAGGCTGGTGCTGCACTGTAAGTCTCAATCTGCATGCTGATCTTGCAGTGAAGAGAATTTAAAGGAGATTTAGGTGGGAAAGAAAGGTGAAAATGAAAAAAAAAACAAGACAGAATGGTGCAAACTTATTACAAGGAGAAAGGGAACAAATGGACTCAATTTAGTTAAAGATGGAACGGAGCAACAGCTGCTTATTTAAGTGAATCAATGTTAGAGCCAGTGGTCCATCTGGAATTCACCCTAGGATACTTAATGAGCAGGCTGAACCAATTTCAGCAGAGTTCTTTTTATTGAGAACTAGTACGAGATGGGAGATGTTATGGATGATGGGAAAAGGCTAAGTGTGGCTATACTTAATGGAGTTAAAAAGAGTTGTGGTTACAGACCAGTTTAACCACATTTCATGAAGGAGAAAAATACCACTTAAATATTGATGTTGATAAATGTGCAGTAGTAATAGCCAAGAAAATCCTTTCAAACCATTCTACTTTACTCCTCTAATGAGTTAACAGATTTTATGGGTAGAGGATATGAAATAGATCCGTTGACTTTTAAGAGGACATTAAAACCTTAGAAGCTATTCTCATAAGCAAGCTGGGGAGCATGAGTTAGAAGAAATTGTTGTGAGGTGTTTAGGTGCCTGAAACTGTAGTTGTAAGTGTTCTCTAACTATGCCTCATACAGTATCTGGTTCCAGCTACCATATGTTGAGAGGAATATGAGCCAGTTGGAGAGATTGCAGTGGAAATGGGAAATATGATCAGAGTCCTATAGAGTCTTACCAAGGAGAAAATCATGAAGGAACTGGGGTTATATTTCTCTTTGGTATTTTCTCTGAACTCCAAAGGAATTTGTGCAGAAGCTGTAACTAGGAGACTAGTGAGTTTAATTGCATCAAGGCATACTGAATAGAAAATACAGGACAATGTTTTGCTGAGAAAAAGGGTATGTTAGGTGTGTGACTTGCCAAGCTCCAGCTTTAATTTTTTATCTCCTACTACTACCCTTTTGAAACTTTAACAAACCATTGTTTTAGATGCAGAGTTCTGTTTATTTTTGCCACACTTATTGCAGTCTCAAAATACCGTTTAACATTCTAATAGAGATGTCATCCAGCAGCTCTAGATTTATCCACATTAGCAAATCAGGAGATATCAAAATAATACCTGTAGATATTACCCTCCCTCTCTTCCTTCTTATCTGCAGAAAAAAATGTGCATAGCTCAAATGCAGGGAGTGCTTCAGGCAGAGAGAATTAGAGGTGCATGCACACTACCATCCACCTCTTGTTCCAGCCAAAATGATTCTTTCTCTTGCTATGAAGACTTGACCAATTGTTTTAAGCTTATCTGTTGGGATCACCTCATAGAACAGGGAGCCATCGAGTGCAAAATCAATCATTTAGGCTGCAGTGAAGCAGCTGGCACCAGCTCTGCCCCTTTACCCGTCTGCAGAACAGGCTGATTCTATCTCTTGGGATTTATTGGAATAAAAATAATCTGAGGCATTTTAAGCCTGATTAAGACATGCATATCTCTGCTGGCCAAATATGTATATGTTGGACTTCTGCATCTGTGTCGGGTCCTAGCTGAAGGATGAAGACTGGCACTCTGTGTGTGCATGTGTGACTAGCTGCTTGCAAAAGAAACTAGAAGAATTTGTTCTTCAGAGCAGGCGTGTTGTTAACCCAGGAGTGTCATTCAGGTAGCAGAGTCAGATTTAGCTTGAATGCTCATACTCCCCTAAGAGTTTGCTTCTACATTCTCTTGATGTAATTATTTTAATTTTATTTTCTTTTCTGTAGGGGAGACTTCCTCTTTCCTTGAACTCATTTGGAATTGTCACTTTTCAGTTAGGATTTAAAATCCAGCCAACATGGGCTAAGGCTGTATGTGGGTGTTGTGAGAGAGAGCACACTGTGTTAAACAGACCAGAGGCATCTTTCAGCAGGGTTGTATAGTTCAGAAGTCAGCGTGTTTTGTTGTTGAAATAGAATAAGAGAAATTCACCCTGCAATCTCACAGGCAAAGCATTTTTTAGAACAAAGGTCACAATGGACACTAGTAAAGATGCATTTCACAGATTTTTTTTTTTAGCTTATTTAGTAGCTGGATGCTGGCTTAGTGACTCAAAACCAGCGCGTTAGCTTGTATACTACTGTATCGGTGGATTAAGACAGATATCTACAGATTTGTAGCTTGGTAGCATATCACAGCCTGTCAGAACATATGAGTCATCCTTAACAAATGAATAAAGTTTGTGTGATTAACTTGAGGGATAGAGTTTGGTCATATTCCTTACAGGCTAGTCCTCATCTCAGTTTACATAAATGGAGAACAAGAACTTAGTGATAACTGACAGAAAAATGGAGAGAGGACAGGTTCCAGAACAAATTCCTAAGAAACACATTTCCCTGTTTTGGGGATCATTCAGAAGCTGCACTAGTATTGCTGCATTGGTTGGCTTACCAGGATTTCCTTCAGATATTCTTCCGAGTGTGGTTGCAGTTTGGGGTTTTCTGAGGCATGGTTGCTTCTAGAAAGCAAACGTTTACTTAGGGGAAGAACATTAATATGAAGAGATAGTATACTGTTTTGCTTAGGCTGACACAGTTAGAACAGGACAACGTTATCGTACAAAAGGTATATATGGAGAAGCCTTATTTTTTCAGTGTTGTCTTGGTTGTTAATCTTTCTCAGTTTGTATTACTTTGTCCTTTTCATAGCTGGTGCAATAACTTTTTTTCAGAGCCACACAGAGATGCCAATCTTAGCAGGGAATCAAGAATGCTGTTTAAAATGGTATTACTTTGTTTACCAGGTTTTTTCCTTAGAGACATCAAAACTGAGTACAGTACAATGTCATCATTGTGTGTTAGTTTCTTCACTTGGAAATTCTGCATCTGTAACCAATACATGAAACTGAAAAACTTAAGATGATGTTTTGACAAGGTTATAATATTCTGTGATAGCATGTTGGAGACACTGAGGCAGTGGATTGTACAAAATCACCGACGTTTTCTTGATGAATAATTCCCATTTCTCACCTAGGGGTGAAATTACTTAAAGCTTTTCTTCCAACTCCCCTTGAAGGGTCCTCTGAAGTGTGTTAGTGGGAGGGAAGGGGCTGCAGTTATGCAGGACGTTGATCCCAGGATGACTGGCAAGACCTACAGTTTTGTGGAGATGAGCTGCAGGGTTGGTGATTTTGTTTTCTTTGGTTTTTGCTGTCCCTTGTGACTGTCAGAAGCAGTCAAACAAAAGCAGAGCCTAAGTAAGTAAAGTGGAAGTAAATGTAACACTGGAGCCATTTGCGAAAAAGGATTTAAAAAATATTTCTTCAGCCGGAATCTCTACTGTAGTTTTGACAGAGAAAGAAAACTGTAACCATCTCGGAAGGAAAATTCAGGAAAACATGATTAAGACTTTTAGTGTGATGTTATGTCGCTTAGCAGGTTTTGATCTAATTGTAACCTAATGCATTTGGCCATAAACTGGGGAGAAGGAAGCAGATTATCACTGAATCTAGTGACTGTGTGGTCACCAAGGTAGTTTTCAGTCTATTAATTGACCTGTGGCAGTGACAGCTCTTGGGGCTGTTCTCAGGCAATAAGTGAGACATGCTTTTGGTCAAGCTCCTATAGTGTATGCTAGAACTGGCACCTCTGCATTGCTCTGAAAGTGATTGCACCAGCACTGGAAAGGATGAAGGAATAATGTAAATGCATGGGGATGGAAAATGGAGACAACGATACAAAGCAAGTTTCAGCTAGTGAGAAGACAGGATGGAAACACTTTATAAATGCAAAGCAAGAAGACGATAGGGGAGAAATTGTCACTCTAAGTTAGAACCCTAATATTCTAGTTGTCTGTGCTTTGTCACTGAGTGATAAATAGATGCTGCTGAGAGAGACAAAAGCTATGCTTTCAATAATTCACCCTGAACCAAGGCTAATCATAGCAACTATTTAACAAAGCAGGCCCAGTGCAGAGATCACATTGATTAATTTAGGTCAACAAATTTATATTCAAGTTATCAGGATTTAATTTGTGTACTGTAGCTTTTGGGAAGAAAATGAGCAGTGTTTTCTTGTCATGTGAAATCCAGGGAAGAGGAAAGGGCCAACGTAGTACTTGTATTTAAAAAGATGAATTTTTTTGAATTATGTACTGGTCAAAATGACCTTGTGCATAGAGCTATTAGACAATGATAAACACAGAGGAAAACATTAAGGTGACAGAAGCAACAGAGAGACATTTTGAACTGGTCCAAGTAACTCTCCCAAAGGACAGAGTCATCGATACGCAGTTTGAAATACTGCATTTCCTTGTTAGCAGTAATTGCATTTTGAAACCAGTGGAATCATTTGTGGGTCTAATTTAGACTCTTTTGGTTACTGCTTTTGTTGGTGATTTGGTTAAGGATGTAAATGATGACAAGGGATTATCTTATCCAATTTATTCAAGGCAGGATGCAGTCACAGAATCACAGAATAGTAAGGGTTGGAAGGGACCTCAAGAGATCATCTAGTCCAGCCTCCCTGTTAAAGCAGGGCCGCCTAGATCAGATCACACAGGAAAGCATCCAGGCTGATATTGAAGACCACCAGAGAAGGAAACTTCCCACCCTCCCTGGGCAGCCTGTGCCAGGGCTCCCTCATCTGAACAGTGAAATAGTTTTTGCTTATGTTTATATGGAACATTTTGCATTCCATCTTTTTTCCATTACCCTGTGCTCTGGCACTGGATACAACAGAAAAAAAAAAGAGATGCCCCAGCCTCCTGACAGCTACCATTTAGATATCTGTAAATATTATTGAGATCCCCCTGCAGTCCCCCCTAGACTAAACACCCCAGTTCCCACAGCCTTTCCTTGTAAGGAAGATGCTCCAGTCCTCTGATCATCCTGGGGGCTCTGCACTGAACTCTCTCCAGAAGTTCCCTGTCTCCCTTGAGCTGGTCATTCCCCATATCTTTGCAAAATCTATTCTCGTGCCTCAGTTTACCTTTCCCTTTAAACTTCCTTTTAAAATCACAGTGTTTTAGACATCTAATTACTCTTAGTTAAGACAAAAACTGTGTGTGGTATTTAATTGTTAAACATTTTTTGGGGAAGCCCCTGCAGTATCACTGAAGCATGACTGCACAAATGCTGCTGTCTACAGCGTGCAATAGACATCAAAGGGTAAAAAACACCTAGCTTCCATGGCCATTGAAATACTGGAGCATTGGAAAAGGGGTTGTAGAGAGACTGTAGTACTGAATACTCCCTTTTTTAATCTCCAGTAATATTAATGTGCAATTTCCCACTCTTCTATACAGAAACTTGGATACAGCTGTCACATTAAAAAAATTGCCCTTCAAATTTCTTCTGCCTGAGGCAGGGGATAAATAGAGCACTGTGTTTACAGTGCAGTTGGTAATTGGTTTACCATTGGTTGGTAATTGAACTGTTTTTAAAAGAACTAAACTAAACGATAGGCTTGAGAATAAAGAACCAGTGCAGAAAATAAAGACTTGAAACAAACTCAGTAATTTAATATCTCATCCTCTAATTCTAGTAAGTCATTGAAGCAAGAATTATTACACTAGGCATATTTGACACGTTGGCATTTTAAAACCAGATCAGTGCTGGTGTTTAAAATTAACAGCTTATGGAGACCTCACTGTTGCATGTCTGTCTGAATCTCTGTTTTACATTTTTCTTACAGACTTGGCTTAGAAAGAGGTGCAACAGCTAAAGAAGCACTGGATGTAATAGTTGCTCTGTTGGAAGAGCATGGACAAGGTGGAAATTATTATGAGGATGGGAGTTCATGCCATACTTTCCAAAGTGCATTTTTGATTGTGGACAGAAATGAAGCCTGGATACTGGAGACTTCTGGAAAATACTGGGCAGCAGAAAAAATCACAGGTTGGTTTACCCCTCACAGCAAACCTCTCATAATTAATAGCTCTAAAGAATTGCCTTGGAAGAATTGGTCTTAAAGTCACTGAGTTTAAGTAAGTGATTAAATTTATGCAAATGTCTCATTAAATCATTGATTTTAATATTCTATATTTGTACTACTGTTATTTTTTGAAATGATTTGATTTGCATTGGCTGATGTAACTTTGGATTTTCTGTGAAGCTGGAGGTTGTTACCTGTACACATAAGCACCATAATAATCACCACGCTTAAAGTTTTGCCTTTGGTGAGTGTTATATTTTCCTAGATTTATTTACTATTCAAGTGTATGTGTGACATTCTTTTTGATAGAGTTAAGCCCAAATTGTTACTTACGAATCTAAAATATTAAGAGGGAAGAATGAAGCATTCATAGCTTTCAGTAAAGGGCTTGTATTAGGTGATAAACTGAAAGGGCTGCTGCAGTACAGTCCCTTCGTATCCCCATTTCTTACCTGATACTGCAAAACAATACTTTTCTGCCCTTTAAACTTGTAGGTGATTTCTTTTCATGTGTGTGTGAAGCCAGAGTTGCCAAACTAACTTGTAGATTTCTTTGGCTTGGTGACGGAACTTGTGCAAAACTTTTCAAATATGTGCCACCTTAATGTAGTGTGGTTATCTAGGGATGTGTGTTGGATTTATTCTCAGTTGGCTTTTGTTTTGAAGGGATTTTTATTTTCTCCAGGGCTTTTTAAAATATACTCACAGTTGAATGAATTAAACATTCAGATAATTTAAAGGGATTTTTATCATCCATGATTTGAGCTGTGACAGATTTGTTTAATTCTCTTTTTGTTTCTGCTTCATTGGAAGGTAGGAGGTAGTAGATATGGGGAGGAGTGAGGTTTGACTTTGTTGAAAATACCAAGGCAAAGAAATAACACCAGGTTGTGTAATGGTGTGTGATGGCCTATTGACAGTTCTTGTCATCAAATAGGAATTGGCTTACTGTAGCAGGGATGGTACTTTCCCAGGCAAAGCTTGCATTTTAAGGATACCTGCAAACCAGAGGAGGTCTTCCAGCACAGATTCCAAACTTAGAGGGAAGACTGATAATGCTGTCCTGATCAAGTCCAGATTCTAGGAATCAGCTGCCTCCTGAAGTTCCTAGGATTATGCAGTGACAGCCTGCCTTCTTCTGTTGACCTACCTGTCTGATATTTGAAGAAGAGAGATTTTTTTACTTGGCCTTTTTAGCTGCATCAGCAATAAATAACCTCTCATCCTTCTTCCCAGTGAGCAAACTGCTGCCTTTACTGCTTGCAGCTTTTTGAAATGCTGCAGCAGCTCTGTTCTGATTTTTTACCAGCACATTTCTCTTCAGGAGGTCCTTGAGAGCTGCAGATAGTTTCCATCTCCTGCAGCCTGCCAGAGCTGTCAGGAGGAAAGGCTGCTGGCTATGCAGGAACTCTGTATTTCATAATTTGTTCTTGGGGATCTTTTTTTTTTTTTTAGCTTTTAAGTGGCTCTTGAGCTTTCAAAGGAATGCACAGGTGCTGCTAAAACAGGGAAAATGTGTCGTTCCCTGGTGTGAAGGCATTTCTTTTTCCTGACTCTGTCCTCAGAGCTGTTCGGTTTCTAGCATTACTGCTGCAGTTTTGTAAAACTTATAGTGAATATTTATCAAGCAGCTGTGACAAAAATTTAAGGATGAGCACTTTCAAGTCCTTCCTACTACTCTTCTTCAGTTGGAACGGAAAAAATCCTTTTGCTTGATAAATTTTCATTTTTTTGAGGGAGATCAAAACCACAAAATACTGTTCAACATGAGTTAGTGAGTAGCTTGCTTAGCTCAATACAAACAATATTCCCATGACTCAAGACAAGAAAACTGCCTGAAAGTTACACTATTTGAAATCAGCACAAACTGGCCATGACCTCATAGAACTCAGAATGGAATGACAGTGATTCTGATGCAGATTGATGTAAAGAGCTTCCTACATTAAGTTGTTACTCATTATTTAAATTGCATGTATGAGGCATTACAAAAGGAAGCTTACTTTTGTGGAAGGCAGTATTTAATAACTCTCACAAATCCTACTTTAGTTTCTGTTTAAGAAAATGTTTGTGCCAAATTACAGAATCTGGGTTTGTTTTAGTTCATAGATTTACTTTCAACTCTTTCCCTGGCTTCCAATGCACTTGCTTTATTCTCTCTAAGGAATATATGCAGCAGCCACTGCTAGGCATGCTGTAGATGTACGAATATAAGCACTTCAGTTTGTCTGAGAAAAGCAAATTAAAAGACTCATTATTCTTTGAAGTTACACTTTCTTTTTATTTCATATCATTTTAAAATTTAAAATGAAACATGAAGCTTAATTTAAGCTTATCTTGCTGCTTAAAATAAAATTGTTTTTCATCTGGGAAGTTGAAAGCAATCGGTGAGCTTGAAAAATATTTTCCAAATTAACTTTTCTGTGTTGAGGGGCAAAGAAGATTCATTAAATTGAATGCATCTCTGCTGAAACATATTCTGAAATCAAGTCAGACCTCAAGCCTTTTTGTGGCAGTGGAGTACACTATTGGAGAAAAGATTAGGCAAGTGCCTTTGGCATTTGAAGACCACTGCGTCGTGGTCAGGACATTTGAGGTGAGAATTATGAATCTACTCTTCTGACTAAATAACACCATTAATCATTAGGCAGTGAACAGACCTAAGTAGGGCAGAGAGAACTGAGTTCTACAGCCTGCTGTGCTGCTGATGCAGTCATGCCAAATGTACGTCCTAACCAGCGGTTTAATTTGTTTCCTAATTGAAGTGACATTGGCTTACCACCTTCTGCCAGGAAAATGGTATTAATGCTCTCTTTTAATCTGTGGCTCTTTCTACAGAGGGGGCAAAATGCATTTGCAATCAGCTTTCATTAACTACGAAAATTGATGCTGAGCATCCCGAGCTAAGGAGTTATGTGAGGAGCCAGGGCTGGTGGAACGGAGACTCAGACTTCAATTTTTCTGAAGTGTTCTCTCTGAGGGATGACCATTTAGCTTGCTCTTCTGGCAGGGAGAGTCTAGAGAAGCAAAGTGGTAAGTGTTGAACCATCTTCATGTGTGTGCAGCAGGATTTTTACTCACTACTGCCTCTTTTCAGGTATTCTGTCCAGAAGTACACATGGATGAGACTACTTCTACATGTAAAGCATGTGGAAGAAAAGACTGGAACTGAAGATTGTCCCTAAACTTGCCACGATTTAGGATGAAGCCCTTAGTGTGCCCCTCGAATTTAAGGTTCTAAAGCAGGAATGCAGTTATAAAATAACCTTCTGCACTGTTGCTGTGGTGTATGTGATGTGCCACTGTGCTTGTGCTTCAGTGTAATTATAGTGGCCCTGCCTAACACTAAAATTGTAGTAGTAAAAATTAAAAGTGGCCTCACATATCAAAGTTAGGGGATTCTGCATTTTGGGAGGTTTGCTTAGGTTTTTGAGGAAGGAATTAAGATGATAATATAAGGAAGAGCAATGCCAGTCAGTTGCAAAATGAAGCCTCTTTTTCACTGTCAAGCAGAATAAAGTCAGCCGAACAGATAACATGCTAATTCCCTTCAGTCAAAGGAAGGAGTTATTTCTAGACCAAAATTTATTAATGACTTAAGTTCACTGCAGCTGACCAAAATAGCTCTGAAATGACCAGCCTGCAGCAGTGCATGGCTGACATATATCTGCTCTTTCATGTGTGAAAAATGGTACAGATTATCTTTTTATAAAAAGCCCTTTATAACTGATATGAATCACTAGATTATTAGCATTTTCACATGTTGGCAAATGTCAAGAAGAGGACAGCAGTGAAATATTTATTGCCATGCAGAGTTCCTGCTAAGGCTGTACACGGAGCATGGTTTGTGTCAGAGGCATGTATGGTAACTGAAGGATCAGCCTGAGGGCCCTCACAGATAGACAGATGGCTAATGCTGCAAATCTTGCAGATTGCTGGGTTGTTCTTTGTCTCCTGGTGTGTTGAGGCACCTGTGCATCGAAGGGGGAGTCAGTGCAGGGTCTGAGAACCTGGCAGGAAAGAAGACCTACCTGCCAAAGGGGTAGGGCAAGAAAACATGGAGGTGCCGTGGGGAGAAAGCTGTGATAAGACACAGGCAGGGGATTGTTGCAGATACTGTTTTGGAGAAAAACCTCAGAGCCTAAGTCTGCTGCTCTAACACCTATCAATGCCAGATGGTGTTTCAAAATTTTGACTAAGAGCTGTTGGAAATAGATGACAAGTGGAGGATCAGGGCGCTCCCATTCTGCCCGGGCTTGGCTAGAGGCAGCTTCTTAGAGGAAAAGGGGTTTTTGATATAAGTAGTCTCTTCATAGTGATTGCTAAAGCAGTATTACAGACATGATGGCCTTCTTCCTGAAAAAAAACTTCTGTAATGACATTTCTCCCTCCCTAGTAGTTTTAATGCCCAATTAATGCTTCTTACTGTTCTCTTTTACTAGCTAGGCAAGTTCATTCAGGGTTTATATCGTTTAAATAGATGCTATTAACTGGGATTTGAGATATTCCCATATGGATTGTCATTGGTCACATTAGGCCGAAGCCCATTCAGGCTAAAATTGTACCTGGGGTCCAAGCCATTGAGAGCTCAACACTTTTTTTTCTCCTCTTTCAAATAGGTGCTGTTTCTGCACAAGCTATGATCGATGTCCTGCGTGATAAGGACACCGGCGTCTGTGTGGACTCTGAATCTTTCCTTACTACAGCCAGCATAGTGTCTGTTCTGCCTCAGGACCCTAGTTTTCCCTGTATCCATTACTTCACTGGCACACCAGATCCTTCAAGGTAAGCCACAGCATGGGAGTTCCCTGGGTGTGGAGAAGATGATGGGTCAAAAGATGTTAAATAAACCCTGAGTTGGAACGTGCCTCGAGATCATGCTCTAACCAGAAGTGCCATCGGTTGTGGTTGGTGTGCAATCTAGTCCTGTGTTACTGATCTGCATCTTGGGGCAATTCTAAATGGACACCACTGGGATGGAAGGCCAGACCTGAAGCTTTGCCTAAATTCAGAGCTTCCAGAGTAAATGCAGTTTAGGGAAGAGCCAGGAACTACTACTCCAGCATAGCTGCTTTCCAGTGGGTTCTTGCTGTGATGACGAAGTTGTGGACCATTTCAGTCCCTTCTCTTGAACAGGTGGGTGCAGAACTGAAACAAATGAAGAGTCTAACTAGCAAAGAGGGAATGTGTACTCTAGGTAGCCTTGTATGACATTGAAATGGTAACAGAGCAGAACATCTGCAGGTCCTAGTTATCCCAGGTCTGGTTTTTATTGGAGGGACAATTTTCAGTTGGTTTAAGTGATGTCTTCTCTAGTTGAAAGTAGCGGAAGAGATATGAGAATTCAAAGGCTAGATCATAAAAGAAATAATGAATTGTCTTGCGTTTTAAGCAGAATCTACAGAAATTATAGCAAACCATTTGCAGTTATTCCTGTAAGAGGAGCGGTGGTAGGCATTAGGAGCTACCGAGTGCTACAGAAGTCACCCATGCCAAAAGGGCTTTCTACCCACTCTGCATTATGCAACCCAAACCTTCAGAGTTAAACAGTAAGTTTGGAGTTGCTTACTGAAACTTTTCTTGATGCAGATCCTTTGAGTTAAAAAGGAACAAGTCTTCAAATGGTCTTGGTGGGATTTCTGTCCTTTTTAAAGGCAGAGAGTCTAGCTGTAAAAAACTTTGTTTAGAGGCCTTTCTTGTTTTGTTTTACATTCTAATGCACTAGAAAAGTATTATTTTAAGTGCAGCCAGTGAGTCACAGAAACTCTTAGTCAGCAAGGCTTCATGACAGTGATGGAAAGGGTAGCAGTGAGGAACCTACTGATTGTATGCAGGTAGGGGTTATTAACGATGTTTTGCAGAAGTCTCACACTTCTGGCAGCTTCTTTATTGCAGAATGCAGACTGTTGGTTAGCGACTCATCTAAGGGGAAGGAAGGCAGTTTCTCCATGCATTTGCCAATACCTCCTCTCAGAGTCGCAGGAATTAAGATCCTGGATTGATGACATTTTGTTAGCTCTTCTCTTTGCAGTTTAGGTCAAAACTCAGTGTTGAAGTTGTTCAAGAAGTGTCACAGTATCGGTAGTTATGTCTCCCCACCTGACATAAAATTCTTCAGTTCTGATTATATGCCAGTTCTGATTATATCCTCACACACTGAGGTATGGAATCTTCCCTGCTCCACACATGTGTGTTTGGGATCTTAATGAAAATTAAGTCTGAGGAGAAGTGGCAGTGTGAACAGAGGAGAATAACTGGCGTGAGGCTGAGTGCTCAGACTTGTTCAAAGGAGAAAAAAACACTTGGAGAGCAAAATACAGTGCTACTTTTTAAAAGAAATGGCACAAAGGAGATCAAAGAAGCCTACAGGTAAAAAGGGGTACTGAAGTTATGCAGGAATTGGCAAACTCAGTTCTTGGAAAGCACAGAGATTTATTTTGTTTGTGATCAGTATCAGTTCAACCTAGTCTGTGTGTAGTGTAGAGAAATCACCCTGCTGTTCTGTATCTGTTGTTTTTAAAATAGTCTGGCAAAGGTTTCAATAACATACATAAAATCTCTCCTGTTACTAAAAGCAGTACTTCTTATTTCTTTCAGGTCCATATTTAAACCCTTTATTTTTGCTGATGATGTTAAATCAGTTCCAAAAGTACAGTCTCCTTCTTTTGGTGATGATGATCCTGCTAAAAAGATACCTCGATTCCAGGAGAAACCTGATCGCAGGCATGAATTGTACAAGGCACATGAATGGGCTCGATCTCTCTTTGAGAATGACCAGGTAAGAGCTGTGGGATGTGGAATTAAAGACATAAATGTAGGTTCCTAAGTCTGTAATTGACTTCAGCCTCGCTCCCTGAAAAACATCCTCTGAATACGTTTAGAACCCTTGCAAGCTTAGCTTGAGTAATGACGCCCTCTGGAGGACGAACTGTTCCACACGCGTTTTGTGGTGTCCTGAGAGGATTGCTCAGCCCTGTTCCTTTCACAAAGTGCCAAGTCAAACTGACAAGTGGAGTAGCTTTCTCAGTCCCCATTGTATATATGGTCTTTTAAAGTGATTATTGAACACTGGATGCTAGTGCAGCGTAGTGTCAGAATTAAATGGTAGGATGATGGCAGGAGTGTTGTAATTTAAATGACATGCTAGATTCAGAACGACATGGGGTTTTTTCCTTGAAGGAGTAGTTTGCACGTGACAGTTTTGCAAGTCTTAATTTACTGCATTTCTGTTACTTTGTAAGAATTAACTGAAAATGTCACATGAGGAGAAGGGTTGCTCCTATATGCTATAATGCAGGTACTTGAGGGCTGAAAACCTTCCAGTGTACAAAAGATATTAAAGATCTCTTATGGGAATAAATTTTGAACTAAATAAAGGCAGGAAAGGGATTTTTTTGTACACCTATTCCAACTGAGAATACAACTTCCAATTCAGAGACAACTTGTGCTGTTCTGGTGCAAGCAGTTCAATGACTGGTTTTTGACATTTGCATTACAACCACAACAGTGAACTGAGTAGGTGGTTATAAGCACGTAAAACAGAGAGCTCACCAGGGCAGGCCAGGCACGCTGCTATTGGTATTTCAGACAATTTGTGGAAGACCCACATAGTCACGTTTAACTTCCACAGAGGAGTTGCTTTCCTGCAGTTTTCCTCTGTGCAGATTTGGGTAGGTAAGACTCTTGCTAAGATGGTAACAGCATTCAGTCTCAGCCTTTGGGGGATTAAGCAACCTTTGCTTGTACAAACTTTATTTAAATGCAGGTTTGGATAGATGTGATTCTTATCCCTTAGAATGATTTAATTTAAAATCTGTGGCCTCTGTGGTAACATTGACTCAATGTGCAGCTGCCTCCTGTAGCATTATGCAAGATGCTAATTTAGGGAAGACCCAGAAGAGGTATATTAACACCTTGTGAACTCTTCCCTCTTAAAGTCCCACAGTGTGACACCAAAAGTTGAAGGCAGAGAAGGAAATGGAGCTTTTAGCCAGGCTTCATGCAATAAAAAATTGCCCACCTGAGAGCCTAAACTTGAGCTTAGGCACTCCTTCTGCAGCAATGCTGGTATAAATCCTGGCATGTGCAGAACCCTCACTCATTCTAAAAGCTTTTTTTTCCCCCTGGAATTTAATTGGGAAAGCTGCAAGCAAATGAAACAGCAACTTCTGTATGTTAAAAGAAAACCAAACCAATCACCCAACCAAAAAAAAAAAAAAAAGCCCCAAACAAAAAACCCACCCCAAAGCCCTAAACTTTATTTAAATAACATCTGGATAAAACAAAGTGGCACCACTTTCAGGAAGGAATTGCCTGCTCAGAAATACAAAGGGAAGTCACAATGACACAGAAAACCTTCTCTGGGATATGGAATCTTAATGCTGTTACATTACACATCATCTTGCAGGTGATGATCTGATGGATACCTCTGTACCTTCCATGATTTGTACAATCCTTGGGGCTTCTCGTCTTCTCATGTAGCTCCATTTGTGGATTTACAGGCTGAAGATGTTGCTGTAGCTCTTTATCCTGTGTACAAGCCTTATACCGTTTTCCTCTATCCATCTTTCGCTCTGTCTTCCTTCTCTGCTTTAAACTTAGCAGCTCCTTCTTGGTTATTTTTCTTAATGCATAAAGTGTCCAGCACTGTTCCTTCTAGCCTCTGACCATCCAGAAAACTGTTAACAGAAATAGCTTGTACTTAAAAGGTTTTCTCATTTTAAAATAGAGTTGAAAAAATCTCAGTAACAGAGGAGAACAGTAAAATGCTTTAACGAGCCTGTTTGCTGGTTAATTGAGTTTGGTTGTTTCATGCCTCTAGGATAAAGGCCAGAAACTGATGAGGATTATGTTAGACCTTGAAAAACAAGGCTTAGAAGCAATGGAAGACCTGCTTACTCGTACAGAGATTCTGGATCCTGCTGAAGTAGTGGATCTTTTCTATGACTGTGTTGACACAGAGCTAAAGTTCTTCAAATAAAGTAAGCAAACACTTCAGTTCTTCAGATACTGAGTTTCTGGCACCAGCTATCAGTGAATGTGAAATGTTGGATCCCATTCTGATCCTCCTCCTTCACACTAAGCTAAGGGTGTTCAGAACTGGGTCTAAAGCTGCCTTTCTACCTTAGTGCATCTGCTTGGACTGTCTCCAAAGTCCCTTTCCCTATGCTGCACTGCAGGCAAATTTGGGTTGGTTTTATTTATTTTTTTTTTTTTCAATTTCCCTTTTGCTTGGAATGGAGTTTAAATGGATTTTATCTCATTTCAGCTACAGTGGCTATTTTTAGCCTTGTCACTGGAAGACTGCAAAGTTCTTCAAGCCTTGAAAGAAAGTCTTCACACTTGTGAATTTGCAGGAAAAAAACCCATTTCTAGAGGAAAAAAATTCCTTGCTAGCTGTATCCGGTTAACAACTTGCTTTCCTTTGTCTGATCTCGTGGTGTTCCTGTTTGTGTATGTATATAGTGAAAGGAGAAAGTCACCGACTGGTCCGATTCCTGTGTGCATGCTGGCTAATTTAGTACAGAATGTTTAAATATGTATGTTGGGCAACCAATTAAAGCAAAGATTAACTTCATCAGGTAAACCGCCATATTGTCATTGAAAGCAATCGAGTTTTTGCTCTGTCGCTCAGGACTAGGCTCGCAGCAAAGCTGACTGGCATTCTTCTTGCTGATTCATACCCAGACTGGTAGAGCTGAAGGCCCAGTTTTGAGGGGCAGGAAGACAAGTCCTGGTTCTTGACCTTGCTATACTGGCCTCATCAGGGTACATTATGGTACCTCAGTGGCTGACATGATGCTTGTGCACGTTACCTGAACGAGGCCCCCTGGTTAAGGTTTGTCTTCGGCTGCACCAGCTGTGAGAAGATGTGCCCATGGCAGCTGCAGCACGTGGCAGCTGCAGCATGTGGCCAGCCTGGGCACCACACAGCAGGCACCTCTGCAGCACCTGCTGCCTCTTCAGGTGACAGCAGTAAGGTCTTGTGTTTATGTATAGGCTACACATTTGGAGATTGTTGAGGGAGCAGATGCTGGACATTGATCAGTAACCCAACTATTGACCCTCTTTCTGCCTTTGTGCAGCTGCAAAGTTCCTAGTGATCTGTGGTGAGTGTCCTTGGCTGTGGGATCTAGTATGTACCCATGAGTTATCAGCTGCTCTGCTTTACAGTTGCCTGTGTTGCTCTCCCTGGGCTCTGTGCAGTTCTGCAGCATGTCAGGCAGACCTGCTTGTCATGTATTTTCTTCTAGAAGGGAGATAGGGCAAACACTTTTAAGAACTAACCCAGTAAACACTGCTTCCCATGGCCTGTGAAGACAGCTGGGGTTTTTAACAGGTTCAGACAAGAAGTCCACATCTTTAATATGTGAAAATTGGTAGACAGTTAAAAATCCTTGTCTGTTCAGGGAAGGGGATGGTGAAGAACTGCAGGCTTCTGTATTGAGGAAATAAAAGCTCCTTAGAAGGCAGCAACACCTCAGCTGGAACCTGTAGGAGTTGTGCATTAGGGTAATGGTCACTGCCCCATTGACACACTGCCTTCTTGCATTTTTTTTTAATAGAAGGTTGTTCTGTTTGGCCTCATTACTTTGCTGTTGCCTTCTATGCCAGCTCACCATTGGACAGGACACCAAGGCCTTTCTATTTACAGAGAACAAGCAGGAAGGAATTCTCTCTTATGGCCTACCTCATGATCTTCCCATTCACAATGCACCTCTCCCATGCTCTCTATTACAGGAACATCTCCTGGGGCCTAGGTCTTCTGAAACTGGAGACGAGGGAAGGAGGAAATAGGCAAGTAAACACTAAAAATTAGCTTCTGTCTACCTAGCCAGCATAGGGACTGTGAGGAGCAGACTCCCTTTCAGAGGGTATTGTGCTGGATGAAGCCAGCTGAAAGAGGAGTGTGCGTTTGACAACTGCTGGAAATGGACTTCCCAGGAAATGAATCCGCTTTGGGAAGGAAAGGGTACCTAGAATGAAAAGACTCCTAAATCAGAGTACACTTAACACACACCGTGTTGAACTTCAAAGCTACTTTTATAAGGTGTTGGTTGCTGAGCACTTTGCATCCTCATAGGAGTAGCAGGATATTTGTGAACAAGGGGAGAGAGGGATAAAATTATTGCCCCAGCCTGAGGGCTGAAATTAGAATGTACCACTTCACACAGCATTTTACATAACTCGATCTCTAACTTTTGAGAGGTAGGAGGGAGGCAAGATGAGAAGAGAGTTTTCCTTCTAAAAACGTAATGTATCTTTGCCTGTTTCATACAAAAGAAGAAACCAACACTTGCAATTATCTTGTGGGGATTTATGTCCTTATTTGGAACTGCTTATATGACAGAACTAATAAACTGTTTTGAGCACAGTGACCCAGGTGGTAATCTCCCAGTAGTATGTTGCTTTTGCTTGAGCTGTATAGTGCACTGAAAAAAGCCCAAGCCAGCTGTGTCACAGCACCATGCTTGAGTGCAATTCCTAGTCTTGCAAGTCTGAGAAACCAGAGCAAGCCTGTGGCCTTACCCTTTCCAGTGGCCTTGAGTGCAGCTGGGATCAGTGGAAGGATGGAGTGGGGCTAATGCAACCAACTGCCCCTGGTCACAGCCAGTGGGATTCCCTGTGTCTCCAGGTAACAGCAACTTTGGGAGCTTCAATGGATCCCAAACAACAATCTCGTATATGTGGAAATAACATTTCACCAACGCTGGCAAAGATGCACAGGCTTTTTAATCTAATCCCTGAAAGATGATGTTTGCTTCCAAAATACTCCCAATCGTGATTAAAACAGGAGTCATTCTTTTTCTCCATTAGACGCCTTCTGGCAGCTGTTCCAGTATGAAGTACCTTCATAAGGATTTTAAAAACTACTTAGTACAGGGCAGTACAAAAATTCCAGAACAAATGAGAGTGAACAGTAAGTCACCTTTAATAGTACTATAACAAAATATTCTCCAAAGCAATATTAAACTTTCCAGTTGTTTGAGAAGCAATGTATATACTACTGACTCCTGCTTATTTACTACATTCATGCATGTTTATCAAGTAACTATCACTAGACAGTGATAAAGTATTGCTCAGAGCATCACTTTTTTTTTCTTCTTCGTATGTGCTGCACGTCAAGGTATTGTAATAGGCTAGGAAAGGACTACTGATGCTTTCTGAGAGCCCTGAAGGTGAAGATCTGCTTAGGCTTACAGCATCTGCAACCACGGGCATGCATGGCAGTGGCGGTAGGAGTTACAGCGTAACTGAGCTGTTGCAAGAACTAAGAGAAAAGCAGAGATACGCAAAGATACAGTTACCTGTGTTTTCCAAACAGTTTCATTTCATTCCAAGGTAGGCCGTGGGGAAGGATCTTCACCTCTGATCTATAGTGTCACTGCAGCCCAGGGGAATTTATGGCAGTTATATAAATTAATGCCCTAACTGTAGAGAGCGTGGCTGTTAGCACCAGCTAACCTGGCTGTTACCCTGCAACAGCAGAGCACTTTTTCAAGCTGGTGAATCGCAGAATCATGTAGGCTGGAAAAGAACCCAGCATGGCCCAGCCCACCACTAAACTATGTCCCAGAGCACTGCATCTATGTGTCTCAAGTACCTGCAGGGATGGTGATTCATGCCCTACGCTGGGCAGCCTGTTCCAGTCCTTGCCAACCCTTTCGTTGACGAAGGTCTTCCTAATCTCCGATCTAAACGTCCCTGGGTAGACCATTTCCTCTTGTCCTGTCGCTTGCTACTTGTGAGAAGAGACTGACCCCCCCCACCTCACTACAACCCCCTTTCAGGTAGTTGTAAAGAGTGATCATGTCTCCTCTCAGCCTCCTCCAGGCTAAACATCACAAGCTCCCTCAGCTGCTCCTCTTCAGATGTGCTCCAGACCCCTCACAGGCTTTGTTGCCCATCTCTGGCTACACTCCAGCACCTCAGTGTCCCCTTTGTCATGAGGGGCCTCATCAGTGCTGAGCAGAGGGGAGGGATCATGTCCCTTGACTGGCTGGCAACACTCCTATTAATGCACTGAACTGCACAAGACTAAGGATAATAATTTTTGCTGGAAACAGACATCTTATGACCAGATCTAAACATGTGTGATCCAAAGACCTTAGCCCAGTCCCCATATTAAAAGCAGAAGGTCAAGATTTGTCTGCTGCTAGGTTGTTCCTTTTTTTAACTTTGGAGATTGCTTGTCCCATGTTCTGGAGGATGAGCCCTCACTGCTGCAGTGAGCAAACAATAGTAGCTCTAGTCGCCTGATTAAAATGTAGGTATGGGACCCCTCATCCAAAGGCCTCCTTATTGCTAGGTAATACAACTGTCACACAAATGGAAAAGCCAGGCCCCATGCCCTCACACACACACACACACACACACACACACTGCATGGCTGCCGTATTCTCACTCACTATTTTTCTTTTTGCTTAGAGTAGAACAACTTTGTTTTCCTCTCATTTGGAAAAGGTCAGTTGTCTTAGTCAAGTCCTTGACTGCCCTACCCAGCCGGGCTTCTTAAGACACTAACTTATAAGAGTCTGTAGTCAATAGGCTGTAGGCTCAACAGCAGCCACAGCAGCTTGTCATCTCCTTCCAGCTTCATGCTTGAGAAGAAAAGGGTTGTGGGCCCACCTATTCATGAAAGTGACATTCTGCTGCTGTCTGAGGATAGGCAGAATAGCAAGTGAAGAAACATAGAGGAAGACTAAAGGTAACACATTAGTTTCTGATTGTTCATTGAAAAACATCTGAATAACAACTAGAGAATTTCCAAAATACTTTAAAATGATGGAGGAAAGGCAAAAAGGAACATCAGGCATATAATACATAAAAATTATCCTGAGGTAACGTGTTAAGAAAGAGAATTTTTTCAACAATACAAAGAATTTAAATTGTATGCTGCTTTACTTTAAAAAATACCCACCTATATACAATAATTTAAAAGCCCATACTAACATCCCTGTAGTACGTGGGCCAGTTCAAAAGGTCTCATGTACAGCTCTTCTCCCATTTACAGAAACGTTTACATTGCAGCACTTGCAATTCAAATACAATCTCTATCACTGTAATGGGAACCTTCCTGTTATATATGTTCTCTTGATGGTGTTCCTTAATACTAATCCAGAGAGCGTCAGAAGACTCATCTCACATGTGTTCTTAACGGAGGGTTTCTAGAGGGATCTGCAAATAGAGATGACAGGTTCAATGAGAGGATACGTATTTTGGATGCAATTCTACAGCAGGGATGCTGCATTTATCTCCTACCTTTGATCTGGGAGATATATACATTTATTATGCTCTGTAGCCCTTCAGTAAAAAGTCTTTGATCAAATCATAAACCAGATTATTTAGATTGACTAAGGCTGCTATGAAAAGTCACACAAAGTACCTGGGCATGGAAACAAAAGAGCCCCAAAACCCTAATGAAAAATTAGAGATAAATAGTTGGTCTAATAATACAGAAAGGACTGGGTTTTATAAAAAGCAAAATACGGGCACGAGGTCGAAGCTGGGTGAGTGAACTTCTGCTCCTACAACAGGGACCTGGTACCAAGTTTGTAAGTTAAAGAGAGAAAAAATAAAAGCAATGTTCATTCCTGATGAGGTTCAGGTAGTCGGTCCCTTTGTTACTGAGGTGTGTAAAACAACATGCACAGGATTGAAAGCAAAACACGTGATGGAAGAGATGGATCCAGTCTTTTGTGATTTCACAAGTTCATGAACAAAAAAACCCCAACTCAGTAGCTGCCTGTTTGTGCAACATCACCATTTTTAACATCGAGGGCTCTGCAAATTCTACCACCTAAAGGACACAGACTGCATGCCAAGCCACATCATTTCGTTTTTAGCTATTAAGACTTTAAAGTAGCTAACGGCATGCTTTTCATCATATCTTTGGTCCCCGTTACCACTGTAACAAACCCTGTTCCTCTCTGTGCCTATGCTAGCAGCCCAATTCTTCACTTTAATGCTGGTTTCTATTCCTCATTTTCAGTCCCTGTTTTTAACCCTGGGGACAGCTGTCAGGTCTTTCAAGGTTTACACACTTACCTCTAGGTATCTTGCTGGGATATGTCTTGTGAAATGGCTTGAATTCATCAGGTGGGGGGAAATCCTCCACAGAATGGAAAGTAAATTTAGATTCGAAGTCATCTGTGAAGTTTCAGGGAAATAGACATTAGTCACTGATAGATACCTAAACAATAAACAGAAATTGCCACAGGTCATTTCAATTAAAAATGCTGATTTGTTTTGCCCTGGCTCATTCTGTACAATCTCCGTGAGTACTTCTGTGAGCCACCCAGCTTTGCAAACACTGCCTGCTACTAACAGAAGTAAAGCTTCTCAGCGCTCAAGCCAGTTTTCTGCACTGATGCTACTGTGGTAATAGGGGTGTTGCTGGGGCTTGCCAAGCCCTTTAGCTACAAGCAACAGTGAGCGGCCAGTTCATCAGGCCACAAAAGTAATTCTTCATGGTCTTTGCTCTAGAGGATTGAAGCTACCAAATGTCCATGAGCTGGTTTTAAGAACAGTAACAGAAGCACACTACAGCAACTTTTCAGTCTTAAACAATCTTGCAGGTAGCACATGCTTCCCTTGTCTACTGCACGATTCCAAGCCTTTGTGGAAAAGCCTGTCTTTTCTCTCATTGCACAGGGCTGCGCAAAAGTCTTTCTAAGAGGTCTAGTTATAATACTGTTATTGCCACAAGACAATCCCGAAGGAGGTTTTGAGGCCTGAGACACACACACGCTTTTGTACTACAGTTATTAACTGAGGCTAAGAGAGGTAATTAAGGTGACATTACCAATGATGTGCATATTTCCATTCTTAAACGGCGGGTGGGCATCATGGGCCCAGGCTGAGACTCCAGACTTGCTCGTCAGCTCGGTTGTTGGTGATCTGGCTGGCGGCTGCGGCGGTGTGAGCTGCTTCCCGGCGCCGAGGCCTGTGGAGGCAGCACAGGAGCAGCGCCCTGTCAGCAGGGACGCGACACGGGGGCCAAATGCAGGCAGAGTCCTGGCTGCTGGCTGCCAAGCCTGACCCGGCATTTACAGCATCAAGGGAACAGTACAGTAAGAACAGCATCAAGCCAATAGTACCAACTATTGGCGTGGGCTGGGGCTTGCAAGTTCTAGGGGAAGTCTGACACCCTGGAGGCTGGCTTTGTCCCTGGCTGGAGGGGAGGACTGTCCTTCCACTTTCACAAGAACATGCAGTTTCTTTAAGGGAAAAAACCCAAACTGAACTACCACACTAGCTGGTATTTCTAAAAGAGACCAATACCCTGATGCTTTGGCAGCCTGGCAGAGAATTACTGCTAGGCTTGTGCATTTCACTGCTGAGCTGCAAGAGCCACCAAGGGTCAATCTTTGGGGCAGACCTACCACAGGAACTGTGGGAGGGAGCCCGGGCAGCCTCTCAGAACCACTTATCTCTCTAGATAACCATGAGATAGGCAAGCTAATTTAACGGAAACCTAAAAATTGAGCCACCATGAAAAACGAGCATCTTGATAAAATAACAGTACAGTTCCTGGGCAGCAGTGATCACCATTACGAAGCACCTGACGTGGTGCTTGGCAGCCTTTCCCTGCTGCTATACTTGGCGACCTTTCCCATGGCTGGCAAAGGCAGCCAGTAATCCTTCTCTTGACATGTGGCTGCTAAAATACAGAGTACAGAACATTCTCCTCAGATGTTCCTTAATAAGTAGCTGTCTCCCATTTTTCAAACCCACGCAGATCTAGGCTTAAAAAAAAATAAATTATCTTCATTGTATCAGAGAAGTCTGACAGAAGTTCCTTCTGCCATCTGCTCAGGAAACACTAGGTAACATCTCCACTTCCTAAAGAGCCAGAGAAACCTTTGGCCTTACCATCTTAATCATGGGAGGTACCAGCTCTGTTGAAAAGCCAGAGGGCTGCATCTGTATTTGCCTTTGCTCAACTGTGACTGCAGCTGCCCAATCTTTGGTTTATTCTCTGTTTTCCATCCCTTGCCAATATTGCTCCAGGCTGAGTGGAGGGATGTGGTGGGCAGACTGGCACTGGGGCCACTGCAGTTCTGGTGGACATGGTAGTGAAGGCTGTACTGCCTACCCGAGAGGGTCAGGAGACAGCTCCTGAGCTCAGTCACCACACTGCCAGACACGCCAATGCCAATAGCCCAGCGGTCCTAAGGCGTTGCTTCCAGGAATCACAGCGTGACTCCATGAGCCATGAGCAGGAGCCTGGGGTCTTGCACGCTCATCACACGCTGTGCAACCTACAGGTATCCTTCCCATGCCAGGGCCCTCCCTCACTGAGCTCTCTGGCTGCCAGCGCTCTGTCCCCACTAGCCAAAGGGCGACAAACGCGCTGCATCCACAGCCGTCTCACCCGCGCCTCGGCACGGCCTCTTCTTCCTGGCGTCGGACAGCGGGGCGGGCGGCAGCGGCAGGGACTGGATGCTGCCGGGCTTGTGGAGCTGCGACAGCAGGTGCGGGGACTTGGGGGGCAGCGGAGGGGGCAGGTCGGCGGCGCCGAGGGCGGGCGGGAAGGACAGCCTGCCGGGGGGCAGCGGCGGCGGCGCGGGGGGCGGACAGTCCCTGCCCTCGGAGGGGAGCGAGGCGGCGGCGAAGTCGGGTGTCCTGCCCGGGAACCCGCACGGGGGCGGCGGCGGCGGCGGCGGCGGCGGCGGCCCCGCTGCAAACTTGTGTTTGTCGGCCTGAGCAGGAGGGAGCGGGGCCGGGGGGGCAGCGCCCGGGGACACCCCGCTGGGAGAGCCGTCGGCGGGCGGCGGCAGCGGGAGGGTCAGCGCGGGTTTGGCGGAGGCGGGCGGCGGCGGCGGCGGCGGCGGCGCTGTCAGTGAGGCTTCGCGCCGGACACCGCGGCGGCGGCGGCGGCAGACATGGACTCGCACTGCGACTGTGCCGAGCCCCCGGCCGCCGAGCAGCCGTCGGGGAGGATTAACAAAACCGCCTTCAAACTGTTCAAGAGGAGGAAGTCCGGGGGCACCNTGGAGCCGGCCCCCGCGCGGGAGCTGCCGGCGGGCTCCGCAGGGCTGGCGGCTGGCGGCGAGGGGCTGCCGCCCGGCTTTGTGCCGCTGCCGTTCGCGGGGAAGGAGGTCCTGGGGGCCGCTGCCCGCGCGCCGGGAAGATGCCCCGGCCTCGCTCCTGAAAGACAAGTACCTTACGTTATCGTCAGTGTTTCCTTCCCGCTCCTCAGCCAACGCGGCGCGATGAGCAGGCTCTTCATCTCCCCTCCCCGGCGGTTACTGAGGGAGAAATGCTCCCAAAACGTCTCACACCCCACGGGCTGCCCCTGGTGTAACAGAGCTTGGGAGGTGATGTATTCCAGCGGGCAGCAGGGACTCAGCTTGGTTAGATGAAGACTTGCTCTGCTAGGAGACCCAGCTGCCCTCCCTACTCCTCAGCTTCTCAAAAATGAAACAGTTTAAAGAGAAGGTGCTTCCCTGCAAATGTGGAGCCAAGATCTGCCTGTCCCTGCAAATGTGGAGCCAAGATCTGCCTGTCCCTGCAAATGTAGAGCCGAGGTCTGCCTGTCCCTGCCAACGTGGAGCCATGGTCCGCCTGTCCCTGCAAATGTAGAGCCAAGGTCTGCCTGTCCCTGCCAACGTGGAGCCGAGGTCCGCCTGTCCCTGCAAATGTAGAGCCAAGGTCTTCCTGCCCCTGCAAATGCTTTGCTCTGTGCAGCCTGAGCAGGCACCAGCTGCCAGTAGTGCCCAAGGCTGGTACTGTGACTGTGACTGTAAAAGTTGCCCCTCTTTGATGCTGGCACTTGCTGAGGTGGAAGCAGCAGTAGGGCTCCCACACATGGTTTCTTTCTGTCTTTGTGACACAACCACCACCTCTTTCAGGTCAATAAATCACCTTGCTCTGGATGAAAGCTGCACTTCATAAAATCCAAAGGGAAAAAATATAAACACAAATCTTTAAAGTAACACCAAAGCCTGTAATACCACAGAAATACGTGCTCATGGAGGGGAGGAAATATATTTTCTTTGCCATTGTTGCTGAAGTTGATAAGCTCAGATTTCAACCCTCTATTCCAGGCACAATTAAAATGTTTCATTAAAATAATGGTTAAAGTGTCCATTAAACCTTTGCACAATCTATTCAATCTCCTACCAGGTGCAGAGATAGCTTATTCTTTACATTTTAAGGAGTAGGGCCCCTGAGATCTAGAAAGATGATTCCAAGCACATTATGAATTGAGCTCTCTGTGGTTACATGATGAACGAAGGGTTCAGGAAAAAAATAAATAGAAGTTTTTAAAAGACAATCACTAAAACTAACCCCAAAGTACTTTTATCCTAGATCACAGTTCCCCCCAGCTCTTCTTTCATATCAATGAAACCCTTACCTACTATGTCCCTCTGGCCTGCTGGTCTGAGAACAGGAAAGCCACCAGCAAATAAGCCTCCCAGAGGCTGCTGGGAGCTGCCTTTATTAACAGCTGGATTAACGCCATCTCTGTTACCTCCTTTGGGCTCTGTTAAAGAGAACAAAAAACCAAGGCTGTATCAGAAACTCATTTCATCCTTGCTCTGAGACTGCTGGGGCTTGGCACCGACAAACACAGGCAGGAGCAGCCTTTGCCCTCTCTAAGCCGGCTCCGTAAGGGAAGTTGCTGCTGATGCTGTATCTGCTGGTACTCCCTGTGCCCAGCCTGGCACAAACACAGTGCTGCTCTGCACTCCCCTTGCTGTTAGGCAGCACCAAACCCATGCTTCCAGACTGTTTGGGTGGCTTTTTGTTATTTTTATCTAGTAAAGAATGGTTCTTGTGTGAGAGTCAAACATTCCCACTTCGTTATTTTATTGAACAGTTCTCAAGGATTTCATCAGCTGTGATATTTTCTGAACAAGGAATGCCTGGTAAGGCGACATCCACTTACAGACCATTATGAAGGGTTAATAGTTATTGATCTTAGTGCAGGATGCAAATTTAGGAAGCATCCCCTCTCTGCATGCTAAAGCCATCTGAAGACGCAAGGCTTTGCTGAACAGCCAAGCTGCCCCTCAGTGCGAGAGCTGTGCAGCTGGCCTCCGCAGCTGAGGCTTCAGCAAAGCTCTCCCAGGAGCAGCACTTACTTTCAATCTGTGGTGCACTGCGGTCGTTGATTTGAGTCACTTTCCTCAGGCGCGTTCCCTGCTGGATATCAGCCAAGAGGGCGTTTCGCGCTTTTTGCTCTTCCTTTCGCAGTTTGGGTAACTCTGAACTCGCCTGTTGACAATAAAAGCATTAGATGGGAGATGCAGACAAAAAATGTGTGCTTGGAGAGAACAGATAAGCAAACATGGGATAGAAGGTTTGAAATAAACCATCCTTGGCAGCTGTCATTTCAAAGCCTTTGAGAGAAACCGACAACAGCATCCAGTTGTATAGGAGCCAGGAGAGCTGGAAGTTTAAATACACCACAAATCTGATACCAGCTGTGCTGACACTGGTGAAAGTCAGATTAGGCGAGTGCTTAAATTAAATGGGACCACTTGCTTGGCCATTTATAGTCTCTGCCCCACAACTCCAGCTCTTTGACTGCTCTCTCTTGCTGGATCTTTTCATGCTATTTACGATATGTTGTGACAAAGATTTTATGTGCCATCTTAAACATCTTTTTGGTTTGTCCACTTTGCCTTAGGAAAAAAGAGGGACAAATGCACACTGCACTCACACTTGAATGTGACCATTTACTAACTTAGACTGCCTCTCTAGATTGGAAATTTATACCAGCCTAAAGAGACTGTATTCAGAAGAATCCAATTAAATTTTAGTAACTTTTCTGGCCTAGCCAAGGTCTGTA
This sequence comes from Urocolius indicus, assembly GCA_013401255.1. NCBI lineage: Eukaryota > Metazoa > Chordata > Aves > Coliiformes > Coliidae > Urocolius > Urocolius indicus. Next base: position 231,919 of record WBNH01001598.1, on the reverse strand, counting down.
AATATAAAGTCAAGCTGTAGTTTAAAGTTTTGCAATAATCAAACAAAATTATTCTGTAGTCTTACTTCACCAAGTTTTCTGTCCTTAAAAAAAAAAAAAAAAAAAAAATTAAAAACCCCCAAACTTTAAAAAAGTTTGGACATTTCACTTTCCTGAAGCAGATATAAACTAGCAAAGCTGTTATTTCTAAATCTATCACGTGGTTAACAGTGTTCTAACAGAGGAGGTTCTTCATATCAGAGGAGCAATCTGCTCCATGTGTCCAGAGCTACTGCAGGTCCCTGTAGGTAGCTAACTTCCTAAGGAGAACGAACACCAGGAATGGTTCCATAGCCCTTAATTTTAGCATCTGAGTCATAACAAAGCAGAAGGACACTGTTGCTCCTTTAAAACAAAAACACCAACTTGGTAATAGCATGCTGAAAGCAAACCAGAAACTTGAAAGTACTTAACCAGCTGCTGAACTAATAACATGTCTAACTTGATAATGCTAAATGAAGAGTTATATCCCTACGACATTACTGGTGGTTATTTTTGTACTTGCTAAAGAAAAAAAAATTTAAAAAGGCTGCCAGAGTGTCAGAGCCCCACAAGATGGCACTCCAGATCCCTCCTGGCGCCCGCGGCATTCCTCACACCTGAGGTAAAAACTCTGAATTATCATCCTGTGACTAGGCCCGTAACCACAGAGTATTTTGAAGCGTTAGAAACTACCCCCCCACCCCTCAGTTAAAGAGTTTCCCAATTGCAACGGCAGCTGCCGGCCCCAGTGCTTTGGGGACTGCTGCCCACTGAGGCAAGCCAGGAGAGCTGCCTGTGGGAGCCCCTTCAGACCATGCACCATCCAGAAACTGTATCTGCTCACGTTTTCTTTAAGCTGGCAGTACTTACTGTGAAAAATGGGAATACCATAATTGGAGCGAGGGTGATTCCCCTTCTCACAAAAGCTTTTTTACTGGTATCTTCAACTTCACGCCTCTCTACTCCCACTAATGCCTTTGCCGCAGCAGGACAACCAGTATCTGGAGAGATCTGATCAAGATCTATGTTTAAAATTAGACCCAGCAGCTGTCATTTCGTTTCTGGGTTCAAGTGTCTGTATATTATGCCAGCTGCCCTCTTCACCCTCCTGAGCTATTCGTCTGGGCAGGTAGGCTGCTGGAATAGAAAGTCTCGCTATCCAAATAGCTGTTAGGCTCAAATTCCTTACTTATGGCAATTTATATTTGCAAGTGGCCCATGACTTGATATCACTTTAACATGGCTGAGATATTAATTTGTTCACAATTTGTAGTATAAAAAGGCAGAAACACTATTCTGCAGGCCCACAGCACAGAGTTAACATGCTGCCTTTCTCTTACAATAGATCCCCTTACTTCAAGCCAACTCCATTCCCTGTCTCAGCTGTTTCATCTTCCTCCTCATGTACACAAGAGATACCATCTTCCATGCCCAGCCTGGTGGATTCAGGTGATTGATTAGCTGCTGAGTAGCTTGATATGGATTCTTTTTTTCCATTACCAAGTCAAGATGGTCTGGGGTGTAGTGTTGCCTGGCTGCAAAGTGGTCAGAGCTCCTTCGGATTTCTCGTTTCCCGCCTGCACTCCCAAGCCAGTGTGAATTCTTGTGAAGAACCCTTTCACCAGGTAAGCATCTCACACACTCATCTTCTGGTTTCCTGCATTTGCAAACTGGTGTGTTTACCACATTGCTTTTTCATACACCGTCAGAAAAGAGCCTTCCTTCCTTTGATTAAGAAATTAATCTGGGCTTCAGATTCAATGTGTAAGTTGTGTATCAATAGAAAAACAAAAAGAGGAACTCTTATAGGTGTCAGATCTTCAATCTTGATCATGTGCAATAGAAGCATTTCATCAGAAAGATAAATATATTTTGAGACAGAGGAAAAACAGCTCTAAGACAAAGACATAATTCTGTGGCAGAGAATGTGAAGATCATTTGTTTTATCAGATGCAAGAACTGCCCCAGGTAACACAGAGTGAAATGAAATTCCATACTTTATTTACATGAATTGGTAAGGGAACAGGGTGTTCTCATCACCTTAGTAACCACGAGGTTATTCTGCTACCATTTCTGACACAAAGAACAGCACATGCGACACGTACTCAGGAGCAGAATGGAACAAACCATACATGTAAATAGCCTGACACTAAGAGAACTACTGCCTTTTCATCTCACCAAACTCCACTACTTCTCACTTCAGTGTCCTAAATTACACCCTAAGCTATGCCATTCAGTAAGGTACAGGATCAATGTTTGGGCTTCCTGACAGGTCTCCACAGTATCTGTAAAGAGGAAAATATCATCAGATCTAGAGTGTGAATCATCAATGACGGACATAAAAGTTTCAGAATTAGATTGGCAGAGAAATGAATGAGGACAGCTCAGTTATATAGTGATCCAAATCACTGCAACCTGAGCCATGTGAAAAGAACAGCAAACCAAAATGTGCTCCCCTACCGCTGGGGCAGGGAGGGAATAGGAAAAGAAAAAAGAAGAAAACAAAAGAAGATGCGCAATATACAAATGTAAAACTAAAAAGGATTGGATGACAAGTCGTGGCTATACCTCTGAAATGAAAACCTGCACCCAGAGAGCCACAAGCCTGACCCTGGCAGTGAACGTGCATGGGCGAGCGCACCTGACCTGGCCCACTGCTGTGGCAAGGAGGGATAGCACGCTCCATTGATGTATTTTATCCTTTCAGAAGAAATAACATGAGTGAAAGTGGGATTACAAGTTCAGTTGTGTTCTCCAGATGTTTACAATTATGTTGAAAAACTGGACATGGTGAGCAAAGAGCCAAAGCAGTACTCAAAAAGCTGGAGGAAACAGTGCAGATTTTAGCAGCTCAGTGTGGTCTGTGAGCCCTGGAGCCTGAGGAGTGGCCTACCTGCACAACACACCAACCTTTACAGGGCAATGGCAGTGAAGACTCAGGCAGCAGGGACAGGTAGTTGGTGAATTAAGGCAAGACATGGCCAGAGAAGCTCCATGAGAAAGCAGCAAGTATGGAAGCAGCAAGACAGGCTGCGGATGGCAGCGGACTATCGTTCTCTTGGTTTCCAGATCAAGGCTGGATCCTCTGCCGTCAGAAGTGCTTCTTGTGACGCCCAGGTCACTGGGCCCTGCACAGAGCTACCTGCCAACTCACAACCCCTTGCAGTGAGGAGGCAGCTAGTGGTTCCTAATGGTTTCTTATAGTCATGAGTTCTGTGAAAGGGAATGATTTTGTTTAGGAGAAACTCTGCTGACACTGTGTCTATGGACCATGCAAGGTTTGGCCCTGAACAGTCACAATCTTCACTCCCTAAGCTGGCTTGCATCAGGTACGTTAACAGCTGAGAGTCTTTTTAAAGGAAAATGGACTGAAATCATGGCAGCGAGCTCCATTTCTGGGTACATTACTTGCATTACCTTGGCAAAGTCACGCTACATCTCACAAGACAAATGGGAGCATCGACCTACCCTCTGGGCTCTTAGGATACTTAAAATATTTAAGAGGTGTACATGCTGAGACACTGAAATGAAGTAAGTGTAGAAGGTACCCGGCATTTGAAGAAGTTTATAGTAGGACCAATTCTTATATTTCAGATTTTAATGAGCATCACTGCACACAGAGAATCCTTTGGACTCTGGGCAGATAGTTCAGGTCACAGTGGGTACACACACTGTCCCATAATTGGGTTATATTTACTCTGATTTTTAAATATGCTGTTTACTGAATTTGCAAAACACTTCAGGGCAGTGTAGATCTTCATAAACATGACAGCTGGAGCGTACATGTACCTCCAGACTTCTGGCCAATCCAGTAGCCAGACAGTCACAGACCTTTACTTCAGAATAAAGCCATCAGCTAGTAGGAAAAGAACATCCGGTACTCCAGTTCTGTACTAGGCAGGAGCCATAAGTAAGAGAAAATAAAACACGATTCCATCCAAAGGCACTACAATCTCTTTTCTTTCAGAGAACTTACAGTATTGAGTATTTATACTCCTAACATGAAATTAATTGTATCATCACAGTAGATTCCCTTTCCTGGGAATTTACAACCCAAACTCCCGAACATTATTCTTATCTTAGCAATAAGTGGAATTCTGGTATAGACAAATAGGGATTATTCAGGAAAGAGGGCAACAAAGGTGGAGGTAGCTGTGTAACACTGTGCCTCTTACCAGAGGTGGCTAAGAGTATTAGCAGGAAAACACAGCTTGTTTGGGGCTTGTAAATCATCTGAGGAAGGATGATGAGTGTTCTCACAGCCCATATGGCACAGCACAGCTCTCCAAGTAGGAGAGCATGGAGTAAGAGATGACAACTGGGTCCCCAACCAACCATAAACCTCCTGCTCCTTCAAAGGAAAGCCAGGCATAGAGTTAGTCTCACAACAGTTTTAAGGCCCCTTACTCTACATCTGTGCCCTTCAAGGGACCACATCCTGCTAAAATACCCTTCTGGGAACACTGATGATGAAAAAGAATGGACTAAGAACAGAGGAGACCTTGCTTGCGAGCAATTTACACTGTAACCTCCTTCCACTTAAACACAAGCTGCTGACCACAAGTGTTCCACAAAGAGATCCCTGTAACCAGCAGGACTAATGTGTTTAAATTAGTGCAGTGCTTAAAAGACTGAATCCTTTTCAAAAAAATAACTGACAGGGAAAAAAACAATATTGACAATAAGATGTCAAAACATTCTAGCAAACTGCAATGTCATAACATTTTATTAAAAGAATGAGGTTGTTTTGGAGTAAGGTACGATATGGAAGATGACCAATGACATTTCAGCGTATGCTAGCCAGGGGGTGTTCTTTGACATAGTATAGGAATATAAAAGTCATCTATGCATCTGTAGCCCAGCCTGAAATCTGAGACACCAGAGGAACTTGCTTTCCCGCTAGATAAGAATTAAGCTGAGAATCCATGATTTTGTATTTGCAGCAGAAGCAGCCTGCCCAGCAGGCAAGAGCATTGCTTTTACAAAGAGTTCTCAAACTGGCAGATAAAGTCTCCCTCCTGGAATGTGCCCAGAAATGCAATTGCAACAAAACCCAAGAACTTGTTAAAATAATAAAATAAACTTGGGCTCCAGCGAGTCACAAACAGAAGTAAACCAAAGAAAAATGCTGTCATCCTTCTTGCATAAACCTTCAATATGCATCAGGTGTGCTTTCACTCATGCACTGGCAAATGCAAAATAAAATAATCAAAACAATCTCCCCAGTTTAAGGCAAAATGCAACAAGTCTCAACAACAAAACAGGTGACTTCTTTCATTTTAAATATTTTAAACTGTTTGTTTATAAAGAGCACGTGCGAGTTTTGGTTCGTCTCTTCTCAGTAGAACCTTGACCTCTGATCTGAACCTTTTTAGTTAGGGGAAACCTCACCATGGTGCAAGACTCTACCTGCACACAGAATCACAAGATCAGAGCCACTTCTTGTGTTTCTGCTGTGTAGCATAGGATTAAACTAATTATTTCTTGGCACTTGGTCTCACTGGGTAAACACGGCAATCTCTCAACCTTCTAGCAAGCTGAGCTTCAAACCCTTCCCATGCGAGGGGGTCATTCTCCAGCCTACTTTTCTGAGGGAATCCACACGAGGAGATCTGCCAAACAGCTTCCTGGCAGCTAATGAAGTCATTGTTTCAAGAGAATGACAGGACCAGCATTTCACGATTCCATCTACACCCAGCTCCATAATGAGTAACCATGATCTCAGTCTCCATCACACAAAGCCCTGCGATCGGAATCTGCCGGGTTGAAAAGGTCATGGAGCAATGTGTGTGCTTAGATAGGCTGTGTCTGCATCAGCCTCGTTCCCCAACTTCTGGTAAGGGAAGCACGGTGCAAAAGTTGTTACAGATCTCTTTTTAGCCACCGCCTAATCCTGGCAACAGTCCCACATCATGAGACGTTTCAGTGTGAACAAAACCCAGCGACTGCTCAGCAGTAGCACCTACCTCCTTGCAGTGTACCAGCAGACACAATGTTAGGGAACAGAAGAGAAAAGACAGCATAGCAGGAGTTACTCTCTTCTACATCTATATTCCAGTGCTTGTTTCAAATGCCACCAGTACTCAGCGCCACTGCACCCAATACAACCCTCTTCTTCTTATGTTAGCACCATTCCATCAGACAATGTAAAATCTTCTACACTTGGAGGTTCAATTGTTCCTACTACGAACGGAGCAGCGGGCTTATTAACAAGGGTGCACTTAAAATCTTCCAGCGTGGGCTGCTAAATTTCCATACCTGAATCCTAAAATGCAACAGAATCAATAGGATGATTAATGCCTGCTGAGCCATTTAGCTTTTCTATGGGTATTTAACTTTGACACTCACATTTTAAACATAAATCCTGGCTGCTCTTTCACTTAAAAGAAAAAATGCAATAACAGAAGCCACCAGAATAGAGGCAGAGTAAAATCAAAACTTCTCTAAAAGCATTTCCCAGTAAGTTCAGAAGGTCAGTTACCACAAACACCCCGAGTCTGGCTTCAAAAAAAAAAAAAAAACCCAAAACTTCAGCTTCTTATTTCTAAATTTCTGGGATTCAAATTCCCACAACTTCTTCTGCAGCCGTGAAAACAGAAGTGAAAATTCTGACACAAGAAAACACGAGGCTCTGTCACTGCAATGAAAAGTGTTCAACAGCTCAAGGCTGACAACGCTGCTGTGGGAGCCAGTGGTGCTACCACTGTTTATTCTGCCTACCACAGCAGGGCCCCAGAATAACAGGGACTATTATCAGTGGTGATAACCAAATATTCAAGATGTGACAATCGACAAGTATCACAATTTAATCTCACTCTGATCTAAGAGCATCAGGCCACTTCTCCTACCTAGTTACCTGTGCAGAAGCTACTGACTGTTCTGAGTTGCTTTTTAGCACTCACACAAAATTATGGTTGGCCCAAGGCAGGAGAAGAGCAAGAAACTAACACTTCTTGCAATGTCACCTTCCAGCCACGTGCAGAAATCCAACTCAATGGTTGCTATAATTCTGATCTCTCTTTTAATTACAAGGTTACAAGTGTAATATTAATTGACAGATGGAATTTAATATGTAGCCCCTACATACCCTACAGATGGGAAACTGATTTTTCAGGGCAATATTACACCTTGTGATTAGAATAGTAAATTAACCTATTATCTCTCTGCAGCTAAGCTGGTTCTACTACCTGGGCTGGATCACTTACAGCTGGTGCCTCAGCACCACACTGCAATTGCAATTTAAATTACAATTAAATTAATGTAATTTAAAGATACATTTAAACACTTTCCATTCCACCCACAACATATACAACACACAACAGTTTTTGAGAAACCTGCAGAGCAGAACTCACCACCTAAATACATTAAAAGTGGTGACCTAAGATCTCAAGAAAAGCATTTGGGAAGGTTATCACACAAGAATATATGCAGTATATGCCCCTGTACCTCTCCAGGTGAAACACACGGAGCAATGCCAGCCTAATGTTTTCTTCACATCTTCCCTGCCATTCATAGCTGCCACTCACCTTTCCTGTATTTGTTAACTACAGGAGTAGAAGGCTACAGCAGCCACACTTTGAGATGCCGCGGCTATGCAATCCCACATTTTCTGCTATCTAAAGTGAAATAAAGCTCAGAGACACAGCATTTATTTACATAATTGCCTCTCACTTCTTTGTAAAAGCAGACTGGTGTGAAATGTGATGCATCATTAAAACACTATAAATTGATTTCCTTTATTTTGTCTGGAACAAAGTATTCTCAAAAATTTCAGCTGCACTTTGCCCAGCCCTTAGCACAGTCTGTATGATGGCCAGTCATCACCAGGCTTACCAAGCCTGCACTCTGCCTCACTGCAGTACATTTTACCCTTCAGCAACAAACAGCACCATTTAGTACCTCCAGACTTAGGGACTTTGTGACAAAGTACTAAGTATTATCTTGCTCACAGCTTGCGTAAACATTTGAATAAACACATTCCTACCTATTTTGGAATTGGCACTATGGATGACTCTGTTCCTTCAGCATTACCCTTGGATGTCTAGAGGTCTGAATGACAACTTGAGAAATTACCTGAGTTTTTACAATAAACAATCAGCAAACATGCAGACACATGTATTCACACTTACACGTGCACATTCTCTCATACTATATTTGGTAAGAACAAATCTATAGACCATAAATCATCATTATCTTCAGCCAAGCTGTTTTACATGCGTTGGTTTTTCTCTTTGCAACGAACAGTAGGAGCAAAAACCAACTCCCACACAACTTCAGATAAGCACTGTAGCTCTCTGAATTTCTTGGGAAGGTTGAAGGAAACAGCTCGACAAGGTTTGCACTCTGACAACTGCATGAAGGAGAAAAAAAATCCCCTGTGGAAAACTATCAGCTGATGTTTTTCTTAACCTTGGAAATATTACCTCTGTGTAAATTATGCATTTATCACAGAAAGATATCATGAGGAATTGCTTTTCTGAGCTTTTTATTACAGGAGTAGAAAATAAGGTCAGAATAAGAAACTTGGTAAGCACTGTCATATGTTTATCTATAACAGAAATTCTATTTCTTTTTCAACTAAATAAGAGTGAGGTAATCTTTAAGATTAATCTACATGCCAGTCTAGCATTTAGCACTCTTTCAAGTTTCACATTTCTGTGACATAATTCTTTCTTCTCCTGCTCTCCTAGTTTTCAGTATATCAGTAAGGCAAATGAACTCCTGGTGCAACTTTCCTGGCTGATTTGGGGGTTAATGTCCATGCTAAGACTTTGATAATAACAATTCTAGAGAGAATAGAAGTATTTCCTTAAACTCCATGAACACATGAATCACTAAACAAACATCTTCTCCGAATAAGACACAGCCCAGCAGGGTTGCAATGCATCTACACTTGCTTCAATATTAACATTTTAATAGGTAATGACTGGTCATAACACTAGAAATTTACATGTACAGACAAAGGCTGCACAACAGTGAGCAGCCTCTACTGCACATAAAAAGTGGACGTGGTTTATCAAAGCAAAATTATCTTCTGATCTTCCCTTGAGAGATTAGCAGAGGAAATTTTTAATCTGTCTCCATGGTGGCATCTAATCCAGGAAATAGGACAAACCAAAGCTAACCAGAATGCCTCATATGCCAAACTAGAAAGCATAAAGGGTAAAAGAAACAGGAAACAAACCCAAGTTTTTTAGAAACAGAAAACTCTAAAAAACCTAAACCCCCAACATCTTCCTTCCCCAAAACTACAAAAAACATTGAAAAAAAGCTCACCTTATGTGACACACATATGCCTATAAAATTGAAAGAGCCAGAGAACAAGCATCTTAATGCCTCCTTTTTAAGTTTCATTTACTAAGGTGGAAGGAAAAAATGGAAACAGAATAGATCTGAATTCTCTAAGCCAGTGCCAGGAAATATACTGGGGCACAGGCGTTCTATTTGCCTACTCATGCCTCTCATCTTTATCTCTGACCCTGCAGAAGGCAGGCATTTGAAGACAGGCTCAGTTAACCCAATTAACTACATTTACATTTCGACTCAGCCCCCTAAATCTGCTACTGTAGATACCCTTCCATTCCCCTCTGAAAAATCCACTTTGTTTCCTTTTAAGTAAGCTCTAACAGCCAGGAGCTTTTCAGTTGTTAGGCACAGGTGGCTCCCTCCTTGCATGTCTCAAATACCTTCTCCAAATCACTTCATTATTGCTTTGCAAGAACTTTGGTGACCAGAATATCTGCAAGTTCAAAATCTTTGAAAACAGCAGGATAGAACCTAACTTTCTTCTGCCTTAAGAGGGGGTTAATAGTACCAAAGGAAAAAAAAAAAGTCCAGTGCCAACAGTGCTTAGGATTTCAATGAAGCAAGGACTGCAAAATCATTTGGGACCATGGCTCATATTATTCACTAAGAAAATGTGCACGAAAAGAAAGATCATATGGTGACTACTTCTGCTAAAAGTCTCTTCATAAATGAATGTACAGCTTTTATCCATATAATTGGAAAAGCAAGACAATCCTATGGTACCCATGCAATGGCATCATGCAAAAGGACACAATTCTAAAACCTCAACCTATGCACAAACATTTCTCCTTTAACATAAATCAAGTAAGTTAAACTAGTGGCTCATCCACACATCAGTAGGGAAAGTAAACCCTAACTTTTAATTGCTAACATGTAAATGTTACTCTGGTTTAATTATAACAGTACAATAAAAATCACAGTGCTGTTTACTTTGGAACATTGCCAGGTGTTGGCCAAATAAAACTTCTTTGTTTTGAAAGTTTTCCTTAAAGCCACAGGCCTGTTAGAACATTTTTCTTCTTCCATCTTTGGACTGAATTTAGCAGCTGTAACAACAGCTGGGCAGTTTAGCAGCTGTAAAAGGCAGGCACAAATTTCTAACAGCTTTCTAGTAAAAGAAAACAGGGTCTATAGCAAGCCCTCGTGGATTATCCAAGTATAAGATTTGATTCTGAAAGTTGGCACTAACTGGAGAGCTGACTCTTAGATTGCATTTCTGAACTCACCAGGCAGACTACAGATCCTCTCAAAATTAGCCCTCTCTCAGGGAATCCAGGGATTCAGTTTTGACAGGGAAAAATCCTTTTGTTGTTACAGAAAGAACAACGATCTGCCACACTGAACTAGCTCTTAATGTTGGTTCATGTGCTCTTCTTAGTGTCAACACTTCCTACAAGGAAGGCTTTAGTATCAGACACAATATTGTTACTTTTTATCATATCCTCAAGACAAACTGACCCTGAATTCTGTACATCTTATGCACAGAAGATCACATTTGAAACAGAATAATCTAACTAAAATATGGAAATATAATATAAGCCTTCATGCATCAAAACCCTATTGTGGTACAGAGTTCAGTCATCAGAAAAGGACGGGAAACAAAAACCCCAAACTTGTTCATGCTGGTCCTTAGGGGTCCTCTTAACTTTCTCAGGTCACTTATGATTGGCATATGTTAGAGCAGTCTAAAAATTTCTCTAGATATTCCACTGAGCTAAATTTATTAGGATAAGAGTACTTGCAGCTTCTGTTGACTTTAATTGCAGCTGTGGGCATTAAGTTGCTCACAAGATTCAGCCCTCTTATTTTAGTACCAAGCCAGAAGACCTGCTAGTTGGAAACACATCTCATGGTGCCCAAAGTTAAAACAGAATGATAAAAGGAATCAAGCACTGTTTGCTTCATGTGCCGTCTTTATTTTTCTCCTCATCATCTCCAAAACTTATTCAGTTTCACAAAATGCAAAGTAGCAGAGAGAAACACACAAGGAAACGTCCTTCTGGAAGAAGAAGAAAAGAACACCATGTAACAAAATTAACAGATTTTCATGGGAACAAGATAGGCAGAGATGCCAGAGAATGTAAGGGAGAAACAAAGTTCTTAATTAAAACAAATAGAAAAAAATTGGAAGTACACTTGAAGCACCAGGTACCGTTTGTTTGCTACAGGGGCTAACAAATAACATACGCTGCAAATAACAAGTACAGCAGTGACGGAAAAAGACATGAAAAAGAGTTAGGAGGGATGTTACATCTCGAAGACAACTGTGTCAGGTTTCACCACGTCAGAAACAGTCTGTGAATTTCAGTGCAGAAACAGGCTACAAACAAATGAATGCAGAACACAAGGAATTACTTCAACATGTTTTAGTATAGGTACAATAATTGATTGTGAAGGTATGAAAATGTAATACCCTGAAACTCCGCTCAGAGCATCCTCTTTACTGCAAATGTGCTGGCAGGGCACATGTTCTACTTTATGACACACAGAGTAATGACCTGTTAGAAGTGGTAATTGTTCCTGCACATGTACAAAAGCACATTGTGCTGTATCCCCAGGAAGATGGCATGTGCTGCAAAGAGCAACACCTACAGCTGAACACTGGGAGGCTTCATAGGAGCCGTAAGAAAGAGGATGAAGGAATTAACACTCACTGCCTGCACATTACCAATACAAAACTGAGTTCCCTGGGGCTGGAGAAGTATTCACAAATGCTACAGTCTCACCAGATGCATTCTCCTGCCGTCGCCTCCAAACTTTCTGATTCCCCACTGCTAGCAGTCAAAAATATGTTCCAGTACAGACCCCAATATACATATATGCATTTATTTCTAGATCGTACATATGTATGACTGAAGTTCTAATACTTTCTTCCCGCACCCCAGTGGTCACCTCACCCATCCACCTTGGAGACTGCTGCTCTAACAAACAGAAGAACCAAAAACAGCAAAGCAAGGATCCGCCTCAGATATTTACTATGAATATCCATGCCAAAATTCTGGGGGCTCTTAGCTGGCTACTGTAGCTAAGCTTCTGCTAATAGAGATGAAAAGTCAGTCTTACCAGAGGTGGAGGTGGAGGGGGCCCTCCAGAAGGCGGTGGAGGCGGCGGTGGTGGAGGAGGAGGAGGTGGGGGCGGCACAGGCATCCGTTAAGGTTTCTTGCTTCGAGCAGTTGTGAAAAATATAGCCAAAGTCTATGTCCTTGAGGGGAAGGAAGGGAAGGGAAGAGAAAGGAAAGTGGGAAAATAAGAATTAAAAGAAGAGGAATGCGTTTCTACACTGTAAGCTGAAGATCAGCCAGATTTCTAGCTCTCAGCAGACTGAAGGCTTATATACCGCACTGCTTCTAAAACTACAGTACGAACAGCCTCATTACAGTTATCTGATGACAACATTCATCTAAAGAGCAAGCTCGCAGATCTGGACCAGTGCCACGAATAGCAAATGCATACATGCCAGCCTGTCCAGCTTTAACTCTTACGCCTTGCCTTAATCTAGCCCATAAGCCCTGAAATGCAGCTCTGCAGAGAACAAACCACAGTCAGCCACGTGGAGACACTCCTGTAGGGACAAAAACTCGACTTTAAGCCAGAGACTTGCTGCTTGCTGCTTTAAGGACAGAGTAAGGAACCTTGTAAGTTCACTGGACTTGCTTCAGTGTTAAAAAGAAAGAAAAAATAATTTATAAGAAGACATGAATCAATAATAAACAAAGAAATAATTCTAAAAATTGAAGCTTCTATTACCAGGTGACAACATACAAGGACCAGATATTTCAAGTATTAAAGTCACATGTGTTTTTCCTGCCATTTAAAAATGTTACATTTTCACAATTCATTAGTAATACACTGATGAAAAAGATACAGCTTCCAACAGAATGTACATGCTTCTTTTTTTCATCATTCACTTATTTTCATCTCTAACTATAACCCTGGCATGACTGCTTCCCCTCTCAGCTGAAGTCATCTGTAAAATGAAAAGCAATCCCCTTTATTACATAGAATAATGGAATGGTAGGGGATGGAAGGGACCTTTAGAGATCATCTAAGTCCAACTCCCCTGCAGAAGCAGGTCTACCTGGATCAGGTCATACACGAATATGTCCAGGCGGGGCTTGAGGACCTCCAAGGAAGGAGACTCCACAACCTCTCTGGGCAGCCTGTGCCAGGGCTCCATCATCCTCACAGTAAAATAGTTTTTCCTTATGCTTAAACAGAACTTTTTGTGTTCCAGCTTCATCCCATTACCCCTTGTCCTGGATGTCCCAGCCTCCTGACATCCACCATTTAGATATTTGTAAATAATAATGAGATCTCCCTCAGTCTCCTCTTCTCTAAACTAAACAGCCCCAGTTCCCACAGCCTTTCATCATAAGGAAGATGTTCCAGTCCTCTGATAATCTTGGTGGCCCTGTGCTGGACTCTCTCCAGCAGTTCCCTGTCTCTCTTGAGCTGAGGAGCACAGAACTGGACACAGGACTCCAGATGAGGCTTCACTAGGGCAGGGTAAAGGGGAAGGAGAACATCTCTTGACCTGCTGGCCACACTCTTCTTGATGCATTTCAGGATGCCATTGGCCTTCTTGGCCACGAGGGCACATTGCTGGCTTAGTAAAATTCCTCAGTAAAATTGTAAATGAGAATATTGGGCAGTGTTGAAGAGAGCTTTCTGCACACCATACTTGATAACCCCTTTTATTGTGATAGTGACTCTTGAATAAATGCTCTGAACATGGTTTTACATCTAGTTTTAAGTCCATCGTGTCACAACTTTCTTTGGAGACTCTTCACAACACCATGTGAAACAGTGTCAAAAGCCCTACAATAACACAAAATACAACATGTGCTATTTCTTTCCTTTCTGTAAGGCTTTACCTTAGCAGCAAATTACATTGATTTGACACATTTTCTCTTTATACACCTCTATAGATGATAATTTATTTTTCTCTCTCAGCATTTACAAACACTTTACTCATATTGATGTTAATTTTAAATGATCAAAATTGCCAGTCTCTATTCCCCTCCTCCCTTCTTCCTTTTTAAAAAACAGGCACACTGTGCTTTTCCTGCTTTCTGAAACCATTTGGTGAAGTAATTTAAGAATCACCTGTGTAAGCAGGAGGCATGAAACAGTTCTCCAGACAATCTGGAGAACTTCAGGAGAAAAGACAAGAGAGAAATGGGGCATTACAATCTTTAAGTGACTAGTTAGTTGTTTTGTTAAAGAGGGAGAGATCAGAAGAGCCAACGAAGTTAAAATATACATGCAGCCTTGTCCACTTCCCATCAAGTGTAGGTGAACAATATCCAGATGATATCTGACTATTTTCCTTCTGCTGTATCTTGTAAAATACTTTATGGGAGATCAATCAAAAATTAAATATGCAGAACTGCTGCAACACTTGCTTTCTCCCTTGAGAAATTGCTACACAGAGGACCAGCATATCAAGGCACTCTGGATCTGTAACAGAATTGGTTACAATCACTTTAATAATAGCTTAATGAAGCTTTCCATGAAAGCCACATTGTAGTACCTCCACCATTCCTCTCCCATTGTTGCCCTATGGAAAAAAAGCCTATTATCCAAAGATACCTCTTTTCCTCAATTAAGTCATTCAAAAACACGGACATAAGGAGAATGAATCTCCCCTGCTAATAATATGTTTCAAGTTAGTGTCTTCCTACCCTGCAATACAGGCCTTTTGTCTTCATTAAGGATTTAGATTGGGAAATATGCTCTTAGTCAAATTAGAAAAAAATACAGCCCACGCTTCTGTGGCAGACCATGTGCATGGCAGCAGGAGGTAAAGCACACTGGAGGCGAGCAGCAGTGGGAGAAAGGAAATGGGAATCTGCTCTTGGTATTTAGAAGTCACAATCTGAAATGCAATCAGTTGACTCCTCTATCTGCCTCTCTTCCCCAGTCCCTGCCCCAGCACCCATTCCTCTAAGTGATGCAGTTTAAGTTCCAGGACCAGAAACTGTGGCCATCAAAACAACCCAAAATTCAGTGCAGAGGATGTGTTCACTTCGCTATGTATCCCTTCTTCCCTATCCTGAATCCTCTTCTCCGGTGTCAGAGGAGAAAAATGCATTTCAGAGGGGATATAACCCACAAGCCTCAAATGAAATATTGGAGATGCCCTATAGCTTTGCTCCCATGCTGTTTCAAATCCCCTACAAATTAACTATCTTTCAGAAAATTCTCCAGATGTGCCTTCCTTTGTCTCTTATCACAAATTTATAGTCTTGATGTCCCGACTTTGGTGTGCTTTTGTACATACCAGTACTATTACAGTGAGAGGGTGATCACATCTAATACCTACACAATGAAGAAGCATTTCCGACAGAAGGGTTCTACTTGTTCAAGTGGGCTTTGGAAGAAGTACCGTTATTCACACAGCAGACGCTTAAGAAGGACTGAAGGTGCCTACTTTTATCTAGTTACATAATAATTTCAAATAGAATTGACTCTTTAGCTGCACATTTGACATTTAAATACACAGGACTGGCTATGAGAACCTCTTTTGTATTACTGCCCAAATCTCACATGAGCAAAGAAAATTCTGGAGAAGACAGCAACACTTTCAATATATCAACACAAGTTATTTGGAGGCCTCTATTTCTTGGTTAAAGGCTGTACTTCATTTGCCTCTTCTCCCTCCCCAGTAAATTGCTAAAATACGGTTGGCAATTTCATATAATCACAGAGCTGTTTGGGTTGGAAGGGATCTTAATAATCATCTAGTTCCAGTCCCCCTGCCATAGGCAGGGACACCTTCCTCTAGACCAGGTTACTCAAAGCCCCATCCAAACTGGCCTTGAACACTTTTTCAGGGATGGATAAACCACAGCCCCCCCAGGCAACCTGTGCCAGTGCCTTACCACCCTCACAGCAAAGAGCTTCTTAATATCTAATCTCTGCCCTCTGTCAGCTTAAAGCCATTATCCCTCATCCTGTTGCTATATGCAGTTGTAAAAAGTCCCTCCCTGGCTTTCTTGTAGGCTCCCTGCCCAGAAAGTACCTTCATAACAAGCCAGGGTTATGAACTTGCACCTTAAAAGCTAAATAAATTCATAATTAAAATAAAACAAAGGAGTATCACGTTGATCAGTTCTAGTGTCTGTTAAGAGCCAGACAAGAGGAAAATACCACAAAGGGTCTTTAAGGTACACACGTCCTTTTCCCTCTCCTCTAAAGATATGTATTATAATTAGAAAAGAAGGGTCTGAACTATCCCTGAGGGACAGAAATAAGAAGGTACAGTTTAAAGAGTTTGCAATAGGTGGAGGGGAGAGGCCTGTGTTTTAACCTCAGTTTTCTCAGGTAAAAAGTAATGTAAATCTTCCCTTGACTTCCACACCACAGAATCAGGTCCAACAACTGCAGAATTTACTGCAAAAAAAGAGTAAAATCTCAAACCCTGACTTTTCCAGTCCACCTCTACCAAAGCAAGGTTGTACTTTTTTATTTTAGTGCTTTCTGAAGTCTAATTTTAGGTGTCCCAAATAACGTGGCTTGTGTTATTTCCCTTGGGAAGCTCTTTGACAGTCAAATAACTCCCATATTTCAGACTGCCTGACGCTCAGCCTAATTTCTCCTTTTCTGAGTTTGATCCAATTTGCACTCCACTGCACATTACCATTTTGTACCAAGCAAAACAATTTCTCCTGCCCCTCAGCATCAACTCTGTGAAATATAAGAATTAAAATTCGGAAGTGCATTTACAAGGACTAGTTACGCTTTTTGACTCCTCACAAGTCATCTCGTCAGTCAGTGAACATTATTACTGTTCTCTGATCTCAAACAACCGGCCTTGATTTGTTCTCTTGGTAAGGGTAATTCCAAAACTAATTTCAGGCATCACAGATTGTTCCTTGCTTCTTCTCACAGGGCTTGCTTGAATAACAGATGGGTTTAAGAATCGTGATGCAATCCTCAACATACAATTCAAGCTCCAAATTTCTGGACGCCCAATCCATGCTTTCATTGCTATTGGTTAAATCATAGGTCCATCATCCAAGGGTGAGGGAACACTGGAACAGGCTGCTCAGGGAGGGTGTGGAGTCTCCTTCCTTGGAGGTCTTCAAGACCCGCCTGGACACGTTCCTATGCGACCTGATCTAGGTGAACCTGCTTCTGCAGGGGGGTTGGACTAGATTATCTCTAAAGCTCCCTTCCAACCCTACCATTCTATGATTCTACGATTCTATGATTCTGAAATGTGAGGAAAGACAGAGTAGGTACAGATCTTTCTTCTTCACAGAGTGCTCTCTCTGTGCTAAAGTCACCCATGGGAAACTCAATACCTCTGCCTAAGCTTTCGTGTAGATTTGGTCTCACCTTGCCCAGCTACTAGATGTACACAAGCTCTTATCCAAGCACTTCCCAGAGGTTATTGCCTTCCAAAGTGTTAGTCACAATGCTAGGCTCACACTAAGCCAAAGTCTTACTGGGAGCACTGAGCCACACTAAGAAACAATGTGGTTTGGACAGCACTTGACAAGTCTCCTGCCGCACTGACACTCAGCAGAATCACCACAGGTCTGTTTGTGAAGCCCAGGCTAAAATAACTTCACCTAGCACCGAAATAGAGTTGTTCATTCAACTTAGAGCAACACCTAGTGGAAAAAAGACAGTGGGGGGGAAAAAAAAAAAGTCACATGTATTTAAATGCAGATAACATACATTTATGCACAAAAGTATTTCTTAACTAGTAGCAATATTTTTTTTCAGTGGTCTTAGATCTTAGGTCCTTCAGTGGTGTAATCATTAATACAAAACAAGATGGTTGGAATTGAAAATGCAACCCTTGCAACCAATTTGGAGAAAGGATTGCAAAACAACTGATTCTTCAATACTGGATTTGCAAACACTGCACCTGTGCACTCTGAGGAAGGTACTTCAGCTTTGGGGAAATCCGTACATTGTTTGTGCTTCCAAGTGAAGGCTGGGGTAGATGTTTCAAAGGTATACAGGGAAGCTTATCTAAAAATACTGGTCTTATTTTCTAGATTAAAAACTGAAGGAAAAAGTAGACTTTAACTTTTAATCAGCTTTTATGTAACCAAATATGATTTCCCAATTAACTATATTGTTTTGAGTTACAGCTTTTAAGTCTTTATATTTTAAAGAGAAAATAAAAAGAATTTCGAGATTACACAGGAGAGACACTATTGATAGGCATTTGCTCAGCTTTCATCATCTGAAAACCAGACAATGAGCCAAATTGCATCCCCATTTGTTCCTGTCCAGCATCACTGAAGAACAGCTGAAATAGCTGGTACCAGCTGAGCACAGATCTTTTCAAGACAATATAACACATGCAGAGATGGAGAAAAGACAGAGAAGGGTGGATGTGTGATATACAGATCAGTTTTTCTGCTCTCACAATCACACAACTGGGAAAGACCCAGAAAAATCTTCTTTTTTAAATTAACTAGTTTAGATTTTAATTATAATGGAATCAAACCATGTAATTTTTAAGCATCAGATGCTACATTTCTTTCTACTGCTTCCAGTGTCAATGACTTTTTGTGTTTAGAGAACAGAACAAGGAATAATCAAGGTAAAGCCTCTCAATATCTTCACAGTCTTTTTTTTTCCTCTTCAAAAATAGGCTTTTCCACAAAAAAAAAAAAAAAAGAAAAAAAAGAAGAAAAGAAAAAGAGATGTTACTTGAGAGATTTCAGGGTAGTGCAGAAGTGTCAAAGTGTTACAACTTTCTTATACAGAAGAATGGCAAAAGTTCATATACATAAAAGTTCATATACGTTACTATATATATCTTAAGACATTCATGTGTATATTCCCACAGCTAAGAAAACCCCAGCCTTTCACCATTTCCTAGCAGATGTATCCAGATTGTATACAACTTAAGAGAAATGTCTGCTCTCAATTGCCATTTACATCACTGCAACCAAAGCCAGAATCTGCCCTTTTCAATTCCATTGAAATGTAAAAACCTTGAGGGCTCTACCTCATTTAATATCCAATGAAACACTTGTAAGCAGCATTTGTCCACACAGGGTCTGTGGGATTGCCTCGCAGCATGTAAGAATATCCTGCACTGAAGCCAAGGAACATAAGTTCTCCTCAGCTTGGACTATGTCCAGGAGGCTTGATCCAGTAAAGGGATGCATCCGCTTTCTGCCTGAAAAACCAGCATGACTCTCATTGTTCTGTCAAGATCTTGACAACGCTGAAGCAGACTGGCCAGGGCTGACCTAGCACAGATTACACATTGCTTCCATGTGTGCTGTGGGCAGATCTTTGCTGGGTCCCCTACGGTGCTGAGGCTAGAAATTAAAATGCTATGTCTTGACAAACCTCCCCTTAGAGGCCAAGCTGCACAGATGACTTCCCATCCTTATACACGACTATTTCAGAGTGTAGCTTCCTCTGCTCTGTGAAGATCTGCCAGAGAAGACTAATTGCTATAAGGGAGAAGAGAATTTGTCACCCTCTTTTAAATAAGGAGTAAGAAAAAAAAGATGAGATAGATGAAGAAATGTATTATGCCTACTGTAGTGTTAAGCTGAAGTTAAAGAGCCCAAAGACCAATGAGGTAAATTAGAAGCAACTAGGACTTGCACAAAGATATAACAATGCAAAGGAAACAATTTTTAGAAAGGGTTTCCTTGTAATATACTGTAACATCGACACAAAGACAGACATGGCCTGTTCCACTGCTAGATATATAAATGATGATGAATTCGATATACAGTCATTAGCAAAGTTAATCATTTGCTTAAGCTAAATAAAGAAAATGCAGCTCAGGGAAAGTTCAAGGTCACTGCCACACTCTGAAGGTGACTGTTTACTTTTATACTTCTTAGGAGTTTCAGTTCAAACAGAGCTTAGCTCTCCCTTAGCAGAAGTGGTCTGACATTTCAAGTTAACACTTGCAAGTTTTGCAGTCTCTGCAGAGAAGTAAATGATATGTTTTCACATAATTATTAATAAAGTATATATTTATAGAGATTCATATATTTATAAGAATGCTTGTAAATAGAGATATTTGAAAACTATACGTGTACACAGAATGATTTCCACCAAAGAAATTCCTCAAGTTGTTGAATCAATTCCCCTAACAGGAGAAATTTTTCCTTTCCAATTAAGTAAGCTAGCATCAAAATAGAAAACCCAAACAAGGCACTATTCAGTGCCTTGCTTTTTTATATTTGTTACACACAGCTCAACAAATGTTTGTTTTCAATCGCCACTCAAGAGAAAAGAATATGCAAACGTGGGCATCAGAAGACTACAAGAGTTCCAAAATCTATGTCTCAAATAATTCTAAACTTTTCACTTTAAGACACATGATGTTTCGTCAGCGATCCTATTTTTGCAGCTCTTCATCTTGAAAATATAAATTTATAGAAACATGTATGCATACCACATCAAGCTGATATATACCAGCTTAAGGAACACAGTCTAGTACTGGCAATGCAAGGAAAAGAAATCTGGCAAGTCAACATGAGCCATTCTTGTCCACAGTACAGTATCAGTCTCATGCCCCAGCATGGGTTGTGGCCACTGCATGTGTCAGGAGAATTGTCTTTCATAAGGGATGAAAAATGTGATGATCTGGTCACCTGCAGGAATAAGTTGCCAGGAAAATGTTCACCTCAAAGAAAGAATGGGAAGTTTTCATTTTGGATATCACTGGAGTTGTGATTTCTCGATTTCCTTTCCAAATCTATTTCCAATGACAAAGATGCTAGCCCTAATCTCCTGACAAATTAAACTGCAACTCCTGAACATGCTCCAGTCAGTCTCACATAACAGATTGGATACAAGACCGAATTTTTGGAGACAAGCAACCAGGTAAAACAGTCTGGGCAGAAGAAAGCAGCAAAGCAACCATGGTATACACATTCTGCAGCTATACTGGCCTTTGCAGCTCCTAGTACAGCTTGATCAGTGCGAGCTCAAGTATCCCCACATGGCACTGAATCATTTATCCTACTGTTAAGTCAATGTAAACTCATGACCACTTGATCCAAGAATATTTTGTACAATCCGATTTTGCATCATTTCCTTGCTACTTAATCATTTCAAGGCTAAAAAAGGCTTTCATTCTGCATGAAATACTCTGTTGGGCCCCACACCTATCATGCTACACAGATAGTTTCCACCCCCCTGTCAATTTACTAACTGAGGGACTAATCTGTCTCTTCTTCATTTTTATGTTAAATTTTCCTTTGTTTTCACTAAAATCAGTTCTTCAGGGTTTAATTCTGGAAAGACTCCAGTGAACACAAGCTGCAGTAGCCCAAGTAACATCACTAACGTGTGCTAAACTGTTTGCACTTGCACCACTGATCAATTGAAGCAACTTTCTGTCCAAATCCTAGACAGAATGTGACAGATATTTTTGCAGTGATTGATGTATTCCCACTTCCTCTGAAAATAAGCTGCTAAAAACCTGCTCTGTATTCCTGGTACATAAGCCTAGTTTGCCTTTTCCATGCCTCATGATTTTCTTTATGTGTCTACTCAACTACGACAGCAGACCTACAGCTTTTGTACAGATATAGTGTTATTTCTTTTCTTTAGCATATAACAGAAGTGCAACTGACTTGGACACAAGCCCAAAACCTGCCAGGACTATTTTACGTGCTATCAGTGGTGCTGGTGGATGTACATTTTTCACTGCACAGAACCATCCCAGTTTGGAAAGCAGTAACATAATACCTTGCAAACAAGAGGATGAGGGAGGAACAAAGTATCCCAAGACTTCCCTTGTAATCCAGTACAGCCTTCTGCTTTCTTTTGTCTGTTTTTGTTACTTATATTGCAGACAGTAAAACATGATACAGTAACTAGAAAAAGTGCAGCAGACACATATCTGCTTACAACTCATGAAAGGGACCAAGGCAAAAGTGTTACTATCTCTAAACCCTTTCATTCACCTTGTTCATCTACAACGAAGCATTTTATTCCTCTCTTATGAATCAAGCAGAAGCATTGTAATTTCTAGCTGACCCTTTAATTTATCAAGGCAGACACTGCAGTTGCTAACAACGTAAATGAAGGATATAGCTTATCCATTACATAGAGGCAGACACAGGAGGTAGTTTTCTTAGACATTGATAAGAGCAGTGTTAAGATTCAGCAAGTGCTTTCATATTGCATGTTGTGTTCTTATGTTTAGTGAACTTTATCTAGTAGAGAGGGCCCTTTCGTGCAGTTTTCCTTTGCATTACCACTTAGACTGTAGTTATAGTATAGCTGTTACATTGCTTTCTGGTAATTTTTTTTTGTAGCAAGCCCAGGCATTCTCAACCCAGAGGATTATATTCCCATATGTAATGGTTCTGAAAGATGACACAGGGTCAACACAAAGAAGAATCATGTGCCCTACACACAATCTTGTTTGAGAGAGAGATATTTCTGGCAGTCTGAAGGAAATCCATTTCAGCTGTTGTCTGAATTACCAAGGCATGAAAACATGCCTTTCACACCTTATGAAACTTATGAAGTAATCCAAAGGCAGCTTTTCAACTGTTACATGTGCAATACTGAATGAGTCCTCTCAATGATATGCCAAAGTCAAACTAAAGTGGGCATGTTCAAAATAATACAATTTTGTCTAAAACTACACTCTTCTCTCTACAATTAGGAAGTCACAAGGACATTTTTCTGTTCAAGCATATAGCTGTTTACATCACTATTCATCTTGGCTACAAAGCCACTGGGATAACCCTGATGCAAGATGACCACAGATGAAAAAGCACCTGTGAACTCCCATTAAAGTTTTGCTACTATAATCCAGTTTTCAGAAAGCTTCAGTCTTTCAAAGAGGCCAACTACTCTGTGTAAGTGCACAGGCTAATTGAGGAAGATCTCTAAGAATAGTAGTAAAGGTGTTCCAGAACGCTGTATCTCAAAACTGCACAGCAGTCACTAGCAACTTGGTTTAAGGAGAGTACTGAAGACTTTCAGGTAAAATAATTTACTGGATACTGTAGTTTGTTTTCATGTTTATTTATATATTTAGATATAGATTTTAGATACACTCTGAAGAAGCTGGCAATATTTATTCTGGCAAAAGGAACCTAGTATCATTTTCCCAGAGCAATTATCTGCTTCAGCATTTCATCTGTGATCTCATTTATTAGACCTTAATATGGTTGGCATAAAATGCCCACATATTAATGCAGCAGATGCTCACACACATCCAGGATCAGTAACTTACAGAAGTCAAGGGTAAGAGAGCTTAACTGAGCTAGTCCAGTGTCACGTACTTATGATAACTGTCTTGTACTTATGATAACTGACTTGTCCCAGTGTCCGAGCACAGAGCAGAAGCAGATGCTTCTGAAAAAAAAAAATCACATAATTCTTATAGGAAAGTTATGACTGATAAACATACAAAGAAATTTGATGCCAATCCTTTCACTGCTCTGCTTCTCTTTGGAGATGGACTACTTTAAATTATTAATATTAAACTAGCTAACATTGAATCAGTTTACATTACAAATAAAATAAATATTAGCTACTAAATCATGTTCTTTGAAGCTTTTAACATCTATCCCTTGAAGCGTGTAAACACTTTTCTAGTTGTTATGACTGAGATACTGTTTTCAGTTCAAGGTCTTCTTTTCAGAGGACAATGAATTTCCAAAAATACTGATGTTATCAACCAACAAATTTATTCTTTTTAAGTATAAAGAGCATCTATTACAATCTATGCTACATTCTGTTAAGAGAGTCAACAAAGACTGCTGACTTTTATGGTGTGATTACTGAGATATGACACTGCTATGTTTTGATTTACTGTTTGAAAAACAATAACTATCTAAATACTTTCCACAAATTCAGATGCAGGAGTCATAATGTACACAATCCTAGCATGGTCCTTCCCAATGTACTGCAGTAACAGAAACTGAGATGTTACAGGACTTTTATTTATGTCCTTTTAGAGGTGCTGATGGAGAGACAGGAAAAAAAGGAGGATGTTGCTCTGTATTATACTATATGATTTGATAAATACAGTCATAGGTTTCTCTTTCCAGTGCAGTACAGTCACAGAGTTAGAATCTCAGGAGCATCTCAGTCATTTTCAGGAATAGATCCAAACCATCAGTGAATGACTTGAGCACTGCAGCTAATGATTTAAGCTTTCTGTCTGCCCCTAAGCGACTAAAGTCTGTACAAAAAGCTGATCAAACAGTTTACATACTGCTGTTTTCACA
The DNA here is from genome assembly GCA_013401255.1 of Urocolius indicus. Taxonomy (NCBI): domain Eukaryota; kingdom Metazoa; phylum Chordata; class Aves; order Coliiformes; family Coliidae; genus Urocolius; species Urocolius indicus. The sequence goes on along the minus strand of WBNH01001598.1, from coordinate 207,389 downwards.
GAACATATACTCTTTAGGTTTGGGTTTGTTTTTTTTTTGTAAGCATGTTTCATACTTACACTGCAAGCTGCTATAGCTACCTGAACCTTCATGGAATTTCATATGTCATATGCCAATTAGCCTACCTGAGCTTCAATCTTCCTAACACATTGTCGATAAAACTTTAAAATGCTTAATAACAACATCCCTACAAAAATCAAGAGAGTTAGCACGTTAGTTGCTAAGCCCCATTCCTCGACCAGGATCTTCTACACGAAAAAACAAAACTGACTGCCACAGAATTTCTGGTTGTCAGTCTAACCCACAGTTTGTCACCACCATCTCCTGCGAAACATCCAAACCATTCTATCAGTGAAACAAAACACACTTACGCAATCCTCTTTAAGCGTCCCACACCGAGCTTCTTGTAAGTTACCTGTCCGCAGAAGCCAGGGAAAGCAGACTCACTCAAATCTTTCCGCCTCACGTTGGGCAATGTCCCTTGAGAGCCGTGGGTGGCAGCAGTGCCTGCGCAGCCCAGCCGGGACACCGTTTGGGGTCACAGGTGCAGGCAGGGAACGGGACCTACCCTCACACACATATACCTATCAACTGTCCCATCGCCCATAAAGTTGTATTAGTTTCCTCTGTCATCTTGCCTGGGGCTTGTCTTTCAGTACAAAGGATGCAAACTGAAGACTTTAACAATAGTTATACAAACACAGATTGTTAAATAAACAGCAATTTGTGCTGGATATACAGATGGAGAAACTGAAAATACTGATTGTGTCAGGAAGCAGTTCAACAATTAGTTCCACGCAGCATGCAATCTTGCTGAAAGGTCAATTTCAGCAGTATTTCACTGCTTGAATCAGAAGAAGCACTTGTGAAGTTTAGCCATAAATTCAGATTGCCCCAAGACCACTCTGTGTTGAAATCCTTCATATCTCAGTGTCTTGCCTCATAAATCAGAATTCTTGTGTTACCTTTCAGAAATCTCGCTTAGCAACATTCCACTTTCAATAACAAATGAAAAAAAAAAAAAAAAAAAAGAAAGACATGCTGGCCCAATGTGTCCTTCTTGTTCCTAGAACTCCTCAACTTGAACGACCAAACACACCCTTCCTTCACTCCTGGCACTGGCAGATACGCGGGGCTCTGACATAACCTACCACTGCTATGCCTTTGCAAACCCCGAGTATATCCTAAGAATGATAGCAAAAGCCCCTCTCGCTAACACCTACCAACACATTCAGGCACTCTGTATTAGCACAAACAGGCTGATGTATAAGTGACGAGATTCTAGTCAGTACTAAACCTTTAAGAGGTTATTTCTAATGTCTCTCCAGCACTCTCTCTGTAATAAGTACGTAAGCATTTAATACATGGCAGCTTTGACAGTTTCTCTGCTGATCTATTCCAGCACATCTATTTCAAGGGCAAAAACTAGGAAAAAAAAAGTTGTTCCTCCCGATCGCCGCCTGAAAAGAGCCCGTTCTCCATTACGGCAAAGCAGAAGGGCAGCACTACGCAAAACCCGTACTTGGCAAGCGGCCACATCGCAAAGGCTGTGGCATCCGCGCCAGCCCCGCGCCCGCCGGCCGGCCGCTGCCCGTGGCCGAGCCGTGCACGGAGGCGATGCCCGGCCGCTGCCGCCGCGCCCGTTACAAGCCGCGGCAGCAACTTTGTCCGCGGAGCAGTGTCGGCCCCCGCGGTGCCCGCCCGGCGCCTCCGGCTGCCAGCGGCGGCAAGGGGCGGGTTGGAGGGTGCCGGGCACCCCAGCGCCAGCAGCCCCGCCGTCGCGCCCTCCCTGCGCCCACCTGCTCGGCGGCCGCTGCCGGTGTCGGTGCCGTAGGGCCGGGGCTGCGCGTTCCTCTGCGGGCTCCAGGTAGGGCGGCTGCCCGCCCGCTTCCCCTCTGCGGGAGGTGGGAGTTGGCTGGGAGGCGGGGGCAAGGAACTAGGGCCAGATCTTAAGGAGAAACAAAGCCCGTCCTGCTCCTCAGCGGCGAATACAGTTTTAAAAGTAGCAATTTAACGCGCGCCGCCCCGGGCGGGAGACGAACCGACGAACCTGGGGCGAGCGCGGGCGGCCAGGTGAGCGCGGCCGAGTCTGCCGGCAGCCGCCCCGCCCCGGCACCGCTGCCCCGGGGACTTCCCCGCGCCCGGGGGCTCACCCACTGGTCCCATTTTATACCCCCACCCGTGAAGCGCGGCTGCCTTCGCGTGAGGATGAAGTCCAGCTGCAGCCCGGCGCGCCCTCCAAACGGATGCCTTCGCAGGGACGGTTATTTCTACAGGCACGTTTGGAAGCCACAATGCAACCCCATGGCACGGTGAAGAGATGCAGCCGTCCCGATTCCCCTGCCGAAAGCCACTCACCTGCCCAACCCCTTCTGTCCAGCAGCCTCATGGGGGCAAGCACTTGGAGCTGTATGGGTGCTCTCCTTTCTTGTGCCCCACATTGTGCACTAGAAGCATCTGAAAAATAATAAACAAACAAGCAAATAAATAGATTTATCTTATTCTAGATTTTCATCAAGGCAGTTTGCAGATAGAAGTGTTAATTGCCTTGCCCTAGCGAGCCTTCCTCGTTCCTGACAGGATGAGTTGCTGCTGGGGGGGCCTCCCAGCCAGCTGGATGAGATGCCTCTGTTTTGTCAGGCAGCAAATGCCTCAGGTATGAGGATGGCAATGAGTAACACAAAAATCATAGTGTAGGCTCTTGTCTGCTCAGTGACCTTTGGGCAGTGCTTTCAGGTGAAACCCTTTCGGGGTTATCGTTGCTGTGCTTCATTATAGAGCAACCTGGTGAAATCAATGTCCCGTGGATCCGGATGATGGCAATATTGGCTTCTGAGACTGATGGAATGTCACTGATGGGCTGTGGCATCTCTGCTCATCAGGGCAGGGGCACAATGATCTGTGCTCTAGGTATCTGTCCTTTCTGTCCAGAGGTGTGAGGTTGATTTATTATTCTTAAAATACTCTCCTGATTGCTTGTCAGACTAAATAACTCTCAGTCCTAAATGTCTGCCCCAGTTACTTTCACAGCAGCCAGGATGCTCCAAACCCATTTCCTGTTGGTCACTAGTTTGAACTTCAAAGCACAAAACAGAGCCAAGAGTGCCATAGGTAGTGCCCCAGAAAAAAAAACGTAAGCAAATTAGTCTCAATTGAGATCTGATTTTAGATTGCTAATGCTGAAATAGACTTTGTCCACCTTTTGATTTAGATCCTTCCTTCCTTCCTTCCTTCCTTCCTTCCTTCCTTCCTTCCTTCCTTCCTTCCTTCCTTCCTTCCTTCCTTCCTTCCTTCCTTCCTTCCTTCCTTCCATAAAATCCTCCTCCTCATAGCTACATCCAAGATCACAGAAAGGGCAATGCATCAGGGGCAAAACTGGCCCCAAATTATTATATAGGACGTGCCTTTCCTGGGTTTCATTATCCACCAATCTAAGATTATTTGAACTGTTTTAAATACAGAAAATTCACTTCAAATGTATTTGTAGCTAACACTGCAATGTTCTACAAAACAGCTATAAATACAAGCTTATTTTCCATACGTTCCATCTGCGTAACTATTAACATTTTATGTTGCATACTGAAATCGTATTTGTTCATCTTGACAAACTCATTTTAACATTGATCAAACAATGTATCCACTTCTACAGAAAAGGCAAACTTCTGCATTTGTCCTGGACTCAGTCTACTGGTGCAACATTCTATGTGGTTCCTTGGTGCAATGTTGCAAGCAACTGCAAGGCTTATTTTGGGTTTCACCACTGGTTGGGAATTTGTCTCACAGGTTGATCTGGGGAGTACTTTCTGAGTAACAATGGCCCCAGTCTATCATCTTTTCATTCCATTCTAGACAGCTGCTCTATGTGGTATTTTTCTCCTGCATTTCCTTCCCTTGATGTATCTTGCACAGCTGAACCCCAGCTCATCCCTTCAGCCTTGACAGCCTAAATGAGAAACTTTGCACCCTTCTATTCCTGGTCCTAGCCCTACTGTGGAAAACCAAATTCATTATAAGCTTGTAATTTCTAAAAGATTACAAATGTATAGTCTAACAAGAGTATGAATAAACGGAAGGATAAATAACTTAAACAGGAAGAAACAGAATCTTTGTGCTCTCTACACAGAAGCCATGACCACTAAAGACAGGCGAGATGTGTATGGCCTGTGATGACCTGCCATAGTATCTGGTGAGTGAGTGATCATAGAATCACAGAACCAAAGAATCTTAAGGGTTGGAAGGGACATTGAAAGATCAGTTTTGTAGTGAGAGAAATTTCATTTTGATTCATCTGTTTTTACTATAAACAAATGAAAAGAAAATTAGAACAAATGTTTAAAATGCATCTTAATAGGAGATTCTTCCCATCCATAACTTGTTCAATGCCAGATGATAATTAACAAATATATCATTGACCATTTACTCTTTAAAAATATCTTTCTACACTAAGAGCATGTTTGTGACACTGTCATCTTCAAGATTTCTCAAAATTAAAAATACCTGAAATAACTGAAACTATTTAAAAGGACATACGGAGTGTCTCAAGCAGAGAAGGAGGAACCACGTCTCCTATTTGGCAGATTATTACTGATTTTGGGTAGAACAATTTGGGATGCTTCACTTGCATGTATCATTATAAAAACTTGGCAAAGAAAATATTTATACTTACCATAAACACTTGTACTTTTTTCCCCTCCAGACTTGTTCTGCTAATAGATGGGATAAGCACAAAAAACACGAGCACCAAGTCAAAATGAAAAGGCAGATCTTTACTTATGTCTAAAGCACTAAGATAACAAGGAAAATAATGCAGCAAATTTAGCAAATTAGCAGAGAGAATTACTATCTAAAGTTAGTGATAATAATTAAGAAAAATACATCACTCATTGCTTTACTTATCATCACCAAGATCTGCAGACAGGCGGGAGCCCCTGTTACAGTGAGGATTTGGGGAATCTGTCCTGGCAATTGGAAAGTCCTACACTTTGGGTCCATTTGTAGGTCCAAAGTTGCTGCAAGAGGGGCCAGCTTTTATATTCTTTCACAAAAAACTTTACAAAACTTCAGATGTGGGAACGTCTGATTTCACTATCCATTGAGATGCCACCCAAAGCCTGGCCAGGGCTCAGGGAGGAATCAAGGGGATTTCTCTACTGGGCTTTGATCATGGTCAGACACCTGGTTTCATGGTCTTGACAGCCTGCCTCTGAACAAGCAAAGGAATATATTGTCACAACATCTATCTTTACTAATAATTGTATTCTATCTAAGCTATATCTTTCACTAATAATCATATATATTTCACTAATAATTAGACACTAATTTTCTATAATGTTTGGTTGGGAAGTTCATCTAGAGGTCAACTTTAGTTTAGGGCCCATTGCTCAGGCCTCAATACTTCAAGACAATATAAAAAAAAAGCTGAAAATCTTCAGTCTCTTACAGCATTTGTACTTTAATATTTTGAATAAGAAGCACACATGAAGTTTTCCAGTCATTACCAGAAGCAAAACACGTTCAAACTAAAAAAAAAAAGCACTTTAAACTTCCATCAAGTCTAAATATGTGTGTCAGAAAATATGATTTGGTTTGTATTTGTCATTACTAATGCATGCATTTTAAAGACATAAGTAAAATACTTACAGGTCAAGGTATTTGTGTATAATGTTAATAATAGTTTTTACATAAATATATATGAAACTTAAAAGCTTAAGAGCAGTAATAAAAAAAAAATTGTCCTTTTAGCATGCCACTTGACTACGCTTCTGAATAGCTTTCAACACTTGAAAATTATGTTACAATAAGTGTCAGCCATTGTGTTTGATGACTTTGTTAGTTCTAATTCCACAATTAACAGAGATATTCCTGTGAATGAACAGAGATCTTTGCATATATCTGTATCCAACTATTGATAGTTTCCTTGTTATTTGTATAATTTCTATCCCTTCTGTAGAGAGTTAATAATAACTGAAAACTTTGATTTTGCTCTGATGCATTTTAGTAAGAAATTCCTAAAAGTATCTGAGTTGTCTGATAACAGAACAAGGGAGTGATGTTTACAAATGCAGTTTAAACTACAATATTGAGGAAAGCTGCTGACAAATAATTAGTAGAGATGATTTCCCTAGAGCGAAATATTAGCATTTACTTGTTTTCTGTATTTTTAATCCACATCCTAAACCTTTAATCCTGATCTTGTTGAGCAAGCTGTTTGCCGAGTCCATTGGAAACGATATCCAAGTACTTTCAGGCTCATGGGAAATAATTACTATCTGATGTCAATTCCTTCCACTAATTGTATTTCTTCTGCTTATTTCTGTTTGTGCTCTGGGATGTCTTTAAAAGCATCTCTTATTAAAAAAAGCTTTGGATTTTCTTCAGTGCCTGGTTCTGCCATTCATTTTCTGCATGACCTCTGTGAAAGTACTTAATCACTCTTAATAGCGTGAGTCGAACAAGAATGCATTCATTAATATTTGTGAGGGTGCCAGACAGTGTGCTGTTGCAAGCGTTTACAGTACCTTAAAAAAATTATAATTGCACTACCCAGCTGGTTAATGTTTATCCAGTTGCTGAACAGCTAAACAAAAAGCAGAGAGGCAGGACTACTGTTTGCTCTCCATCGGTATTGAATTTGAAAGGAATTTTTTCATGTTCAAGCTGTAGAATTAGGAAGTAGATGAAATACCATTAGCAGGCCTCTGTAGAGAATAATGAGCTGAAAGCATGCCCAGTGCTAGTCTGCAATTAGGGTGAAAAGTGAAATACAGCAAGAATCAGAAATCCATTTTGAAATCTCACTTTTCATCCTAACCTTTTCATTCCCACCATGGGAGGTGTACTCGAGGATAATAATTAGTAGGCACAAATAGTGCATTTGAAGGGATGGTTTCCTTTGCCACTTTCTTGAAATAGAAAGAGACTTTGTGATCTCTGCAAGCAACTTTTTCCCCTGAAATTCCTTTTGGTTCATTTATTGCATTTTGGCAAAAAAAAAGCAGTATAAGTGTTTTTCTACATCCTTTGAGCACACTTTGAATACTTCTTTTTTAAACATTTATGTTAGGTACAATATTAGCTCAGAATATGCCTAGAACAGGACACTAATGGCAAACTAAAGTCTTTTACATCGTGACTTCCACAGTTATGAACATTGCACATACAGTTTAGGTATGCACATAGTCAAAGTGAGGTGTGGATCTTTAGCTGTTTGTTTTGGGTACAAGTGCCCAGGTAGCCCCTACTGCACCTGACAGGAACTCAGGCATAGCTGATTATTCAGTGAAGGTGAGATAGCACTGCAACAAGCTGCCCAAATGGGAGTCTCCTTCTCTGGGTACATTTAAAATCCACCTGGATGAGTTCCTGTGTGACCTACTCTAGGTGATCCTTCTCTGGCAGGGGGATTGGACTAAGATGATCTTTCAAGGTCGCTTCCAATCTTTAAGTTTCTCTAATTCTGTGATTCTCAGCAAATTATTGTACTTTCCTTTTACTCTGCCTATGGATTGCTCCTCTTCTCTGTCTATTACACTACCAGTCAAACTCAAAATGCTATTCAACTCCGCAGTCCTTAAAATCAAACTTATATAAAAGAATCAGCCTATGTTGTTGGATGCAAGGAGACAGGCAGGCAGCAGGTCTCATGACTTGTTTGTAAGCAAATTTGCAGCTTTAGTGTGTGGATATATTGCTGTAAATCCTTCAGATTTTCCTTGAAATAATAAATTGTCCTTTTATATCTCAGGGAAGATAAAGTGTCATTTGAAACCAAGGTTTAAACATGCCTATTCAGCTTTTCAGTGCTTAACAACAAAATCTGAAATACTTCTATGGCCTGATGAATGAGAAAATTATTCACGTAGGTCCTGTTGGAACAAATGGACTCACATGTATTCTTTACCTGTGGTGGCATCAACATTTGAATAGATGTTTAAAGGCATTTTTCTGTTTGAAAAATAGTTGTTATCTCTCCCGGCCCAGGAGAGCACTTACATTTCTTTAGACTCACTGTAGTGATCTGAGGAAGGCAGTGCCCTCTGCTGTGCTATATGCAGTGAGGAGCTTCAATCAACCTGTTAGAGGGAAAACATTACACTTGAAGGACTATGGGCACATTTGCTGTCAGTATTCTCATCAGCAGTTACTGATACTGTCTTTTTTTTGTCCAAAATGACATTATTTTCAGTCATTCAACAAGATAAAATTCAATAATTATTATCATGGACAACTTCTAAGCAAAGAATTTCTTCTCTGTACATGTACATGGATAATTTGAGGAGAAACGGCTGCCAAGGGGAAAATAAGCAAGAATCATTGAGACTGGAACACACATCTTGTAAATAAAGAACTAGTAGTCACAAACCTTGAGGAAGGAATTTAACAGCTGGGAATACACTGCCTCAAAGCTATTGCCACAGGCCTGGGCACTGGCCTCGCTGAAGGGAGTGCACTGCAATGGTGAGGAGAGCTGGAGTCTCAAAGGAGTAGGACGTCTTTAGATATTCCTGGGAAGAACTTGAGTGGTTTCCCTTGTGTTTATGTGGTTACTGAAGGCACCAGGCTGGAGGCAGCTATCGGGAAGAAGATTTTTGGGAAAGCGAGGCAATCAGATAAACACATGGAGGGAAACAATAGCTTCTGTTTGTGATATTCCTGGCTTATTTTTTGTTTTCTGAAGTTGGATCCCTTTCAGACTGGACTTTCAAAGTACAGAGCTAGCAGAAAAATGGAAATGAGGAAATAGAGCAAATATCTACAACCAAAAGTATTTCTCTTTTCGACACCAATCTTGAGCTCACTCATGTTGTAGAAGGCACAGGAAGAGGAAGCAGAGAGATCAGGATAGATTAGTACATTGAATATTTTTTTTCCATAAAACCCTTTAAAAAATCTTCAGAAAAGATGTTCAAGGCCTCAAATGTGTAGCAGGAATAATGTAAGTTTTATTGAAATTCTTATCGCTAAATTATTGTGCAGAATAAAACTTGACAATATATTGTCACCAAGCATCAAAAGGAGAGGACTGGATTCTCTTCTTCATTCTGTTTCTCCTGTAATTTTTTTTCTTTCCTTTCTCTTTTATATATTTTTTTTTCTATTTATGGCAAAGTGACACGATGTTTTCTGGGAGTTGGTGGTGTTCCCATAGAAACAGCTTTGATTTGATGATATCACTGCAGGTTGCTGCTGTTATTCTGCTATGTTCTAATTAAAATAAAGTCTTCCTAGATACATTGCATTTAAAACTCCAGACATTTTTCTACGTAATTGGACTAGTATAATCTCCATTTTTTTTTTGACCATGTCTGTGTGGGGGCCAAAAGACTTATGATGATCAAGACACCATTCTTTTGAAAGCAATCTTTTTGTCTCAGTTCTCCAGCATTCATAAAGCCCAAGTGGGCTTTTATAGCTAATAATAGTAGTTATAAGTGGCTTTAAGTGATTTGTGGAATAAGAGCTGTAACTATTACATGCCACTGAAGAGCTGCTTCTTTTACTCATCATTTAATACTTTGCAGTAACAACTGGTTTTGTTTCAGAATCTCAATGAACTTTCCATTATTATGGCTTAAAGTACTAACAAATTCTGCATTAAAAGAAAGATTTTTAAGTATCTGGCACAAAACTCTCCAGAGAAAGAGTTCAATTGCCTTGTAGTAACTGTCCTGGAAGCATTGTAAAAGACATGGTGTGCCAAAACCACTGTTTTTTATCTTGTTTGCATCCACTTCCCTTATCAGGCACAGAAAAGGCTGAATTGCCAACTCATCTTTTCTAGATACTGAGATGAAAACAAAATTGGTGGGTTTGTCTAGTTGTGAAGTGAATGATGTTAAAGGATGGAAGGGCAAGCAGAACGTAGTTACTGAAGCAGCAGAATTGCTTTGAGTTTGTGTGAGCTTGAGACAGACCCACTACAGTTCTTATTGATGCAGGCAAAGATACCTCACCTTCCTTGGCAAGTGGAAACTGCTGTTGTCAGATTTGCCACCATCCTGTTTGAGGAGACAAAACACAAAGAAAATAACCCAGCTTTCATTCTCTGATTCTTCTACCTGTTGCCACCTAACCCATATAATCACAAGCATTGACTCTTCTCTGTAGAAGGCAACATGATTACCACTGCAACTTTCACCTCTCCCCAAAAGATGAATTAGGAAGATTAATCTCCCTAAGATTAATAATCTTATTCAGAATTGATAGTGATTTATAAAAATGTAAAATTCCCACAGCTGGAAAATCTATGAACAAAATTTAGGGCAAGATCATTTTTTTCCCCCACTTTCTCTATTGTAAAGTTGCCATAGAATTCCCTTTCATTTAGTGCTATTATTGTGCTTTTTCATTTCTTTTGATCATATATTTATCAAGTCACTATACTCATCCTCAGATAAACTCTCATAAATAAAATTTATCGGAACATGAGGTAAAATGGGACAAAGTGGAACATATTTTTAGAAAATATTGGAAGGTGAAATGTATCAAGGCAGAGATCACCTTTTTATTCTGAGTCTGGAGTGTGCTGCTTATGGTAGGATCTGATAAGACTGGCTGAGAATCCTAGATATTGCAACAGTAAATAAATGTAGGACTATTTGTAAAAGAATATAGGAATAAGAATATAAGAAAGTGTTGCAGTATCCAGAACTACCCAGTCAGCTCATCTCATAATCATGGCATGCTCTTCAGCTCAAAAGCTAAATGAATAAATAAACAGAACAAGCTTAGATGAAACAATTTCTAATTGAGTTTCCAAGGTTAGCAAAGACACACCATGCAGAGGAGCAGCTCAGCATTATTCAGGACAGTTATTCTGGTGTTTACCATGAGAGGGCTACCTAATGCCAGTCTTCCCCTGAAGCCACCTAGGTAGCCCGTGGTTTCCCTTTCCACCTAGAAAACTCTGCAGCAGGACGGATGCCAAACTCCACAGGTACTCTGCATCAGCAAACCTTGTGCAGCACAGTTCCCTAGCTGAATTAGTCTGGATACAAAGGGCAGAATGACCCCACAGCAAACAAGCTGCTGATGTGTTGCTAGCAAGCAGCCAACATCTTTGGGTTGTACTGAGCTGCCAAGCCTTCCTCAGCCAACTGGGAAGTCAACAACAAAACATACTTTGAATGTTTCCAGGCAACAAGGTCACCATGTCTTCACTGGTTATGTCATTTGCTTTTTACCCAGTAGGCATCTACTTTGTCTTACCACCTAATTTCTGCATTTTCTTTGCCTTCTTGTACTCTCCAGCATATTGAATACCACCCTCTTCTCCAGTTGGGACCAGTTTTGGAGTCCCCAGTAAAAAGAGAGATTCTGATGTAGAATTTGATGAAACTGGAGGTTTCACACCAAGTGGCTTCTACCACAGCTACTGCTTTTAGTGTAGTTAGTGATCTTTCACAGATCTGTTTCTCTACTTATCTTTGAGGTCATTTATGTTTCTTTCATTCACATCTTTCTAAGATTTCCATGGTTTTAGTTTGTTATTTGAAGCAAAGACAGAAAAAAGTCCTCTTCATTCAACCAGAAAACTTTAAATTTACAGTTCATAAATACCCTATGAATTAAACAAAGCCCTCTTCCTTTTTGGAGGATGGTACATTTCTTTGTGAGTTTTGATAAAAGTATATACAGTTTGGAATAAGACTAGATTTATTAGGCAAAAGTGCGGTTACACCAGATTCAGTATAAGGAATCTTAGCAGCATCAGCAAAAATGAGTTTTTGCTGTCTGGAGAAGAGATCTGAGTTCTTCCTACCCCAGGGAGGGAGGAAGGGAAAGAGGAGAGCTCTGATAAAGAGAGGAGAGGACAATTCGGGAGAGGCAGACTTGATAATGCCAAAGGAATGAATGAGAACAATTGCTTATTCTAAAATGGCTCATTCAGTGTCCTAAGCAATGGCCCTGACTCTGTTTTCGGGCCCTGGCTTTGACAAAGTGGGAAGCAGGGCCATGGATATCTGCTGTCCACGTAGCTCTTGTTGTCTCTGCTGCTTATAGTTGACTTAAGTACATATTCAGCTTTCACTTAGGATACAGGAAGATGATGTTCAGATCCCTTCCTTGCATGATTTGGAGCAAGGAACTATATTTAGGTCTGGTATTGTAGGAGAGTACCTTGCTCATTGACTCATTGAGTGTTTGAACATCTGCTCTTGAAACTCCGCTTTGTTTAACTCAATCAGCAGAACTGGCCCTGGAAGCCACACACAAGTGCCTTCAACAACACTGTCACGTGCTCTCTGACCCAAAGAACACTTGAAGTATATGAATGATTCCTGTGTGAAAGGCTGTGAGAAAACAGTCTTATTTCCATGGCTCTGGCACTAAACCTGGATGTTGTTCCCTGTTCCCAAAGCATGGAATTATTCTTGATTCTCACCAAAACATCCGTTTCTTCATTCTGCTTTTCACTCAGTTGAACACACAACTGGTTAAAGGGTTGCTGAAATTTGAACTGAATCTACGAAAGACAGAATAAAATGTTTTTCTCTCTGTTTCTGAAACAAATTCTGGGGTTCTTTAAAAGTTCTGCATGTTTTTATGAAACTCTGCCAATCTGATCTAGCGTGTATTGCTTCAACCTTAGGACTCATGATTGAGGTATAAGTGCTTAAGAGGTTACTGGACATCAGCTAAGCCATGGCAACTGTCCTGTGTTCAGTATTAGCCCACAGCAAATGTGATGTAATGTGAGTTATCTTAAACCTCTTTCATGATGGACTTATCTCTTCCCTGTACTTTGCTGGGAGGCTGCTGTGTCATTATTCCAGCTTCACTGATTTATCTATTTGGGCTCTCTATCTTCCTAGCCTGTAAGTAATTAAATCACCTCCTGCTATATATTTAACCTTTAAAATCTTTCATTTTTCTCTTCACTTTAATTGGCTGTTGCTGCAGATACCTTATCATACTTGGCTATTACATGGAAGTCTGTACTACACATTAGAGGCTGGTTACAGAAAGGTTTTTGTTACAGAGGAAAGAGAGAACAGGAGTTGATGCAAACAAGACTATGCTCCAAGGCAGTGAATCCCCTTCTAAACGAATGCTTGCTGTATAACAGACCTCTCATCTTACCTGACTGCTGATACACGTGACTCCAAAGGTCTGATCAAAAATGATGGATGAAGAAGAAAGTATAATGAGTGTACCCATCAGCACAGGGTTGCCTGACAGATGTGAGACTGGGGTGTGTGATACTGCTTGGGGGTGACCTTGGTACAGTCTTTCTTTTGTTATGGGGCAACTCTTGGAGGCACTGCAGGGCTGCAAGCCATGCATCAGGTACATTTGTATTGCAAATGCCTGCAAGGTATAGGTCAATGTAATGCAAAAAGGGCGTGGAAAACAGCAAGTCTAATTATTACAGTTGTGCAACTGAAGAGGAGAGTGTGACTGCTAAGGGCTCAGATACCAAACAAATGAACAGAATGTCTGTAGTCCATCCAGGGACTAAGAATGGTCTATGAAAGACATTTGTGCTATTGCACACTAGGACAAGCCCAGCTTCAGCATTAAGAGAAACATAGCCTAACCTGAATATCCATCACTGCTGAGGCCTGTAGCTTGTATGCCTCCTTAGGGGTTAAGTTAAATATGTAACCATTTAGAAAGGGCGTGATAAAAGGTAATACCCAACAATATGCTTCAAAGTATAAGGGACTAGATAAATATATACAGAGGAGACTTGCAGCTTAAGGGTTATGGGATTCAGGCTGCTGGACAACTGACTGCTTGACAGCAAACTGATTGACAATAAACCATTGCTATTTGTTATCTTGTCTTAATAAAGTAAGGCTGGTGATAAATTTGGTGTCAAGTTGAGCTCTGTGGCTGAGTCAGGCTATGAGTGAATTTGGTTCCTGGAAAAAATAGAATTTGCAATCAATTTAGCAGCAGCCAGTTGTGGCTTAACAGCTGCACACTGGAGAGCCAGGAGCAGGAGTGAGATATACCTTGGGGGAGCAGCCAGTGCAGTGAGGAGGGGCTGTGGGAAGAATTAATTTGAAAGTTCTTTATTCTCATGGCATGAAACACAAGAAGTCTGAAGCAAATGGACAGAGCAGTTTTTGAACAAATATCTTCTTATCCACATTTTCAGCCTTTGGGGCCTTGGCTTTACACTGCTAACACACAGAGTTGGAACTAAAGCAATCCCAACATCCAAGTCTCACTAGAGTCCAAGCTCAACCTTCTTTCCAAAAATGAGCTAAATATGGGCTGAACATGGATCAGATTTTTGCATCTCAGGGTCTTCCCTGCAGTTAATAACTGTAGGATTATTCTTCCCTCATTGTTTGTGTAATGAGATGCGACAGTTATTTAGTAGCCTACTGTGAAATGAAGAACGAGACCACCTGTCAATGGCTGGTGGAGCTGGGTGCAGCAAAATCATCCTGCCAAGTCACCAGGAGGCTGCCACATGTTCAGAAGAGGTTACTGCAATCATGGGACACCTACAAAATCTGCCCTGAATGTCTGCAGTCAGGTGATTACTTTCTATAAGATTTTTTAATCTCTTTTGACAGATTGCTCATTGCAGCGTTGGGTATGTGAAGGGAAGACAGTTGGCCTATTTGTCTGTTCCATCACTTTAACATTAATGGAATTGTATAAACACATAATAATCAAGGGAGTTGCATAGATTAAATGGAAACAATCAAACATTGCCTTAGACCCATGAGCAGATCTTTGTATTCTGAGACGGTTGCCAAAATTGGGACTCCTCATCATACTCTCCTACACAGAGAAACAGAAGCTGAGTTAAACATACTATATTTTCATTAATGTATATGAATATGTAAAAAGAAAAAGGGTTTGGTTTGACATAAATATCAGTACCATTGAGGAGTATACACGCACTCCAATGCAGCAGGATGCTGGTAAAGAAAGATGATCCTTGGTTTTGTTTCAGTCTCTCAACACGGCTTAAGCTGACAAAAGAATGAATAACCTCGTCCCATCACAGAGGTTAGAAATCACAAACCCACACTGCTCTTATTGCAACAATGGTAGGGATGAGAATAAAGGCAGAGACACTAAGAGAACATTTTGATAGTGTTGATCATAGCTATTTATTCATTAAACTAGTAGAAATTTAAACACATCATTTTATTGTTCAGCTCCTCTGGCCAAGTTTCATCTGCTTGAGGTAGCTCAACTTGGTTGTACTGAAGTGCCAACTCCTTTTGGTCTGTGAAACAGATCCCATCTGTGCTGTTTCATAGAAGTGTTTCACAGCTCACAGCTGCGACACTGTTAACTCTTCAGCTCAAACTGTAGTAGCACATAGATCCTGGAGGTTTGTTTCCCCCAAGGCCCGTGGTTCATTCCTCAAAGTATTAGCCAAGGCAGTAGCCTGCACATGAACTTCCATTGCAAGAAAGAAATTGCACATGAGATCCTGATATGATTGAAAAGATAGTCTAGTAAATATGACTAGAAAACACGTATCCTAGGCAGCCAATATCAGCAGCTTTTGACGTACAAGTTGTCCATGTAATGGACTGGGGCATTAACTTTGAATGGTACCTTCACCAAGTAAAGCTTTACCCTTATCAAAGGAATTGCAGTTGTGTGATCAATCTGGGGGCATGATTATTACAAGGTATATAAATAAGGCAGTTTAGTCCAGCAACTGCTACATAAGTAGAGAACAGATACACTGATATTCATCTTTATTCTCTACTGCTGCCCAGTTTACCTCTAGTTTTTGTACTGTTTAAGCTCTATCAGCTTAAAATCCAATATCATCAACATGCTAACCACCATCCTGATAAAACAAGGCTCACCTACACCCATGAATTTAGAATTTATTCCCAAAGAGTGTTCATTTCCACCAAAGCCATTGTCATAATCTTGTATAACCCTCACACTCTTTAGGACTTTAGGACATCCTGCCCACTACACAACAACTTTCAACTGCACCCTGTTCCTTTAAGCAGCAGGAAGCAGGAAAATATATGCCTGACATTCCTCACAGGTCTTAAACAAACACATACCTAGCTACATGGTTTTGTGAACATGTTCCAATTATGAGTAACGTTTGTATAACTGCATGCATGACAAAGCATTGGGTATTTCAGTATTGTCACAGTATCTTCAAGACATGAACTGCACATGCTGCAACAGTGTGACTGTGACACAGTAGAGTACATCATGAGTATAGTTGGCTCTGATACCTATGGAGGGACTGCAGCTGGAGCTTCCTTTCAGGTTTGATTTCCAATGCAACTGCCAGAAGCGTGCAATCTGTCTTTAAGGATATTTTACAAAGCAGCAATCTTTCAGTAGAATTTCCTTTGAGTCTGCTCCGCAGAGCAAGTTGGTCCTTGCTGCTCTATGGGAAGCCTGTTGATATCAGCTGTTTGGAGGTTGTTCTTTGTTAAAATGCAAGCCAAGGTTCCCAAGCCAAGGTTTTCTGTGTTGAATCAGTGTACAATATAGATGCAGGAGACTCTTTATTTCAGAGCCTCTTCGTGTGTATGTGCGCATTTTCCTGTCTTTGGAGCTGATTGCATTAGGTGATGTATGTGGTTGGTCACATCACAATGAATTACCAACATGAACATTTCATCATGATGATAAGTTTCATGGATCACTGGAGACATAAAAGACTTTCTTTGTTTAAGCACCCAGAAAGAATTTGTGCTTTGGCATTTTGATTTTTCGTTGAATAAATTATGTGAAACTTGAGGCTTATCCCCCACCTCATGAGTGACATTTAAAAAAAAAATGGGTTAAACAGGACTGGATTAATGATTATGTAAGCACTGCACTTCACAAAAGGCAGGATCCCAAATGCCCTCGCTTTTGTTAGGTAGTAGATCACAGCCTGAAGAAGTTCTAAATGAAATTGCTTCCCCTGAAGTCCAGGAACATGGGAAAGACACACCGTGGGCCAGGAGCTGGCTACTTCTGACGGTGAATTTTGTAGCTGTACCTAAACACCAATTTTTTGAAGGTCATGTTTTCCTTCTATATATTTGGCTTTTATGAGCAGTAAATAAGGTGTGACCAGAGAAGGCTTTATGATTGCAGAGCCCTCATATCCACCATGGAAGACAGAATCAAGTTGGTCTGAAAATACTGTTTAAAGATGGCTTTGCTTTAAAAAAATTGCTCATTGTGATCCCAAGCATTTAGATAATCTAAAAGTGAAGTAAAGACATGTTAGTTCTGCAGAAGATTCAATGATGCTAAATGTGTGTGTTTTTCTGATGACACAGAATACAGAATCGATTTTTGAAATGGTGACCAAAAAAGAATGGATAAAGTAATTGCAAAGTCATATTCAGTGGACTAAAGACATGGATCACTATGTAGATGGAGCACAGGAAGTTCCTGTTTTCCCTTCTTTTAGCACTTTCAGCTTGACAGTTTCCTTTTGTGAATCAATAACTTAATTTTTAAGCAATAGCTCTTGGTAAGCTTGCTGTGGCAAGGCAAAGCAAACCAGATGACTACTCTACTGCAGAATCCCAGAATGGTTGAGGTTGGAAGGCACCTCTGGAGATCATCTGGTCCAACTCCCCTACTCAAGCAGGGCCACCTACAGTCAGTTACACAGGACCATGCTCAAACTACTTTTTACTATTTCCAAGGAGGCATACCTCACAACCTCCCTGGGCACCCTGTACCAGTGTTCAGTCATCATCACAGTGATGGCTGGACTGGATGATCTTTAAAGGTCACTTCCAACACAAAACATTCTGTGATTCAATGAAAAGTGTTTCCCAATGTTCAGATGGAGCCTCCTGTGTTTCAGTTTAAGCCCATTGTCCTATCACTGGACATGGCTGTGAAGAGCTGCTTCTTCTGTATACCCTCCACTCAGATATTTGTACACATTGATGAGAAATCCCCCTGAGCCTTCTCCAGGCTGAACAGTCCCAGCTCTCTCACTCTTTCCTTTATATGAGAGATGCTCTAGCCCAGGATATTGTTGGACTCTTGCTGCAAGGGCACACTGCTGGCTCATGTCCAACATGTTGTCCACGACCCCCTAAGAGTAATCCCTTTTCCACTGCAGTCATACAGCTTACAAGTAATATTTATTAGTCCAGAAAAAGTGTAACTAAATAATAGCAGGCTAATTTTTAAGAGATTTAGCTACTTGAAACCCAGCCAGCTAAAGAAGTAGATGTGTTAATGCAATCATTGCTATTGAGTTTTCTGAATGGTGAAAAGTCAGATTTGTGCAGTCCAGGTGGTTCTTGTCTTGATAATAACCAATGTCAGTAGTTCAAATCATGTTACCTATTTAGCGCTGTTTCTTTTACAGCAGAGCATGGTAGCGAAAGCCTTGTCATCTGCATTTCAAATGGTTTAACTCTTTGATTAATTCGCCCTAAAATAAAAAATTCATTCGATTGCATGATCCTGAGTATTTGCATATGTTAATATGGTGGCATTTCGTTTTGCACCGCCATTTCTATGCATCGCTGTACACTCTGCTGCTGCCGACAGGAGCGGGACAAGTGGCTTTAATTCCTTTTACCACTGGGTGGCGATCTCTTAAAAACTATGAAAGCTGAAAGTATCTTGCCCGATCTTTTAATTCCGGAATAGCTCAAGGAAAACTCAGAAATAAGACTTTACTACTTCTGAATAGCAGTAGTAAAGAAAACAATATCCAGAGGTCTGCTTTCTAAGCATAAGCATTTCTAAGACATCCCAGCAGATAAATGAAAACAATCTTATCATTTTATAACGTCACTTGTGCTAAAGTATCCAAATGCTGCAGAGTTTATTATGACTTTGTGGAAGAAGCAAACGGCTTTCTACAGAGCCAGATATGGAAATGGTTTAGGTATAAATCCTCTCTGACCAATGTGCATTTTGAAATCAATTGTAGTTTGTTTTTAATCACTGGCTGGGATTTTGTTGATCTGGACACATTTATGCATAAGCAAAACTTTTCTGCTTGAACAATGAAGTGCCTTTGTCACGTCAGCAGGTCCCAAATGTATTTAGTGAAGAAGTAATAAAGATATAGATAGACATAAATAAAAATCAAGCTTTCTAGGAGTGCTCCTCCCCATTAGCTAATCTATCTTTCAATTTCTCTCTCTTTCTATAGAGTTTTGCAAAATTTATAATACTGAGAGTGACTATTCTCTCACAAAACAGTGCTGCTTCTGAAAGTCAAAGCCCTTCTGATTTTTACAATGCTTTCAGTACATGTAATGCTACTGTGCTTATTACTTATCATCCTTCTCTACATTCAACAGTCAAGAGTGGAGTAACTGCTCACAATACCTTGCTTCTCGTTCTTTGATTATTATCCAGATTAGGAAGCAAGCAAAGGCATACCAAGTGCAGTTCTGCAGATACACTCATTCTTTTATCATGCCTCCACTTCCACACCTGAAGGAATGATAAAAGAATGAGTGTATCTGCAGAACTGCACTTGGTATGCCTTTGCTGTATGGAAGTGGAGGAGCTAATGTGAACAACAAGACAGGCAAAAATAGAGAAACTGTTTTTGAGAAACCTAGCAATTAGGGTTTTCACTATAGTGAGGGTATGTATTGTCCAAAGACATAATTTCTAAATGGGTTTATTGTGTAGCCTTAAAATGCCACTGACTGTACAGAAGCATTGCTGAATACTCAAAAGTTCTCTCAACTAGTTGAACTAGCAAGTTTTTCAAATGAGAGTTAGGTATAGAACAGATACAAAGCTATCAGCCAGTCTTCCATCCCTAGACAGGACACCGCCCAGATCTGAGAGGTTTACAAAAGGGATACCTCATAAGAGACTATATTATTGTATTATTGTCAAAAGATATTTGTAGTTTAAGGATAATTCTGATTAACACTGAAATAATATTGAAAAAGTGTTTTCTATATAGTTATTCTTCTGTTGAAGTTTTTAATGACTGTTTAAAAACTCCAGTGATAATGAGCTCCACGTTTGGCCTGCATGGCATTGCAATCCTACAGAAAAAAACAAAAAAAAGTTAGTTTTAATATAAGATCGTCCCTACCTTTTCCCAACCCAATCAGGAGCCACAAGGCATGCCCACTTCCTTTGCACAACAATGAAATATAGAGTTACGGTTTTCAGTGAATAAAATAAACAACTTGAGCCTGGACTCTGCCAACTGCAAACAAAAGCACATGAGCAAAGGTTGGCACCACACCCAGCTACCCTTAGCTCTTTTATTTTCATGCAGTCAGCTTAGTTACAGCTGAACAGCTTGTGATATGCCTTCTTGCAGTCACAGGACATGCAGGAGAGGCCAACAGGACCAAATGAACAACGATCTTCAGATCAAAACAGTCTTTCATCTGTTGCTTATCCTAGTGAGATAAGACTTATCTCACTAGAATTTTTGGAGTTCATGAGACTGTGTTCAAAGTTTGAAACAATAAAAAAGCAATATCATAGAAAGGAAGAAAAAGCCCTCAGCGTAGCTTCAAGACTGGAAGGGTGTGACAACTCTACTGTAGAACAGTTTCTAAAATGTTTGTCCGTATGTAACGTTGTTATGACACTAGTCACTCCTGCCATGCATCTCATAGACTTATGTCTTCCTTGCTGGCTTTTACATTTCATGAGGAAATTTAACCCTCTGGATGGCACAGAAATGTGCAATCGCCCTTCTGAGCAATCACTTGGCTTGCGGCCAAGGCATTCTTGCCTTCACTGAACAAAATGGAAAGGAATTATGACCACAGTAAATCATCCAGCTTACTAATTGCTATTTAATCACTATTCAGCCTTTCCAATGCATTAACTAGCAATGACAGTGTTACATAAACACTTGAAACCACCAGCCGACTCTTTAGGATACAGGCAGAAGCATTCTGTGCCTGAGTGTGCATGTGTGTGACTGTTCATGTGCATGTTTGGAAGCACTGGACATGAAAAGGCTTCTCTTCCTCGCTCTGCACAACACATAGCCATGAAGCATATTGATGTCTCCACCAAAGGAGTAGGTGCTGAGTCTAGGTGATCCTTTCCTACAGACTTAATGTCCCCAGAAGATGTACATGCATTCCAATACCAGATGTACAAGGACTCTCTGACAATGGGCCTCCATTTGTCAAGTGAAATTCCTGTTTTTTTGCTTTGTCGCCCATCTCAATACCCATGTTAGAATGTTTTGCTTCGTTAGAAATACAGTCTGAAAATGCAGAATGAAAAAAGATAATGGAAATGAAAATAGAGAAGAATAATCTTCTCTTTTGTAAATGGAGAGAAGAAAGAAGATGAGGAATAAATTCACACCTAAAGAAATAAAATATTTTTAGGAATGGCTGTCAACAAAAATAATTTCCCTTCCACTCCTGAGAATGCACAATTTGCCATGAAAAATCCTTCCCACCACTGAATTGCTCCCTGCCTGCCTTGATCAGGGCTGCTATGTGCCAGTCCATCCACATGCACAACATGAAGCAGGAGCAGTTATAACCTCAGGATGGGTTAAAGACACTTACAATGGTCATGTCTTGGCAATGAAAGACATTTGCAAAGGCTGTGCCTTGGGAATGCATTGGATATGGGGGCTGAGCCCAAGCTGGTGTGAGCCCTTGCTGTCTACCAAGCCCCTCTGCTCCCCTTGCATCGTTTGCAATGCACAAATGTGGAATGGCTTCCAAAGAGCAAAGTACCATTGTGGTTATAGTGAGCTGAGACATAGGCACTGGGCTGCATTCCAAATGCTTTCAGAGCAGCACAAATCCTGAGAACTTTCTCAGCTTTGTCCACATCAGGAGCATGGATTTGCATTTCCCATGCATCTTATTCTGAATCTCTGTTTCTGGCATTGGCAGGTTAATACCTAATTCACTTTACGTGACTCTTACTGTCCTCTCCAGGCTCTGACAGAAAGAAGGAACACTGATCCAGAAATCCC
The DNA here is from genome assembly GCA_013401255.1 of Urocolius indicus. Lineage (NCBI taxonomy): Eukaryota > Metazoa > Chordata > Aves > Coliiformes > Coliidae > Urocolius > Urocolius indicus. The sequence continues at coordinate 185,518 of WBNH01001598.1, read as the reverse complement.
ATCAGTATTGCCTCAACAGCAATGGCCAAGATGCCTTCCCTTTGAACTGTGCGCAAATCATAGAATCATAGAATGGTAGGGTTGGAAGGGACCTTTAGAGATCATCTAGTCCAACCCCTCTGCAGAAGCAGGTTCACCTAGATCAGGTCATACAGGAATGCCAATATTCTTTGTCTCTTTTCTTCTGAACTCTTCATTGACACTCTGCAGCACAAGGGTTGAGCCACCGGCACATGGACATTATAAAGATCTTAAGGGTACTCACTCTGTGAGCACTTAACATCAGCAGATGTCTCAGTGAGATCTGGATGACGTTTTGGTTAAGGTAACACTAAAGATTATGCGGATTCATATCAATTTTCTGCCATAAGCTTCCTGTCTGATTTTGGTCAAATTACTTAATCTGCAAAGTAAGGCATAAAATAATTTATTTTAGAACTCCTTTGGGGCAGAGACTTTCTCTCTGAGACATAGCTGTGTAATATTGACTACAAAGAAATGTGGATTTTATTGGAATTCTCTTGACGTGCTTGTAACATGTAATGAAACAAGAATGTAGCAGTTGTGGGAAATTTTCTTGGCGACCCATAGATTACCTGGCTTGAAGGATTACTTTGGTTATTAAACCTGACTTCATATATACTATGAATTAGGAGGTTTTCATGAACAATTTCTTGCTTGAACTAGAGCCTCTTTTCTATAAATTATTCTACTACTAACTTAACATTGCAATGATTTTATTTAAAAGTTACATATTATTTATAATCCGGGTTTGCTGCCATCCTGTTCCAGATCTTGTTATATCTTCATCTGCTAGATCAAGGAGCCTGAGATCAAAGTTTTGTCATGCTGTGGCTCCTTTGTTAAGCTAAATTGATTGAACTCCCCTCATCTTACATTATGAGGTATATTTTCCAGTGCTTTAATCATTCTTGTATGATCTTGTATGATCAGTCTTCTCTCTAATCATTCCCAGATAAATGAACTAGAGGTTCTTTTAGAAGTGGCTACGCCACTGGAATGATGGAGGCAATATTATGCCGTCCCCATTCATTCGCACTAGTCCCCCGCTCACACATGAAGGTTTGTAGTAGATACTATGGGCACCAGAGACTTGTGAAAAAGGCTTGCCCTTAATGCTCTGGTTGCCCTGTGATCTCTGCAAGAACTAATTTTTGCTTGTACACACTGTTTCATGTGACCAGAAGATCCAGACTGGTCTTTATCTGTGACTTGTCTTCATTTTTTACCCATTAACTCCAGTCTTTGTTGAGTAATCATTAATACTGGGAATTATTTTTTCTTCACGTCACTGATGAAAAATGCTAAATGACATGCAAATAAGAGCCAATTCATGTGGGAATTCACTGGCAACACAACCATGCTAATTTCCCACTGACATTGAGATTATGGACCTGTCAAGTTGTAATTATTAAAAATATGTAGAATACTGTTTTGTATTCTTTTGACTCAATAAAAAATATATACTTCCATGAATATTACTCTGGATAAGGGTTCCTGTACCTTCTAGGCCATACTTTGTAGTCAAGGTATTTGAACTTTTTTTCTTTCTTTCTTTTTCTTTTTCTTTTTCTTTTTCTTTTCTTTTTCTTTTTCTTTTTCTTTTTCTTTTTCTTTTTCTTTTTCTTTTTCTTTTTCTTTTTCTTTTTCTTTTTCTTTTTCTTTTTCTTTTTCTTTTTCTTTTTCTTCTCCAGCTAATGTTTAAGACTGAAATCTAAATGGAGTTTACTCCTAGTCTCCCATCTCCACTGTCCTGTAGGGGGGCACGGAGGAGTGAGGCAGGGGTATGGCTCACTGAGTACTAGGACAGTGCTCAAATCCTTCTGTCTAGAAGAAGAGCTAAGCCAACACCACATCAGCAATAGCAAGAGCAGTCAGGAGCATGCTCTCCTTGCAAAGATATGCTCCCAAAGGAACACCCACCTGCATATAGACCTCCCTGCTTCAGGGACATGCTCTGAAGTCCCTCTCTCACTTGACAGTTTTGGCTTGCTCTTGGACTGTCAAAAGTACTGCAATCAACTCCTCTGCCTCATTATTTGAAGTCTTATTTGAAGATGCTCGTGTTTTGCTATTAAGACAGGACACAGGTTTACTCAGACAATTTTTAACTTGCTGTCCTTTTCCCATAAAACAAGTGAGAAGCCTGTGAAACCTGTGTACAAGTAAGCAGTGCATGTTGCTGTCAGGAGACCCAGACACATCAGGTGAAGAGATTAATCACCCGTGGGGCAGAATGGATGGCCAGCAAATGCCAGTTTTTGCTCTGTGCTCTGAAACTTCTCAGCCAAGACATCAGCTCCTATTTAATCAGTGAATTTTTATTGCTATCACTAATCTGTGTTGGCAGATTTACTTCTCCAAGGCTCTGCTTGCTGCTAACAGATACAAAAGTGAGTATTTGCTGTCTCCTCAGATTTGTGCAGCTCCAGGGTGGATACCGTGTTGTCCACTGTATAAAGGAAACATCCATAACTTTTGCAAAGGGCTGAGCTGAGCATGTTGATTTATGGTTGTTTTAGAGCTCTCTAGCTGCAGACCAAACTATCCAAACAGCATTTTTGCTTGTTTGGGAAATGATTGGCTTCAACTCAGGCTGGGAAAGTTAAATGTTTGTGGGCACACAGCAAGAAGTACTGGGAAAGTAAAGCACACATGCTGGCATGAAATTTTGAGTCCTCCCATTTGCTCTGGGTCCTGGGAACACCTGTGCTCACCAGTTCTTATGGAGTTTTTTATCTACCGCTTCTTCATCAGAGCTGGTTATTCCTTCTAACTTGGACTTTGTGGAGTAATTCATGGCTTCAGCTTCCCCAAGGTCAGATAGCTGGACTCAAGAGAGTCATTCTGGAAAGGGCCAAGTTTTGGCAACTACAACACCTTACAAATCTTTCTGCTGAGAAGATCCCACATCATCCCCAGTAAGAGGCTTTTTTTAGTATTACTCTACCTTCCTGTAGCACATGCCAAGTGTTGTGACGGTGGTTACAGTCTTTGCTGATGTCAGAATGATCCTAGGTCTATACAGGGATTGCAATCATGCAGCATGTTTCCTAGGACCAATCTAGTGTTTTCATCAAGATCAGCTTAGTATAAATTTCTTTCCTTGGTGGGCTGCTCCTCCTGTGTCCACAAAACAGCCAGCCATTATTTCTCCCTTTATAGCCACTGCTTGAAAGGCTGGAAGGAATCCAAAGAGATCCATCTCCAGCTATCTGCCCCAAGGCAGTGTCAGCTATATTTCAGAGAGGCTCTTATCTTAAAGCCATGTATAGTGAAGGTGAGCCTTCCAAGCTTTGCTTTTTCAAATGTCAAATCTAAGCTCCCTTTCTGTAGTTGAGACCTATTACTCCTTGTGTTAGCTACCAAGGACACAGGAAGCAGTAACTTTCTTGCAGCAATTTTATAGGTGTTTCGAGACCATGATATTTCTTGCTCTTTCTTTTCCTTTCTAGATTAAAAACCTCTAATTTCTTCAGTCTGTCCTCATATATCATGCTTTCTAGGCTTCTGCTCATGCATATTAAATACCTCATGTAGACTCTCTTGCTCTCCTCCTTTCTTAATGCCTGAAGGATTTAAACCTGGACGCGTGCTCCAATTGCAATATCATCAATGCAGAACAGACTTGAAATATTGCTTCCCAGGCCACGCTACTCTTGATCCAACATCTTTTCTGCAACAGTTTGATAGCATTGTTGGTGGGTAAAAAAAATTAGAGACTGTGTTTAAGGGACTCCCAAGTATTAACATGGCTTTCCTGGTCACAGGGGTCAGAATGCAACTTCAGGGAGAAGAGGATTCAGAGATCTGTACATGTAATACATAATCCTTAATTTTCTACAAGTTTGTTGTTGTTTTGCCTTCAAAGAGACTTGCTGCTGTTTCTGCAATAAACTGGAGAACAGTACATCAAATGCACTGTCAGTAAAATTATAGGGATCTTATACTCATTAAGGATACAGACTCTTTGGTAAATTACTGTCATCCTTCACTTTCATTGAGTTACTCCTGTGATGCAGTTCATCAAGACTACAGCAATTCTTGCTGCTCCAGTTGTTCTGCTACTGCAGCCTGTCATTTGTATACAGTCCTTGCACTACTTTCCTGGTAAGTTCCATGCTAAAGCAAAGTTCTTCTGAACAAGCATATTCCCATGGTTCTGAATGGTGATTTCACTTGAAACAAATGACTATCCTCCTCTCTGTCTTCCTTCCGTTGCTTAAAATCAGCAGATTGCTTTGTCTGAGGTGAGCTGGAAGCATTAGGAACCTAGAAAGGAAATTTCAAGAATGGCTGGAGGAATTTCACTCTCCTTTCCCCGGGCAGCAGCAGTTGTCTGTCTAAAACCTACTAAAAGTTTTTTTTTTTAATTCTGTAAGAATTCTATAAAACTCAATTGTGAAGCACTCCTTGGCCTGAGGATTATTTTAAAGGTTTGAAGGTAATTGGTTTGTCGTTATTTACAAAAGATTCTTAATTCTAAAGGATGCTGTTTGTAATTCCCTGAAAATACAGTGACTAATTTCTGAATGCTTTGCCTACTTGCATGAGTAATTCCACATTTCGTCTTACAGAGAGTATGAAACAGTCACACCATGAAAGGAAAACGATTTTAAAGGAGACATAGATTCACACTTTGTTCCATCTCACTCAGAGATAGGTTTTTTTTTTTCCTGCACTTTTCTTCATTGAAATGTTTGTCATTTAAAACAGAAGATATTGAAACATATCTTGGTACTTTGTGGAAAACATTCCACAGAAAACACCAAGGCATTTAAATAGCTATATGAACACAAATTGATCAATAGTTAATGCAAGAGGCAGGGATGGATGATTTTGTTACCCAACTTGAATGTAATTATAGAGCTCAACTTGTCCTGAAACCCAGAATTGCCAAATGAGAGGCAGAATTTAGCTTTTTAGCCATGTCTGCCAGCTCTGTGCCTGGCAATGTTAAGTTCCAGGATGGTTTTCACCTGCCTTTTAATTTCCCTTAGAAATATCCCATCCATTTATTAGGAAGCCATGTTTCCCATCCACTTTGCAGAACTCTGCACAGTTATATGGCTGACCAGGACTAGCCTTACCTCTGTGTTCTTCTCCAGCTCACCCTCTTTGCCCATCCTTTACGTTCACTGTTTATATTCACAAGCCATTTCATGGGGGCAGAGACCGTTTCCGTTGAAAGTTTGGTCATGGGGTTATTTTGTTTGGTTTTGTGGAGTTTTTTGTTTGGAGTGATTCATTGTCTCCAACCCCAAAGTCTGTTTGCTAAAACATCTCCAGTTACTGATCCTCTAACTGAACCACTACATTCATTTTCAATAGCTCATAGCAAAGGGCAGCAGCAGACACTAGCTTTGCCAGCTTCCAGCTGCCCCTAAACACCGTACTCTCTCTCCCCTTTCAAAAAGAGAGTGTAAATTGATCAGCAAAGCCATTGCTTTGCTATTGCAAGTATGTGAACTTAGCCTATGAGGATATGCCGGAGAAAGGGGTGATTTCTAAACCAGCGCTTATGATTTCAGAAGGTGGCTCTGCTGTGAGTCATGTGCTCATTGGGAATTCAATTGCAGAAGGGGAGGAGAATAGGACTGTAAGGAGTAAAGGTCGGTTGAACTCAACCACAGCTACAAAAATGTATCTTTACTGACAAAATAAGATATTCTGCTGGATGGTCAGGTATCCTTTTAGTACAGATTTGTCCGTTTCTTAATTCAAAGTCCAACATATTAAAATAATGTGAAAATATAAGACAACAGAGACAGAGATATTTGAGAATGCTGTCTTCACAAAATTCACTTTTTTTGGTGCTTCTTGCGAGGGGAAATTTCTTAAACCATGTGAATTTTCTGCAGGGAAGTCTTGTTCTGAAAAAGAGGCCACTCTATTGTCTGCCTGCTTCATAGCCCTGAGGTTATTCATGTTTGTTAAGCATTTTGAGTTCTCCAGATAATGAATGGTACTACACGAATGGGAAAATGTGGTTGATCTGTTAAAGATAAACCACTGTTTAATCTGGATGTCTCTAGAAAAGAAATCCTTTCTCTGCCCTCTCTAGTGCAGGGGTTCAGAATATTAATTAATTCAGGTTTGCAATACTTTGTAAACTCTCAGTTCTTTGAAGTCACATTTTATTCTCAGAGGTTCATCAAAACCAGTGAATTCTAATGCATCTCAGACCCACAGTTTAGGCATATCCTAATTTTTAAGATGGTGTATGTTACTTTGTTCTTAAGACAGACCAATTGATAGCAAGACCTTGATCTCAAAGCAACCCTTTGACTTTAACAGATAAGTAGCCTTCTAAACTATCATAAGTTCTGGCGCCGAGATTCTGCCATGCCCTGTGTTATGAAAATAACATAATCTGCTGCAATAGCACAGTACTGAGTTAGTGCCGATAGTCTGATGGAGCGTAGATAACGAGCACATCATGACATTTTATAATAGCTCCCTGCAATATATTTGCAAGAGAATGATAGATTACTTGTACACTTTTTATGGGACTCATAAGATAGGACGTATCTTCCCGCAGTATCTCATGTATAAACTTCATTTCACTGTATTTGCCTGTCAAACAGTCATATTTACGGTGCCAAGTGCAGTCACCCTGGATGTGAGCAAAGGTTCATCCAGGCCACTAGCGGCCTCTGCATCAGTCAGTAGCAGATATTTAGGAAGACAATGCAAGAATGAGTGCACAGTTATACTTCCTGCAGCCTCACAGACCCTGTCAGTCTAGCTGGGGACTACTGGAGGCAGAAATTCAGTCTCTATCATTGTATTTAATAGGTTTTGATGTTTTTTTTTTCATCTGTAAATGTATTCATAACACTTTTTTCAACCTTTCAACCTACATACACTTTTAGTCTCCACACACCCTATGGTATGGAGTTCCACAACTTAATTCATGGTCTGTGAAGAATACTTCCTCATTGCTTTAAACCAGCTTGAGAGCTTTTATATAGAGGGAGAAAATAATGGTATCTTGTTCATCTTTCTTTGCTGTTCATGATTTTGTATGGCTGTGTTATGTCTTTTCTGTGATGCACTTTTTTTCCCAAGCAAATCTGTCTAATCTCATCTTGATCAAAATCCACTCCAGACCTATATTTTCACCTTTCTTTATACCTTTTCTAATCCTACCATATTTTCCCTGGATTAAGTACGAGAACTGCCTTCAACAGTCAAACCGTGGTCACATCATGAGCTTGCAGTTTTCAGTCTTGCTCTCTGTTCTTTCACTGATAATCTTAGCTTTTATTTCCCTTTCTGGACTGCCACAGAGCACTGAGCTGTTGTTCTTGCTGAAATAGCCAACGTAACAGTTTCAAGCTCTCTTGACTGAATAGCAATAAATTCTGGAGAGTTTACCATTGCAAGGATTGTTTTCCCTGGATCCTTACCATACTGAATTTGATTTTCATCTGACATTTTATTTGCCAAGTCTTGAGATCATAGTTGAAACTCTGACTTTTCAGAATAAGCTACAGTCTTGCCACCTCACCGTCTGCTGCTTTTTCACCAAGAACCACTTACTACACTTGGAAAATTGACCATTCATTACTGACTGGATCGGTTTTTTTCTTTTAAACTATCACTGATTCATAAGAGCACTATTTCTTTTATTCAGTTTAATAATTTATTTCCCAAGTAACAAGGGATTAATTCCATTCAGGTCTGGTTGCTGTAGAAGACATAATTTTTTACTCCCATGCCCCTTATACATTTACAGCCCCTGACTTCACACTCAGAATTTAAATGAAATGTCTTTATTTAAACATAACAGCTCTGGATCCTGCAGCCAAACATGTATCATTTTAAAATACATACAGTAGTTGCTGTATACTCAAAGCACTGGTTTGGCCATGTAGTCCTACGGTCCAGTGATGCCATAGTAATTTTTGAAAAACACAGTAAAGCTTTCAGCATATACATCAGAAATTGTTTGGTTTTCAGAAGTAGCAGGAAATATAGATTTTTCAGAATATAAAACTTGGAGAATAAAAGCCGAAAAACCTCAGAGTTGTTCTTCTGTGGCTAAGGTCAGCAGCAGCTGTTGGCATACTCCATTGAATATCAGATATCAACAGAACAATAAGAAAGTTTTTCTGTCCTTAAGAGCTTTTCTCAGTTGGGAAATGAAATGTCCTTTCATCTACCAGCCATGGATCAGGATCAGCTTCAGTACATTATTGCTTAAAATGCCAATGTAGGATTTGTTAATAGGCACTGAGTCATGCTCATAATTCAAATAATAAAACACACAACGAGTGCCTCCAGTTCATTATTGGACTGTTTTCTCTGGCTATACCAAATCAGAATGCTTTTCTGCCAAAGAGCATACAACGTGCATAAACATTTCCATCCAAGCCTGTCTCACAATGGATGTCACTTCTGAGGACATACTGTCATGCTTTGTTCTTTTGTGGCAGGTTACTCTACTGCTTCTATAACCAAGACAGAGCACATTTTGTTCTCAGCTGCTGGTCCTCCTACTTCAACGTTTCAGCCCTGGCACAATTTACAGTTCAAACCCAACAGCATTTGCAGCATTCATGGCAAATGCATGAAGAAAAAATTGTATCCCTCTTGCTCTGGGTTGGGAAGAGAAGGACCTTTCCCTGCAGATTTCTGGTTCCCCTTTGCAGGTCCCTTTTTGGAAGATGGGGTGTATTGGTTTCATGCAGCAGGCCATCGCCTTCTGTGGAGCTGGCAGTCTGTGTGAACACAGTGTGGGAGACATCCATCGATCAGCTTTCCTAAGCCATCAAAAAGCAGAGCTACTTAGCATGCAAAAGATTCAGTCTTCTCAAGTATGAAGATGGGAAACCAAAAAGCCTTATGCAGAAAACTCAGAATTTGGAGACAGTGAGAGTGAAGGACCTTTCACCTATGCCTTAGCAGCTACACACAGCTGAGCAGAGTACAGAAGCAACCACATGATGTGAACAAAGTTACTAAGGAAGGAGACAGAACAGAGATTAAAACTATTTTGGTGCCCACTGAGATTGCTCCAGGCCCAAGACAAAACAAGGCTGATACATTGAACTGGGGCAAGGCCTATGTGCTATTTATTGAAGCTCTTCTTCACTACTTTTGGCAGAGTGAAACATTCGTCCTTTGTAATATCCTGAGCACCTAAACGTACTTCTGCATGAGTGTTAAGAACATCAGGTTAACTCTCCCTTCACAAAGAATCTAATAAAATTATAGACCTGGCTTACTCCTGATTTAGTTACACATGATACTGACAAATTTAAGCTAAATTAAACTATTCCTATGGTGTATTATTAGTCATGGGTAGGGGACAGTTTTAGAAAAACTGTGAAAGCTGTGTCCTTAGGTGGGTCACCAGAGTCAAGAGGAAGGCCTGCAAACACACAAAAAATAACATTTATGTCACTCTTCCTAATGAATAAAGCTTTAGGATATTTATACTTGTCATAATTAAAAGCCCGACTAAAACCTCTTGGAATTCCATGGTTGTGTTTGCCTTTGAAGTACCAGTGTGCAATTGCAGAATGCCTCTCAGGAGTGGGCAAATGGAGGGCAAAGGGAATGATGAGACTGATACATCAAAGAGCAAAAGCTTAAAATGTTATGGAAAGCTTAAATCTTCCAAACAGGATCACTCCTGACAAAGAATCAGAATACCAGCAGCTATTGTCAGTGCTCAACAAATAAAACTCGCAAACTTCATGTTTTCAAATGGTAAGAGGGTGAGAAAAAAACTTGTGTGAGCAGTAGGTTGAGCCTGGAACTTATACGGGCTAAATTCTTAGTAGCGACTAAAAGTCGGTTGTCTGATCTCCTTGCCTGAAACTGGTCATGCAACTTGCAATAGACCCTGCTCCAGAGAAATCTTTAGTTCCCTTTAAAACAAACCCAGACAGATCCTGAAGTACCTATGACAAAATAAGTATTTTTAGTGATTTTTTTCCTGGGGATTATTATGGTGGTGCAAAGAGACAGCCAGCGTCTATGAGACTAAGGCTGTGACTGGAGAACATAAATTATAAGAAGCTACTATGTGCCAGCTCAGGAAATGATCAATGCTAAGTGATTTTATGTACACACAAAAGTGTTTATGCAATGGTCAGCCTTACACGGAGGGAGCTGTACAGGTAAAATTCTCACTCTTCTTGCAGGTTAAACTTTATCTACATCAACTTAAAGTTCTGTCACAATGGATACAAAAAATACTTCCACTGGCAGGTAAGTTTAAAATCTAGAGAGTCATTAGAAAAAGTTTGAGAGTATAAAAGCTATCATCTGCAAAAAGAAAGCTCCTGGAGCTGACGGTCTTGTGTGTCTCCTTTGGGAAGGAGGCTGAGGATGTTAGTTCCTTTGTGGGTGAAAAGCTTTTCACATCAGCTCCTCCCTACAGCAGGAAGGGCACTGTCTATTGCTGTGCAATTGTGAATATTTTATTGTTTGAACATTGGACAGTTTAACTGCTATAAAACCCAGCATGTCATGTCACCTTGCATGTGGCTGGAGCTGGGTTGTTTGGGGATTTTTTCAAATGTTGACTATGACAAGCCATTTTAAATACACTTCATGTTCAAGAATAGCCACACAAAGCCGTACCAAGTATTCATTCACCCCTAGAAGCAGAAAGCCATCCCTTCTGCTCATGCAGCTCCAAAGCACAGGAATTCAAAATATTACCTGCCTAGAAATTAATACATGATGTGCAAAAATACACATTTAGATGAAATACAGCAAAGATATAGCTTGTCTTAGCAGTTGCAGAAGGTGTCTGCTAGGTCTGAACCATAGAGAAATCAGCACTGGCTGAGACAGAGCTTACTGTACTTGTATGTAAAGGGTCCTTGCTTTGGCACAAACGAAATGCATGACTTTTGGCCTGCTAGCAAAGCCTGGGTTCACTAAAGAGCTTTTGTTTTTGGATTCCAGTTCATGCTGGGACTCCTCAAAGCTCAGGTGCTGGGCTGTCTTAGGGACAGGCAGGAGTTTTTTTGTGTCCTCTCCTTCTTCTGGGATGCGCCTTCATCAAGGCATGCTCCAGAGCCCTGGATCCTCTCTTGTGATCCAGTGCCAGCACCATTTCTTCCACAGAAGCACATAAGGCTTTCTTTTATTTTTTCAGAACAACAGTGACAGATTTTTACCAGGTCAGATCAATGTCCATCTAGTGCAGTACCCTCTGGCAATAATAATAGCAAATATTCCCTTTCCTCATGTCCTGAACAATATGAACCGCGGTTAACTTCTCTGCTATGCTCTCCCACTTTTGACAAGAGATCAAGGCTTTCTGTTTGAGAAATTCCCATCAGGAGGTTATGACCTCATCTTTCTGTTAATAGCTGTCCAAGAACTTTTCTCAATGGAATCTGACTGATAGATTTTGAGCCTCATCAACAGCATTGAGATACCTAGCCTGACATTTAAAGCATTTACCAAGGAAGGTGGCTACCTCAATTTTGTTTCCGTCATGCCTGAGGGGACTCAAACCTACCTCTGTCAGAAGAGTTACCTGAGGCTGCAAACCTTCCCAGTCTGTTGGACAGACAGGTTTTGCTAACTACCTGATAAAGCAAAGTATCTTCATCCTCAGGCACATTTTTAATAGCCTCTGGGCAGATTCAGAGTGAAGATTAACAGCCCAGAGTAACAGAGCAGCTGTCCAAAGCAGAGAGCAATTAACTTGCCTAATGAGCAAACACCACAAGCAAGACTGATCAAAATGGCACAGTGATGATATACTGTCATCAGTGCAAAAGCAAACTGTCAATGTGCCTTTCTTAAACTAATTATGTGAGTGAAAAGTCTGCTCATTTCCCACACATTGGGATCTGATCCATTAGCAAGGATAATGAGTCTCAGGTTTAAGGTCCCTCAGAGCATGAACCACTCCTTACTGGAGTGGAGCTGTACCTAGATCAGCTGCATCTTCAGATAAGACCCTGGAACTTGTTCAAAAGGATTTCATGTGTGTTTTTATGAACAGATATGGACCTTATACAAAGTGATCCCTCCTCATAAATTTAGCTTTATTTTATCAGGGTAAAATAGCCTCTCTCTAAGTTTTTTAGTAAAGCCTTTAGTGAACCACACTCCTCCTCAGATCTGTCAAACATATACAAATGATATTACAGCACTGTTTAAGGGCAGATGGAAGCAGATGGAGAAGCTGTCACAGCAATAAGCAGCAGCAGCAACACAACTCCCATAAGCCAAAGCACAAGCAGCTTTGAATTGGCAAAGAGTAGTAATGAAGATGGGCTCCTTCAGGATCCCTGCGGCAGCAAATCCTCCGGTAGAAGCTTTTACTTTCTGTTTTGCTGTTTGAGCAAGCCCTGTCTCCTCTTCAGAGACTCCAAGACTTCCTAGGTACAGTGCCACCAAGGAGTCACATGGGGCATGCAGGGACGCTCCAGCCCATGTTACAATCCCCAGGAAAGACAGGAAGGGCAACATTTTCCAAATGCTTTCTGCATGTAATAGCCTATGTTGATTTGCACAGGTCCACGCCTAAATGCAAATCTTTCACACATACTGGCAGGTGGCATCTGATGTGCAGATAACCAAAGGCTGGGTGTCACATACATCCTGAGAATACCCCATTTGCTAGTCCACACTGGCCTGTGTGGCATGCACAAGTTACCAATCTCAAGCAGCCCAATTTTTACTGCCATTTTTACCTCTCCTAAAAAATAGTAGACACTTCTAGAAACCATTACAGAGCATAAAAGACCAGCAGAGCCTGGGCAAGTGATCTTTCCCCATCCTTGGGAACAAGCTGAGGATCTTTACAGTGATGGTTCAGACCCGAAAATGAGTTAAAATTGTATTGCTGGTTTGTGCTCTGGATCATAGGGTTTGGAAAGGTGTCATATGACTGCTATTTGACAGGGGCATTTGTTGAAGCAAACATTTTTTTAAAAGAGCTTGAATAGCTCTTAATTAAATGGGTTTGCATTGTGCGGGATGAGGGTGTGCCCCATCCTGGTTGGCAGAGACAAAAAGGTAAAGGCCAAAGCAGTAACTAACACCGAAACACAGGGAGGGAAGGGGGCCTCTACACACCTCAGGACTTAAAACTATCTTCAACCTTTAGTCTTGTTCTCAACACAGACAAAAAGCATGAGAAAAGATTTAATTGAGGTTTATAAAGAAGCTGCTTAGCAGTAAAAGCTGATCTACAGGCAGAGGACAAAAGAACAATGGCTCTGACGAAATGCTACACGGGTCTGAGATGAAACCATCTCACTGAGAGGTTCTGTAAGGAATAATTTCAAGTGAAGACTGGAAAAGATCAAATAGCAGCTGGAAAGCAAGAATATACCAGGGAGGAGGGGAGAATGGAGCTACACTCCCACAGCATTGCTGAAAACACAGAATAAAACACACGTGTGTTATTAGGCTACTCTTTTGCACTGTTAACTCTATTTGCCTTGATAAATAAACCGGAAATTTACCTTTCTAACTTAATCATCTTAGTACAATTTTGATAGTTTTGTGTAACTACTAAGAGGTTATACCAAAGCTTATGTCCACAAAGGTACTGAGACACTATTGAAGCAAGTGGAATCAGATACCTCAATGCTTTTGTCCATGTGACTCTTTAACCACACTGGAAATCTGTAACTGAACAAGGGGAGACACATACTCAACAACTACACTGGTTTAAATAAAAATCTTAGGTTAAAACGACACTGTTTTTCCTGTGTGTACAACTGGGATGTCAGTGCCACATTACAACTACAATTTCACTTCTGCCTGTCTCTGTGGCTCTCCTTCAAGGCCCAGCAACAGTTTGTACTGCACTGCATTAGTAACTGTCCTGGAGGTATTTTGTGCAATGATGTTGTCATGGTTTAGCAAGGAGTTGCTTTTGCTTAGTAACAGGGGGAGCGGGTTGCAGTGAAGACCCGGTAAAAGTTTTTTAGACTCTCCCCCGACTCCTGGGTTCAGACCCAACCCCCGGCCCGGCTGGGCCAATCTGGCGCCTCTGCGATCACTATTTAGGGATGGGAATTTGAGGTGCCAGTCGGGAGGTGTAAGAGTGGTACAAGATGGAGGCGACCATGCGGACCCCACAGTCGGAGAAGGAGGAAGGATGGAGCATCAGACCAGAGACCCCTCTGCAAGCCGTGGTGAGAGTGCAGCCGGTACCCCTGCAACCTATGGATCAGCAGCAGCAACTTCATGTGAGTGTGCCCGGACGGGCCAGAGACTGTGTGGGAGAGGCGGTCATGGCACAGGACATGCTGGAGAGCCTGTGCACCGCAGAGCAGCCCCACACGAGAGGCAGAGAGGAGCAGCAACTTTTGGGACAAATGAGCATCGGTGCAGCCCGTGCAGGGCTTTGGGACAAATGTGCGTCGGTGCAGCCCGTGCAGGGCTGCCATGTGTGTGTGGTACCTCACGGACTTGCAAGGAGGACTGGTGCGGAACCCACTTGCCCTGAGGTGAGACAAACGGCAGAAGCCACCAGGAACGGACTGACTGAAACCCCCACTCCCTGCCCCCCTGGGCCGTTCAGGGGGGACGGAGGTATAAAACACCGGGATCAGGGCTCTGAGCCCGGGAAGAGGAGAGGGGTGGGGAGCAGGTGGTCTTAAAGGGCTGGTCGGACTCTTCATCTCTGTACCATTCTGTGTTGTTTTGTTTTGGTTCTGGTTTTTGGGGTTTTATGTTTTAGTTGGTATTAAATTGTTTTCTGTTTTTCTTCCCCAAGCCGAGTAGCCTGCTCTGTTTTGTCCTGCACCTTAAGCGGCAATTAAGCCCTCCCTGTCCTTTAGCAATCCTTAAGTCTTCGGTACTTGAGGCTAATCGTGGTCTTTTGTTCCCTGATGGGCCGAAACCACGACAGATGTGCAAGTTTAAGTGATGTTAGAATTCCCACATATTTAAAGGCTTCTCTCAGGGACCTAAAGGTTTAGAAAGCCCATGTCACCACTTCTTACAGCTTCGTTTTCTTACACATTTTCAGCATAGCCTGGTTTCTAGTCTCAGACTGGATACATCATTGCCTTCAGGTACTTACGAGCTTTACTTTTGTCTTGTATCTTGAATATTTTGTCTTTAAACTAGGGATGATGATTGCTTTTCTTTAAGATGATGAAAGGATCAGTCTTCAGTGGTGAGATCACTTCTTCAGAGCTCTCCACAACTGCAAGGTATTGTTATTAGTTTGAGTTTAGGTTTAGGCACAGGTCACTAGGAGCATCTTCAGATTTTGTGGAAAAATTTTGCAGGTAACAAGCCCAGCCAAACTTCAGTTCCAGCACAAAAAAGAAACAAAACAAAACATCCAACAAAAAAAACCTTGAGAGGTAATATATATTGAATAAGATTATTCATTAAAAAGGTAACTGTATGGTAAATTATTCCAGCAGAAAAATAAAACCATATGAATTAAGGGAAAAATGCTGTCTATAATTAAAATAGATAATATTCTAAGTGCTTCAACTGATTATTCAAAATGGAGCCTCTGCTTTCCAAAGCTTAGGTGATTTCAATCCTGGTCAGCAACATTGGCTGTTCTGTGATTCCTCTCTCACTGTTTCAGGTGCAATTCTCCACAGGTTCATTAACATCTGCAATAGCTAACATTGTGGCATTCTCATAGCTACTGCTAGCCAGTTGAGAATTGAGCCAGGAACAAACCATAGCTTCCCAGCCTTGCAGGAAGAACTGAAATACTTTGAAACTCCCAGTGTAACATCTAGTTGTTGGTTTGGCTCCGCCTCAAGAGACTGCCAGTGCAAAATGCTGTCCTGGTATATTCTGTATGTCTGCCTATTTAATAAATTCTACTTCTTGAGCTGCATAGGGTCCAGCAAGAAGACTGCGCTACCTCTTGTATGCCAAGAAATGTACAAAAAAATAGAGAAGCCAGAAAATACAGTTTTCCTTCTCCTCCTCTACACGGGATCTGAGCTACAGCATTGCTAAGAAATGCTGTTGGTAGGATTTCCCTTGAAAGTCTACACCATGCTCCTAGTCCTAAACCCTATGATGTTTAACAGGACAGGGAAAGCGACTCGGATTTTTCAAACTGTCACCGAAAATGCATGCCAAGATAAACACAACCAAGGATGTGCAGACTATGAGGCTCCTTCTTTTTCCCAGGTAGTTGTATTTCCAGAATCAAGACTAAGGCTCAGTTCTGCTCCTGTTCATAAAATTGAGTGGGACTGTGCTCAGAAGCACATTCAGAATTTGTTCTATTATAACTTTTCCTTTCCATTGACCATTGTAGTGCTGCTCACTCTCCTGTCACCAGGCAGTTCCTGTGAGATCAGTGGACAGTTTATAAGCTCAAACTTTTACAGCCTGAGGACAAAACACAGACCTGGAAAAAAAAATAACCTTAAGTAGTCAGCAGTGAAAAAAACACACAGGTGAGAGACCAAAGTTCAAGTGCACAGTAGCTCTAATTTTTGATTTCAACAAACATACATAGGTATGGTTTTTATTTTCAGTAACACAAAAAGGATCATGCTTTTCACCTCAGTGTAAAAGGAACTACCATGATAAATGGTAACTTTGGATCAGGAAGAAACCTGAGAAGCATTGCAAACAGGCAGGAGAAGATTCATGGCACATAAAGGTTTGTGTCTGAGAACCAAGTCTGCTTCACACGTCCCAAAACACTGGATAGTCTGGTAACTAATAATGCCCTGAAAAAAACATTCTAACTCATTTTTACTCACATGAAACATGATGTCTAGATATGGTGAGGATAACTCACCAGGGTAAATTTTTCATTTAAAATCATGCCTTACAGCTATCATAGAAAGCTGTTTGCTATCCCCCAAACACGTATTATCTGCTGTTATATCGCTTTATCTAGATAAAATGGGCAGTAAATCAAATTCATAAGCTGCAGCTGCTATCAATATGCTTTAGTTGAAGGCTACACCCAAATATTGTCTCTTAGAGCTATTTGTGAAGTTCAGATGTGTCATTAAGGATAAAACAGATAAACTACTTCACTACTTCTGTTGTCTCTAAAATTGAGCAACTTTATCACTTTTGTTTTATTCTGAAATGAAAAATCACAGCCAGCAGGCCTCACATCTTATTTACAATAAATTAGTGATGAAGGGGGAAGGTTTGTTTTTCAAAACAGTGTAATTATATGGTCTCAAATATCATTCTAGAACCATCCCTCTCTCACTCCAGCTTTTAAAAGACATCTTAGAAAATACCAGGTTTGGATTTCTTTCTTTTGCTCTACCAGACAGGATCCTAAAAGGCAGAAAAATGAACTTCCAGTTTTCACTTGCACTTGAAACAGCTTTTCTTCCACTTAGATATTGGATGTATTGGATGTTTGAATGAGATAAATTAAACATGGACTTCAATGTGAAGAATCCAGCTGCACTGGCCAGGATAAGGCTGGGAGTTACGCCCTTCAGGTTTTAGCCCTCATACGAGCTTTTCTTGATAATGTATAAGAGACTTGATATTTGAGGTATAAAATTATCATTGTTTGCACTACGGTGAAAACAGAACTTAAAAAGTACCTTTCAAACCCCAAAATACAGTAAGGATCCCTCTCCTCCCCCAATCAGTTAAGTTGCCTCCATTCTTCCACTTCAGTTTAAGCCATATCCTGACATAATATGGTTAAAAGTCTTGCACTTATTCCAGTGTTTCCAGTTTAGGATCTTTTTCTGCAGGTGCTCCCTATAATCTTTGTTGAGGTCCAGTCTGACCAGCCTACAATAGCAGGGAATGATTCACCAGGCAGCTACTCAGAGATTTATTTTTAGTTTTGGCAGAAGCAGGAATATGGAAGCATATACTTTGCAAGTTTATTTGAAAAGTTCACTCTGTTTCCTAAATATTTGGTTTTTTGCCCCAAAACTTAAATCCTTGGTAGTATCTAGAACAACATTAAGAAAAATTACACTGCAACTGACTTGGCTGAGGTTGACCCTCATCTGGTCATTTCCATTTATTTGGGTGATATGTCACTTGCTTGCTTTAAAAAACAATCAGCAACTACTTTCTCACCCACTCTGTTTCCTAAACTTACTTTCTGATGCACAGTCTTTATAAAGGAGATGAGGAAAACACCAATATTAAGAATGCCAACAGCCTTTTAATAATTAAATGCACAGAAAGACACTATTGTTGTAACTGAAGAAGTATTTTTTCCAGTACAAAAGAAAGGTTGCAAAGCTTAAAAAAACATAAATGTGGACGTTCCATGTCTTCGTTGGTATTAGCTTAATTCATTTACAAGTGTATAGATTACTTAAAGCTTCACCTGATGCTCAGACTGAGAAACAAGAGGGTTATTGCTGTACTAGGAGTTGGTTACGGCCAACAAGGCTTCTCATTCCTTGCTGTGGAACACGGGTCAACACTAACCTGAAGACACTGCTGCATAGCCTTTGCACCGAGGGCGGGGAAAGCGAGATGAGGCAGCCAGCCCTTTTTCTCATGGATCTAGTTTTTCAGTAGCTGCTATCAAATTCATTGAAGCAAGGATTTGACTGAGCAGGAAGATAGAATTACGTCTCCTTCCTACAGCTCAAGGTCAGGATAAAAATGGAGGACGCCTGCGAGCGTGTCACTTTATGTGCATTTATTGACTTTGTATTCTGATCAAATTTCCCAGCTGAAAGTACCATACACAGGGATTATGACATGACTAATATTTAGTCACATATTAAACAGTACTGATATTGAATCTTAACAGCAGTCATCTGAACAGCATTATCGGACTTCTTCTCAAACAGAACCTGAATTGGTAGATATCTTGTGCCTAGGTGAAGACTTGCAACTAATAAACCTGAGACATTTCCAGAGAGCAAACAAGTTTGCCATAGGCAGAAAGAGGTAGCTCGGAGGCACAGGAGAGGCAAATGTATTTTCAAAACAGTGTAAGGATTAAAAATGCAGAAAAGCATCTGCATGAGATTTATAAAATACCAGCATCTGATGTATACAACACTAGTCTGCATACCTGGGCCTCTGGGTGGCTCTAAGGATCTGACCCTCACTGAAGTTGCACTATACCAGATGCAGAACTAAGAAACACACTGATGCAGTATCTGCTTAGCTGTTCTTCTCTTTTGGACAAATGCAGGCAAAAAATGGTTCTTTGGGCCCTAGAATACATAAATGTGGTCCAATTTTTTTTTCCCCTGTAATAAATAACAAACATGTTGCCTTCCAAAGGTAGTACAACGACCCCGGCAGCAAAGCCACCCCTTTTCCCATGGCTTCAGGCTAACTGTAGCTGAGGTACAGTTCTTCATCTATTTCTCCCTTCCCTGCTTTTTAACTTCCCTCTTTCTTTCTCACACCCTTTCATCTGAGGCTGAGTTTGCTCCAATTGCTGCTTCTCTACAGAACTATTTCAGATGCCCCTTAACTGAAAAGGCTCTACATAAGAAAAGCATCTCCAAGGAGAAAGTTTTAAGAGCTCTTTGCTTTGTCAGCACGTAGTCAAGAACATAAATGGCAGTCCAAAACCAGTGAGTACCTTGCAGTTTTACTCAGTGAAATAAGAGAAGCATAAGTCTGCACACTGGGTGCAAAAAAAAAAAGCTTTTATGGAAATAGATGTGATGCTACAATTCCTTTGTCCTTGGGTTTACAAGTCTGAAGGAGTAGCTGCATGAAGAACCAGTAAGTACCTAAGCCAGATAGGCTGTCTATTGCACAGAAGCTCTCAAAGCTCATTACATATCATTACAGATATTGAACCATGGGACACTTGACCAGAATCTGCTGCATCACTTCAGTGACTGCTTTAATCGTATTTTCACCTGGAACTCGTATCTCAGCTCTTTCTTCCTTTCAGGTCACTCTGTAATTTTAATTCACCCATAAATGATTAGTTACAGCCAAATAAAATCATAACTGTGTGATACTTGACTGCTAAGAAATAAATTTCAGTCCCTGCCACTATGCAATATCTCACATTCAGAAAAAGTCTAAAACCATTTTAGCAATACAAAGTATAACACAAGTGCATTTAAAATAAATAAATCAGTTGCTGCTACATCACCTACTATTAAGAAATGTGTTAATTGCTGAGTGCTTTTAGCTGAGTTTGCTCTGTAAGGCACACCACCAGTACAAATCTGGCTTACAATTCACTTTGTCCAAAAATCCAGGAGGTGTCAGAGGCAGCAGATAGATGTCTGAGTTAAAGCACATTATCTTGCTACCAAAAGAAATCCTGGGAATCTTTAACCTTGCTTCATAAGCCTCAAACACAGTAAACAGTACAGAGTATTTTCAGTGGTGCCCAAGCCCATTTCCACACTAGCACCACCTGTGCTCTCCAGGGATGGTCTCGTCTCCCAAGAGTATTTACATTTTATCACACAGTTTGTTCACTAGAGCATCATTATACCAGTTATCATCAATTATGCAAAAATCATGTGTTCCCGGGGTATGCAGGACAAATGGCTGTAGACAGCAGCCAGCCCCGCTCTGTACCAGAATTGGGCGAGACTGGCCTCTGAAATACCTCCTGGTCATTGCAAAGCACAAAGAGGGAGCAAACACACAGTCCTGCCTTTCGCCTATTTAAATGTGATGTGGGGCAAGTGCAAAAAAAGCAAGTGCCTGGCCCTCACCACACACCTTTCTTTTGATCCCCTCAGGGGAAGGAGGACAGGGGAAGGAGGACGGGTTCATGACGCTCCTGCTAACGGCAGGGCAGGAGCACATACAGCGCTGCCGGAGGTCCTTGGCCTTGAAAATTAGGTAAGAGCACTTCGTTCTCCCCTTCCTTTGATAAGGCAGCGTGTGAAATGAAAACAGCAAAGAGCCTCCTCGGCTAGAGAGCCGAGAGGAGCTGGGTCACAGGCCTGAGAAGTCGGCGCCTGGGTGACTTCTGAGGTACAGAGACCCCAGCGTCGGCCCTGGGATAGCACCTTTGAGTCCACATACCACAATACAGGGAGCGGGGAGTTTATTGGTGTTGCTTTGTTAAGACAATCGCATTGTCCCCGTCATCTGGGGCTTTGGTCTTGGCAGTGCTGGTCACCTGGCGGAGGTGCCGGGCTCCTCGCGGTGTCCGTTTGAGGCTGGGGAGGCTGCTGCCACGCACCTCCATGCCGCGCACCGGGGCCAGGTGAGCCCGGACCCAGCCTTTGGGTGGCCGCAGGCTGCAGCCACCCGTCCAGTGGCGGCTCTTCACAGGGGCCGCGGCTCCGGGGCCGAAGCCCCGCCGAGCTACTCGCCCCCTTGAGCGTCACGGCCCGCGGCGCCGCCGCCGTCGAAGACCTCGGGGCCGTCGGCCAGCAGCGAGGTGCGCACCTTGCGGCGCTCCTTGAAGCGACCCGAGTGGGAGACGCGGAGGCTCCGGCGGTTGCCGCCGCCCGGCGCTGCGGCCTCGCCGCCGACCAAGGGGGGCTGCTGCTGCTCCTCCCGGGCGGCGGTGGCGGTGGCCGTGGGGGTCTCGCTGGCGGCGGCGGAGGGCGGCGGGGCGGCCGCCGCTTCCTTGTGCTTCTTCTTGCTGGTCAGCGACTTCCACCAGGGCCCCGCCGAGCTGCCCTTGCCGCCGGCGTGGGGAGCGGCGGTGGCCGCGGCGCTGTCCGCCATCTCGGGCTCCTGTGTCGGGGGACAGAGCGCGGGCGGGTTGGCAGCCGGGCACGGCTCCCCGCTTCCCAGCACGGGGCCGGCCGGCCGGGCGGCATCCTCCCTCCCAGCCACCCACCGCGGGCTGCGCTGCTAGGGGAGGGAGGTCTGCCCTTCGCCCCGGCAGGCGGGTGGGCGCAGAGGGGAGCGTTTTTGCGCTCCGGCCCCGGCCGAGCCGCGGTGACGGGTTGCGAATCGCCTCCCCGCCCTCCCGCCCGCGGCCGGCAGAGGTAAAGGTAAATACAGCCCCGGAGCCCAGCCGCGGGCCCCGCTCCCTGCGCTTGGCCAGCCCCAGCCCCAGCCTCAGCAGCGGACCCCGAGGCCGCCCGCGGGATGGGGCCGGGACCCCTCGTACCTCCCGGGGCTTCCCGCGACGGCCGCCGCTCCCTCTCTCCCTTCCTCCTTCCCGGCCCCCGCCCGCTACCGGCGCAACAGGTACGGGCGGCGACACCGACCTGCGGCCGCCGCGGGACGGCAACAGCGGCCGCTCCGCCTTCCGCCGCCGCACGGAGGCGAGGGCAAGAGCTGCGGCGGGCAAGGAGGGAGGGCTGCGGCGGC
>WBNH01001598.1:0-163326 GCA_013401255.1 Urocolius indicus | reverse complement strand
GCGGGGCGGCGGCTCGGGGCTGGTCCCGGCCCCGCTCACCTGTCCGGGTCCTGCCAGCCGCCGCGGGAGGACAGGTCGACCCCGGCGCCTTGGGCTATGGAGGGTCGGTGTTGCCCCGAAGGCACAGCCGGCGGGGAAGAAGAGCCCGGGAGGAGGAGACATAGAATGGTACGGGTTGGAAGGAACCTCTGGAGATCAGAGTCCAACGCCCCTGCTAAAGCAGGTTCACCTCTATAAGGTCACACAGGAACGTGTCCAGGCGGGTTTGGAAAAACCTCTAGAGAAGCAGAGTCACTGAGAAGGTTTCCCTCACCTTCACAGATAAGAAGTTTTCCTTCAAGTGGAACTTCTTGTGTTCCAGCTTGTGCCTGTTACTCCTTGTCCTGTCACTGGGAGCCATGGGAAAAAAAAGTGTCACCTCATGCTCAAGACATCCACCCTAATTTTAAGTAATTTTAGGTGTTGATAACGTTCCCCCTAAGTCGTCTCTTCCCTAGGCTAAACAGCCCCAGGTCTCACGTCTTTCCTTGTGAGAGAGAAGTTGCAGTCCCCCGATTGTCTTGGAGGTCCTCTGCTGGACCCTCTCCAGAAGTTTCTTGTCCCTCTTGAGCTGAGGAGCCCAGAACTAGACACAGGACTCCAGATGAGGCCTCACCAGGGCAGAGTAGAGGGGCAGAAGAACCTCCCTTGACTTGCTGGCCACACTCTTCTTGATGCATCCCAGGATGCCATTGGCCTTCTTGGCCATGAGGGCACATTGCTGGCTCACGTTTAGTTTGTTATCAACCAGAACTTGAGGTCCCTTTCTGCAGAGCTGCTCTCCAGCAGGCTCAACTGCAGCCTATATTGGTACATGGGGTTGTGTAGATACAAATATGACTTGGACCAGTCAGCTTGAATAAATATGGTAGGGACAAATTAATGCAGCCGGCAAGCTACTTCCAATTATCAGAAACAGGTGCTGCAGGTTAATCAATCGGGCCCTGGGTGATCACATGGGCAGAAGCAGCATATAAGGAAGTAGCTAGCAAATGAAGGTTGGCTTTGAGTCAATTCTGTTGGCTGTACTATGTTGCCTGTGTACATCTCTGTACATGCATTGCCTAGCTTCTCTACATCTTTGGATGAGTATTACTTGCACCATTACAACAGGTTTTTCCTCCCCATGTGCAGGATTCTGTACTTGTCAGTGCTGAAACTCATGAAGTTCCTCTCTGCCCAATTCTCAAGCCAGTCAAGATCTTGCCCCTTGGCAGCCACATGAACATGTACCAATTTTTTGTGTGATGATGGATACCTGTCCATACAAATAAGAAAAATAAGAGATCTACTTGTACCAAACTGTGTGTTAAAAATGGTGATTTGTTCTTTGGAGAACTATACTGTGCAACATGTGTTTGATCCCTAACACCCCTCCCATCAGCTACATAGTCACCCAAGGATGCTTATAATCATGTGGAGGAGTTTGTGACAGCAGTGGTATTTCAGCGTCATCTTTTGCAGATAAACTTTTGCTGCTTTCAGCTTCCCTGGTAGCCCATAAAGATAAGATACATGGAAGTTGGTGAATGCAGGTTACTGAGGGAGAGAAGCACTTATATTGCTCTGTAGATTTCTCTCTCCAAACACAAAGGCTTTTGAATACGGAAGCATGCAGGCACACACCCTTAAAAGTACTCTCACCTGTTTGTCATACTATTATCAGCAGCAAACCATCTCTCCTGTTGAATAAAACAGTAGCCTCCAGTGAGAAAGGCCTTAACATGTCCTCCTAACCAGTAAGCAACTAACGTTTTAAAGATAGATAGCACCAGGCTGTCTTGGGCCAAGGATAGTAACAGACTATTGAAAGAAAATTGCAACTGATACGTGCTGGCACAGGTGGACCTTTTAGTATCCAGCATTAAAATCAGTTCTTGAAACTCCTAGATCTCAAAGCCTAAATACCACCTTAATTTAAACTGAGGGACCTCTTTGTACAGGAAAAGACCACAGAAAGAATGGGCTCTCGCATCAGGCTGTCTGCTCAGAAGCCAGCAATAACTTCAGTTCTTCTGGCTTTAGATTTCCAAGTGCTAGCAGCATCTAAAACCTTAGCCTTTACTATAGCCACAGGAAGGACTCTGACCATTTCATAAAGAGGAAGAACATTTTCCCTGTTGACATCGGGCTGGTGCTTAAGGCTGTGGGACTGCAGCATCCACACCCAGCCTATGTCTGTCTGACAAAAAAAAAATAGAGCTGGAGAGTGAGTTTGAACCCTGCACCTGGTGAATTGTGAATTGAATCTATTGTTAGTGGTGACTCCCTGGCACGATTTTGGCCTGTGTCAGGGAATACCCACTGGTCAGGCAGGGTTTTGAGGCAGTAAGAGCAAAGGATTATTCCCCTTAGGCAGAATGGATGAAACTACACTAGTTTGTTCTCCTCCATAGTCCTCCAACTTTACTGTAACAATTTTGCACTGAAAAACCCTTCAGTACACAACCATTCCTAATGTAACAGTCTGGGACAAGCATTGCACGATTTCAGCCTCAGAGTATGGAAACACCAGTTTGATGGGCTGCAACACAGCCCTTGCATTATTACGGGTGCTAAATCACAATTCTTGATTCAGTGCCTCTAGAAAAAAAACCCACAACTCTCAAAGGCCATAGGTGGCACCCTGAGAGCACCTCAGCTAAGTATGAGGTAAAGTGGACAGGACTGCACCATTTGGCATGGGACAGGTCCTTGAATCTATTCAACTGACTGACACTGATGTAGTCTTAAATTTTCTAATCTTGCCTCCAATGCTAGAAAAGACAGTACCCTTACTTATGTGGGCCCTAGCAGTAGCTCTGGCAGGAACTAGTACTCTAGTGTAATGCAAGAGGTAAGCTTAGTGCTATTGTTCATCCTCATTCAATGGAAGGTTCAGCTTCAGAAGTAAATCTGTCTGAGAACAGAACAGATTCTGAAACTTTACCATAACAATACCCATTACCATAAGGAAGGCCGAAAACTTCATCAAAGCAGACCATAAACACAGCTCCTTAAACTTTCAGTTCCCAGCCAGAATCATAGAATCATAGAATGGTAGGGGTTGGAATGGACCTTTAGAGATCAACCTTTAGAGACCAACCCCCCTGCAGAAGCAGGTTCACCTAGTTCAGGTTGCACAGGAACGTGTCCAGGTGGGTCTTGAAGACCTCCAAGGAAGGAGACTCCACAACCTCTCTGGGCAGCCTGTGCCAGGGCTCCCTCACCTGAACAGTAAATGTTTTTTTTCTTATGTTTAAGTGGAACTTTTTGTGTTCCAGCTTCATCCCATTACCCCTTGTCCTGTTGCTAGCTACAATAGAAAAAAGGGATGTCCCAACCTCCTAACATTGATATTGTAAATAATAGATATTGTAAATAATAGATATTGTAAATAATATTTGTAAATATTATTAAATTAAATAATATTGTTATATTATTAAATATTATTAAATAATATTGTAATAGATATTGTAAATAATATTTGTAAATATTAATAAGATGCCCCCTCAGTCTCCGCTTCTCTAGCCAGCCACCAGCCTTTTCTTGTATCCCATGAATTAGTCTCCACAAGATGAGCAAACAGAAGAATGTAGGCCCCTAACACCATCCATCCTTTCTCTTATGTTCATATATGCAGCAGCAAACTCAGCCTGATTCTTTGAATCACAAATTCTAAACCTCATCTTCTTGCTCACCCTCATTGTATCTGATGATAAAAATAGGGTCCTGTTCCTACAGCAGAATATAAAAATTGTGACTGTTGACACCAGTAGCCTCTCTAGCTCAGCAGGCTTTGCAAAAAAATCAGTTCATGCATTATCTAACCATATAATGGTTATAATCAGTCCATGCTTCTAACCAGAGAACTCACACATTAAATAGGATAGAGCTGATCATTATCAATACCAACACACTGTAATTTTTTTGAACTTCAGTTACAACTCAGTTCTTCAGGCTTTAGATTTCCAAAGTCTATCCCTAATTCTTACTTTCATTATAACTGTAAGACTCATGTCTATAACAGAAAGAACCACCATAAATGTCTCTTATTGACACCACCCCTATTCCTAATGCCAAGGGCTGTGCAGCATGCATTAACAATACCTGTTCCTCAATATTTGGATTCTTAATGTAATACTTTTACTTTGTTTTGAATACCTATGGACCCCAGTCTCTTCACATTCTTGGGCAGTAGCATGGGGTAAATAATATGGATCTTCATGCATGTTGATCATGCCCATACCTGCCCTATAGCAGAATAGAAAAGAAGGTATCTTCAAATATTGCCAGGAGCAGTATATGTTCTTTACAATCTACAGTTCCAAACCCTGCACCTAACCCTACTTCTCATTCTAACCTCCATCTTAGTAACAAGTGGCTCATACTGTTAAGAGAGAATACTTTGATCTCCACCTTGCCAGGCCCTGCAGTGCTCTGCAATGAAGGCGGCTTCCAGTGGTAAGCTAACAACCCCACGTCTACTGTAAACTGCACCCTGACAGTTTTTCTGCTTATACCTTGTTGCTCATTTCTATTGTAGCTTATAAGGCACTGGCTCCAGCCAACACAAGCTTTCTTCCTAACTGCAGTCTTTGCAACATCCTCCAGTAAGGTCCTTCAGGCTTTGAACTCCCAGTCCTCGCTCTAGCTGTATAGCATCAACATAATTATATCCAGAATACCATGCCTTCAGAGAAAGATAATGTAAAGTACAGCCCTCGTGTAAGACCCATTGATGTCATAAACCTCTAAGCCCTAGAGCATTCAGGCATAATCGTAGTTCCCTGAGGTTTAGATTTCTGAATCTTAGCCACGATCTTTATTTTAATCAAGGAATTAATCTCTACAGCTAAAGAACATAAAATGTATTGACACTCGCACTCTTATCTCCATGAGCCCTATAGTCTAGTCATTCCCTTTAGATAGCTGTAGGGTATAATGCAATATAATTCTGCTTTGAAGATCCAGTTGGATGGCATTTTTCTCCTTGCATATTTGTGACTTAACTTCCTACTCAGAGTTTTCGTGAGTTCCTGATTTTGGCACAGTGTCCATTGACACAGTGTCCACAGTGTCCATCTTCTTCATTCCTTTTCTGCAGACCTTGACTCTGTAGTTGTTGATAAAGAAAGAAACAGCTGGCCAGACAGGCTCCTTAAGCTTGTGCTATTTGAACAAGGTTTGGGGCAAGTGCAGCATTGAGGGAAAATGTTGTAGTCTCTTCAGCTGCTGCTCCTTTGGGGAACAAGAACAGCTGGAGAAGTGCCCACTTGGGGACTCTTCTGTGAGCCTTCCTCCCAGCCACACCTACTTTTCTGTCCTCTCCAGCCTCTTCTCCGATGACAAGGCAGCACCTACCCAACCATTAGCAGGGTGAGAAGAGCAGACTGGCTTTGCCCTGCCTGTGCTCTGAATAGAGAGCCTGACATTGGCAATAGCTGAAGGCTGAGCAGAAGAGGCTGTTGGCTGTCTCCATCTCTAGGTGGGAGGAGGAGGAGACAGCAGCTTAGCTGGATTAGGAAAACCCTCTGCCTCTGGATGTGTGACTGCAGGCGAGGCCCTGTGCAATCACAGCTAATCATCTCACAATGTCTCATGTGTACATATCTGCACTGTGCAGTGTTTAAGCTTATCTTAAAAGACGGTTGCTCCACATGCTCTGAAAACTGCTCTCAGTACCTACCTTCACTTTCACTTCCTTGCAATGTGACTTTAAGCCTTCCTTCAGCCCAGCTGTTTATTACCCTAGGCCCTCCTAATATCCCTCTGAGGTCTTGCTAAGACCATAGTTTTGTCCAAGACTATACCTGTCTGCCCTCTTCTATTCAAAATTCGACAGTAATGCACAGCTCAAGTCTTTCAAGCACCTTGTGTCAGAAGAGATCCCAAATCTGATATATTCCTTCCTGGAATCTCAGGCCAAGTGTCTCTGCAGCCCTGTGTCCTTCATTAAGCTCAAACACTGTGTGAGCTTTGAGACTGCTAAGTGTAAGACAATGTAGCCTTACCTCTTGCTTAGAAATAAAAGGAATGTGGTATCAATTCACCCAGTTTTGTGCTGGTTAAGACCTGTTCTGTAGCTTGAACTGACGTAGATAGTCTCACAGATTGGTGAGTTGAGAGCAAAGCTCTGTCTCCTTTGTACTTTCATTTTTAAAAAGTTTTCCCAAAGAAACAATATTTGCACTTAAGCTCTTTGTATCTCTTTTTTTTTTTTTTTTGTAAAGTCTTCTTCTTTGGTAACTTTTACATCCTTTGTCCAGTTCCAATGGTATTTGACAGTGAGAGAGAAATAATGAAGTTTCACAGCAATGGTCTCTTTGAAGAGTAGCCCCAGGTTGGTATTTCACTTGAGGGAACTCTTCAACAGTTCCCTGTTCAGTCTTGTTTGCCAGTATCTGTGTGCTTTGGAGGCAGACACAGCGCATGCTGCCCCATGTCCAGCACAAGGCTCTCAGGAAACAATTCCTTCACTCAGCTGTCCCAGCAGCCTCAAATCATTTAAACCTGATGGCATTAAGTCTCGCAAATACAGAAGTATAAAGAAGAGATTTCAGCCATTTCATGGCACTTGGGAAGGTTACTACCTTACAAACCATTAACTTAATTCAATCTTTTAATAATCATGGCTAAGATGCTTCTGCTTTCTGGGAGGCAAGTTGCCTATCTCCCAACCACATCTCCAAGGGCAGCTGTGAGGGGTGCAGAGTGGCACCCCTCCTTCACAGCAGGCGATGGGCCTGGCTGAGGGGCAGGTGGAACGGTGGGTGGATGCCTGTGGCAGGTACTGCTGCTGCACCAGCAGTGCTCCAACCACAGGCCTTCTCCAGTAGCTGGAAGGGAACAAGGTTCCTGCCAAGCTTCTGGCTGCATACAGGTTCCAAGGCAGGCAGACACAAGTATCTCACCTGCTTCCACAGAAGCAGAGCAGCGTTCCACTTGAGGTGAAAGGACCTAGCAAGGAAGTTGTATCAGCTCAAACACAGTTGCTCCCAGAGCATCTTTCAAATTACTCTTACTACTCTCTGGTAGTGCCACATGTGAGGTAAATCACGACCCTCTTGCTGAATGCTTTGCTGAATGCTTTGAAAGAAAAGGAAGGAATTGGTGAAATTTGGCCAGACCCTTTTTTTTTTTTTTTGTGTGTGTATATTCTGGAGCATAGGCTTTCATTAAAGATAAATGTCTTCTTCTTCAGTTTTTTTGCAGCAGTTTTGTGGAAAAGTCTGCTGTCTTTTTATTTCCTTGAATGGTGAATCTGGAACAGAGACAATAAGATCTCAGGTCTGCTCATTCCCAAGTGTGCAGCATGTGCAGCACAAGGTGGCACTGCTGAGGTGTTGAGGGGGACGGGATCCTTCTGTCTCTGTGCACAGTGTGCCCTTGAGGATGCTGGACATCAGTGAATCAGTTAGTCAAGACAAACATGACCAATTCATTAGATATATTAGATACTACCAGTATGCTCATGCTAGAGGGAAAGGGAGAAACAGAAGCAGAATGGCTTGCATTTCTTCCTATACAAATATTAAAAAATGGTACTAAAATACTCTTTCTGTCTTAAAAACCCCAACTCATAACTGAACTGACCTGAAAAAATAAAGAATATCATTATTAGTCAAATGTCTGTTTTCAAGGCAGTGGCAGAGTGCTCCAATGGCATTGATTCTTGGATATTGATTGGATTGACAGTGCAATTCGTTACTCGCTTGAAGTTGTACACAGAGGTAGTCAAAGGTGGTAGCAAAAAATGTGTGCATAGGCTTAGCTGTGGTAGTATGGGCATCCAAGTACCAAGCTGAAACTGCTGACATTTAATAAAACTGTTCTAAGTTACAAGTAGGAAAGTTTCAAGCAACGTCAGGATGGTAGTTAGTAACTGATTTTCATTTGGCAGCTTGCCATGTGGTCAGAGTGACAGACACCAGAACTCTTTAACACATTTAATGGGATTTTTCCTTCCATTTACACTATCATAAATTACAAAGCATATTTCACTTCACAAAATAAAACCATTTCCAGATAATTTTTATGACAGTATTAAGTAGTACGTAACCTACAACAAATAGTCCTGTACAAGGCAGGAGAATCTATGGAAGTATTGGGAACTCAGGCTATTTAGCATTTGCTCTGCGATCTGGGTTAATCTATCTAGCCCTTAGTTATTTCTCTAGAAGACAATAACTTTACAGTCATACCCTCCACCTCCCTTCATTATCATAGTTACACATATTTTTCAATTTGAATAGAAACACATGCTCCCTGAAACAATTCAGGAAACTGCATCAATGAGTTACCAAACATATGATACAAACAGTAAAGGTGAGCAATTATTAGAATGTTTTTTTTTTTTTGTGTTGAAAATTGAGTTTGGTAGTGAAGTATGTTGATTTTCTATGCTTGCAGAAACATCTCATGCTGAGAAACAGATTTAATATTAGGAATAAATTGCAGTTAGACTATGAGCTCTGTAGGTCAATGTTTGTGAGGGGAGAAAAATATTAAAATTTGGTAATAATTAAATTTACCAGCTCCCACATTTGCTACATTTGCTTTCTTTTTTTTTTTTTTTTTTCTAACAAACCATCAGGAAACACATTCAAGATAAATACCTACCTTTTTAGTAGATTTACTGTACGTTCATAAATACAGAAACATGACAAAACGTAACTCGATTTTTACAGAAAAAACAAATCCTTCATAATTAACCCAAAAAAGTGCTAACTTTTCAGCAAGGCCAGAAAATATCCAGTGTCCCATCATCACTTAACTTACATACATATTACTGCAGTCCAAGAAAAATCTGGCATGTGAAACTGATGCTATCACCAGGACTTTTGAGAAATTCTCAATACCATACACGGGAGTTAAAAGAAAAAAACAGGCTATGTTTTGTGAAATAGCAAATGACTAAAAGTGTACAATCTGAGGATGCTAGTGCCTAAATGCAAAGAAACATAAGGAAAGCTGGAATACACACAAGAAAAGAGTTCTCTCTTAAAATGTTTGCAATGAAAGAGGTATGTCTCAAGATAATACTGCAATAGTGGTAATTGTTCTCAATACGTCATAGCAAAAATGCAGGAAAGAGTTATGTGGAAAACAATCAATGCACCGCATCGATTTATAGTTTTGCTAAAATAAAATGCCATTCTTTCAGCTAGGTAAAGTAAAAATATCTTTATAATATAGGTTCTATTTCACAATTGACATAGATAATTATGTCTCATGGAGAGGGAAATGTATAGGCGTATACGAGTAACACTGATTAAGTACCTTTTTGCTTCTCTAGCCATAGTAAAATATGTTTCGTGTTTCTTAATAAGTTAACAATAAAATTGTTTGCAACTTCTCAAAACAAATATACATCCGAGGCAAGGCAAAAGATACAGGTAAGAGGATTTTTTTCTGACCTTTTTTTCCCTTCTACAAAGAGGCATATGTCTATGAGACATAGGCTTTCCCTAAACATTTTGGCATTCATCTGCAACTTTGCAGAAATTGAAGTGCAGTCAAGGAACTTTTCCTTTATGTTTAAAATATTTAAAGAAATGCTGTTTCTCCTTCAAACAAATTATTTTAAAACAATGGCTCTGAAGGTATCCCTCTGCTTCTCTAGAAGAGGACATCTTCATTTTCTATTAAAATCTGCACAATTAACTTCTGGTACCGCATGTCATTCAGCGTAGCAAGGGTACTGTCCTCTGGAGGTCTCATTAAAGTAGGCCCAAACACTATTCCCAGGTTTTCAGCGTTCATAAAATTCTCCTTTTCATGCAAAGTAACCCTAAAATTCAAGGAAAAAAAAAGAAAAAGGTAAACATTTTATATAGAATATATGCACCTTAATCTGTAGTTGCACTTCATATTGGTAGATAATGACATAGTCCAGTGACAATTTTTACTTTCACTCAATGTAGGTACTGTTTCCACAGCAAGTGCAACTATGGTGGGGCTGTGATTTCCATTGCCTTTCAACACCCCTCGTGTGAATTAAGTGATTTTTCCATGTTGCTATCCCCTAGGGTGTAAGAATTGGTGGCAACTGCCTTTCTGAAATGTATAATGGTGATTTAAATTATGAGGTATGGAGCAGTCCCCTACACTACAGTAACTAAAGTTCTCTGGCGTGTTGTGCCTAGTGTGAATCACACCAGAGGTATGGGTGTGCTCCTCAAATACCAACCCAGATTTTCTTTTGATTACAAGGACCTCCATGCTACCAAACATGCTTCCAGCCTGCAGGAACCCAACCCTTCAGACACTTCTGCCTTGCTGACTGCCTCAGGCCAGCCAACAAGTGAGTGATCCTGTTTACTTGCTATATCTTCTGAGCAGACTGAATCCTGGAGCAGCCTGGAGAGGCAGCTTGCTGAAGTCAGGCTGCTACAAATGCCATCTATCCTTCATAGAGAACAGAGGCACTTCCAGGAAGGAGCCCTTCCTGTTTTGTTTCCTGACATGGCTCATATAATGTAAAGACAAGAATAGGTAGTCTAGGTGTGGCTGGAGCAAACACAGACCACCAAAGACCAGCCAAGCTACAGAGAAGTCAGCCTTGACTGGAAAATCAGTCAGGCATGCTGGAAATGCAAGGTGTGCTCAAGGTTTTCCTCCAGATAATAGAGCTGGGTCCCATCAGCGTTGTCCCAGCAAGCATTTGAGGCTGGTGCTAAGAGTGCTCTTGCAGTGCGGCATACAGATAGCCAGGTTCCCCTGATGGGTTACGGCCTCTCATTGACCAGACATGGTTACTAAGTATGGATGGGAGTCCTCTACTAGGGTGGAACACATGTGGTTTCAGAGCCAGCTCTCCTGAGACAGACCCTGGCCGTGGCAATTCCCAGGTGGGAAGCAGTGGATTCACTCATGCCCTTGGGGGAGTACAAAGAGGCCAAACACCAGAAGCAATCTGGTCTTCCCTTGTTTGCAAGGTCCTTATATGATTAGGCTTTTCTTCTACCATAGGCTCTCTGCAAAAATTGTCTCTGTCCCAGAAAAACATTATTCTCCTGCTTTCAAGACAGAAGTCCATTAGTACCCCTATTCACAGATATGTCCTCATTTTAGCACAGATGTATTAGCTGTACTTTGCCAGGAGAAAAGACAAACCAAGACTGCCTAGCCCAAGCCACCTCAGTGCAAGTGTATGTGTAGCACTCTGCTTTCCATCTGCAGATGTACACAGCAGAGATGTTGGCTTACGTTCTATCAACAGCTGTGCACTGCCACATACATCTTATTAGCACCTCTATGCAGAAGTACGGGGCTTGCTGCATGGCCAGGGGTGAACACAGAGAAGATTCACAGTTTCACTGCAATGTCAGCATGGATGGAATTGTATGTATTTCACCACAGGGGGGACTGCTCACACTGTCGTATTTCCTCCAATTTTGAGAAAAAAAAGTTACCAGAAAGATAAGAGAAGAAAACAATTAACTAATTTTTCATTGCTGACATTGTCCCCTGCTGATTTTTCCTGTGCTTTTAACAACAAGTCAATGTATTTTCTTTTCTGTTGAGGAACAGCACTGGTGTAGAGCCTGTGAGCCTGCAGTCTTTACATAGACTCCTTGACACCAGCTCATGTTTTCTCCATGCAGGAAGAGCCCTGTGAGGCTGGATTTGGGACTCCATGTTTAATCTACAGAACAGCATAGTCTGAAACTAAAGGATCCATCCCTGTTTTGTACTCAGATCTCTTGGATAGATTCTCCATAGGAACTGACATGCACTTGATTTCCGTGCAGATGCTGAAAGCTACAATTTGTGGAAGATGAGGAAGTTCGTTGCGTGACTTGCAGGTATTTAAGAGAGAAAAGCTAGATCAGCTGTTTGGACTATTTTTGTCTCCTCAGTAGTTCAGTTAAACAGCTGAACCAAAGTCTGTGCTGCAGTTCATGAAAAAGAAAGAAGGCAAGTCAATACTTGTCTATTAAAATTTGCTGCTGGGACATGAAAGTACTGATTCTGTATGCAGATTTCTCGTCTACAGCCTCCACGGGCCTTCTTAAAAGCCAACATGGTTCATTCTGAGTTGTGCCTGCATATGTGCAGACAAGGGTGGATAAAGTACTGATTCTGTATGCAGATTTCTCGTCTACAGCCTCCACAGGCCTTCTTAAAAGCCAACATGGTTCATTCTGAGTTGTGCCTGCATATGTGCAGACAAGGGTGGATATGTGCACGTCTCATTTCTGCAGAGTCTGAAGAAGCTCCTGCATGCCCAGGAAATGTCTTATTCAAAGGAAAAATTACTCAGTTGTAATCACCTGAGACAATTCAAACTGAGGAAAAGTCTCTGCATAATGAGAACCCTATTGAGCAGGAAATGCACTTCGTACAAGCTCTCTGATTCGATTTTATGTGAGTTGAGGTCTTTTTATGTTGGGATTAATTGTGCAGAATAATGCAGATCAAACCCAGAAAATACTCCAAATTTGCAACTAGTGTTGCAAATAGTGGGACAAATAAGAAGAGATCAAGGATTTGCTGTATAAAAGGTTGGTAGTTTTATTCCTCCCTATCTCCTTTTCTGTTTGTTTCTAAGTAGCACCATGAACTTTAACTGGAGTCAAGAGACATGCTGGGCAGTATCTCCTTAAATTAAAGGCCTGCTTTGAGATGACAGTGCCAGTCTTTACTCAGCTTCAGTTTTTAAAATCTTACAAAGAAGTCTTTCTGTGGCATATAAATACCCAAAGTAGCAAAGAGGAATTAGCATGGTTTTGAAAAACAGTTTTGCTTCAATTAAGTGAAAGTGAGGCACCTTCTTTGGAGCACTTCGTAATTTTCTAGCTGAAAATTTGGAAAACTTGGCAGTACACTCCCACGTCACTTTAAAAAATGAAATTTAGACACTTTTGAAAATTTTGTGTGTCTTATGAAGCCTTATGTATGCCTTCTAAAGAAGCCTTGGAAGGCAAATGATGCAGAGTGCACCATTTAAAACCAAATGTGCATCTCTGTTAAAACCAAAAGAGATAAAACTGGTAAGGGCTTGTACTACTTTTACAAGTTGTATAAAAATAGGCCTTGCTTGATTCTTGGCTCAACTATGATGTGAGCAAAGAACTTGTGGGAGACAGCTCTTTCCTTTTAGGGTTATTGTTCAAGAAGACAAATCATGAGGTAAGAGGAGGCAGAAGCAAAGTGTGATCAAGTGACTTACTGCAGCACATCTAGCACATCTCTGAAGTACCGACCATGCCAATTCTTTTCAGACACTATCTGCCTCAGAGAAGTGTGACAAATCTTCAAAAGTTTGCAATGATCTGCCAGCAAAAGGATCTAGGCACTAAATGTGCATCGCTGGTAGGCATTTATACAATCACAACTTGTCTGCTTATTTGCTACAGTATTGTTTCAGTGGCAGTGCCCTAACAGAAGCTTTGTTGGTATTTTCTGTAATAGCTCTATAAGATATCTTTAATATCTTTCTTTCTTACTAATTTCAAAGCAGAAAATTGTTAAGCTCGTCAAGAATTCTCCTACATGCCAATTAACTCACTTTTTGAGATGAATCATTAGGTATCTAAGTGTCTCATAGTGAGCAGCAGGGAGTAACATCAGCACTTCATGTATTGCTTCTAGTCGTTCATCAGGATTGGAGATTTCTGTGAAACACCAAACAGGATTAATGTTAATAGGGCTTTCCATTTGTAAACAGCAATAATTCAGGAAGCTAACTTATGATTATGGAGTCATTTACAAGGCATTGACTGTGCTTGGAGTGATAAATATTAAACTCGACAACATGGCACTTATTAGCAACTTCTGCATCTTAAAAAAAAGTCTTTAAAAATAAATCAGCAACAGAGACCACCCAATAATTTTCTCTGTGATCTGTAACTCTTACAGGCCTGTACAGGTACAGTACCCAACTTCATTAAGTGCATCATAATACTTTGCCCAGAGCTGACCTTTAAAATCTTAAATAAGATTACTTCCATTAGCCTTCAAAACCAGCTGGGAGTGCGGAGGCAATGCTTTTAGAGACTATGCTTGAGTATGTAAGTTTAGCTAGAGATTCAAATGGCATGGTGTTATGTAATGATTTCTGCACATATTGAAATATGTAGGTATCAGTGATTGGAGAGCATTAGTGCTCACTTAAGACTGGCATTCTCTAAAAATCTGAGCAGGATTTACATGTATTTATATGAAAAGTATAGATTCCTAAGCTGTGAACTGAGTCAGAGTTATATTTGCTGCATGATTTTTCACACAAATGACACCAGGAGCCCAAAATTTTAGAAGATTCTCTATGCCCTGTCTTTAAGAGACTGATGTATTGACATGATAGGAACTGCTTACTTTGGGCATATTCTTTATGAGACAAGTGACAAGCAAGAATAATTTATCTGCCAAGGAGGAAGAAGAGAGTGCAGGGGAGAGGTTGCGTGGGGAGTGCAAGATGAGGTAATCCAGAAGGGAGGGAAATGCAACACAGTCACACAAACAGACCACTCTTTCTGCTGCTTAGCAATATACTGAGTGCCATTTCAAAATTACTAAGGATTCTTTTTAAAGAAGAAAGCATGATACTTCTTAGATACCCCAGGTCCTTGACATTTTTACTAATAACCTGATTTTGATGTAATCCATCTGGTGAGTTTTCATTAGGGACTATCATTACGTGGAGAGCAGAATTTGAAGCAAATCTCAGATCTCTCTGCCAACATGACCTGCTTCTACAGGGGGGTTGCACCAGATGATCTCTTATTCTATGATTCTATGATGGCAATGAATGCTGTTGTCCTTTTCTCTCTCTGACAGTGTGTGCCCATGACCTGCCAGCTCTGGGTGAGAGGTAATTGCATGTGCCTCCCATCAGAACATGGGTTAGATATTGCTGTAGGACTGAATGAGTAGTGGGTGCACCTGAACTGTGGAGCAGATGTGCTTTCTGGAGAGTCTAATTGCTGTGATTCCTCACTGACTGAAGGAGGGTCTGTGCATGTCTGCAGTGCAGATTTCTTGCCCAAGGAGGGCAGGATGTGGGAGACGGGGGAAATGGTGGGGAAATGGGACCCACCTTCAAGACCCACACTATTCACCCAGCCCTGAGGCCTCACTGATCATCCAGTCTTGCATGCCTCTGGCATGTGACTGTGACACCAACCCTGGGATCCTCCCAGGGCCAGATGCAATCCCTGTGATGGCACTGGATGTTTTGCCACTTGGCACAGAATTCAGGTCATTGAAAGTAAAGACAGTCATTCTATTCAAAACCCCATCCTGAGGAATGTTGTAGCTTCACTGACTGACACTGAAACCACACTTTCTGAAACTGGTCAGTTATTTTGATACCCTATGTTTACTTTCCTCTTTTTAAACTTTATGACATCCTATCTGATTACCAATCAGGCAGAAGTTTCATGTGAAAGGACATGGAGGAGAATTAATGAACAGAACAACACCCTTGCTTCCAATTTGTTGCCTGTCTTTTCTTTTTCTTTAATGTGGATAGCTTTATGGATGGGAAATGTAATTAAAGATCAGTACAAATTACTATGCAATACTTACTTGCTGCCTCTATGAACTTGGAATAGGTGTCATAGGTGATCACAGGAATCGGTAAGTCTCTGAAGTATAGCTTCAGTGCTCCAGCAATGATGTTTATGTCTGGATAAATACTGGCAGAAATATCAGCCTTGTCACCATCTAGAAGAGGAGGAAGAAATCGTTTTGAAACTGGGCTAATTTTGACTGCAGCAAGGCTAGGCTTCTAATTCAGATTTATTTTGTCCAACCTGACAAGGAAAAACAACTCAAAAGCATTTGGAAGGCTTAAATGAGAATATATTGCTACCAGCCTTACAGTCTGTGAATAAGGAACGGTAGTTTCTTTATCTTTTGGTAAACTATTTGCTTACATCTTTTGGGAAGGCTGGTGATTACATCAACAACATCTGCAGTGTACCATCTTACACATAATGTTTTAAGGTTGGATGAAAAAAATATGTGAATATAGTTACTGAATTTGGCCCACTTATTCATTGAAAATAGGTTATTAATAACTTGTTCTGATGCTGGATTTTGTATCTGCAGATCAGTGCACAGCGGTATGAACCATTCCTTTCATTTTCACTTGGGGAAATATAGTCATCTAGAAATAACATAAATTTCCAATGACCCTCAGGAGACCAGTAGGAAAAATCAGAGTAACCATCTAAACCTTGTAAGTCCTGCATGAATCAATCTAGACTGATTAGCTAGTAAGAAAGCCACCTTATTTTCTGCATGTCCTCCCATGTCTTAATATTTGAATTTTAAAAAAAGATAGCAAAAATTTGAATTTAAATAGACATGCTATGGCATTTAACTCCAGAATTTATTCTGAAATGTGGATCACAGTTTGTTAAATGAATATGGATACTTGGATGCACAGCTGAATAGGTGAATTATGCAACTGAAATATGCAACATACATTTTGCTTGCAACACAACACAGACAAAACTTCATTATAGAAGCACTTCCAATCACAAGTGGAACACTTACAAGTGTTGCTGGAAAGCCCTTGCCCAATACATGGTTTGCAACAAGTGAAATTACAAGAGCTAGCAGCGAGGTTCCTTCACTATTCTTTTTTCAAGTTCAAATGACTATATGTGTTCTGTGTTACCTAGTACCCCCATATCCACATTTTTCTCCAGACCAAGAAATCCTGCTGTCTGCCTCTCCTTGGCAGTCTTCCAGTAGGAAGATGGGGTAGAAAACTAGTCAAGCAGGGGCTAAGGCTTTCCGGATGTAACAGCCAGCTTTACCTCAGGCTTCTCTGAGACTGGTTACATCCCATAGTCCTTATTTCCCACCTTTCAAGTGGTGAAGATTAGGACCATATGGTGAGTGAAGAGATGTGAGGTTATGCTTGCTTGAACAACAGAGAGGAGTTTGTTTGTATCTGCCAGGAGGTGCAAGCATAAGCTTGGGCTGTTACCACCAATGTGCTGACATGCTGTAAAACCATGGCCTTCCTCATCTAGAAATAACTACTGCTTGTAGATATGCCCTGATACAGACAGATGAATGTGTATACTTGATACAAGGTGTTTAAGATGGTGATAAAGCCTTTCACAGCAGAGTAAAAGAATTTATATTGATTGTAGACATTTCATACAAACCTATGGCATTAATCTTGAAGGGATACATCCTGTCCAATGTAGGCACATAATTCTCATTAAGACTAATAACACTACGTGTTCTCATCAAGAGGAGATTATAAGCCTATTTAAAACAAGCAGCCTTTCTTGATGCAGCTGATCAGTCTGAATACATCCATCAGCATTTAATTTAATATAGCATCAATAAGCCCTAGGAGGATGTTTACGCTGCCCCAATCTTTTGTTTAATCCACACATTCCAGGCACAGTAGCATTAGTCTTGCAAAGCTTTGTGCAGAGAGCTCTATTTAATTGATGGATATTAAGCACTCAAAATGCTCCACTGAAAGCAGATACCTCCAAGGAGCCAGCAGCTGCATCAGAACTGATATAGCAAAGCAAAGGGTTACATCTGTTATCCAGGTCACCAGTACACTAAATGGAAGTGTTATTTATTTAGTACTTTTACAAAGCAGCCCAGCAACCTTTCTTAAAGGGGTACTTCAGCTAGAGGTACTGCCGACTAAAGTGTGCTTCAAACATACTTCTTATTTACATATTTACTTACTGTAGGGAAAATGCATTAATTCCTGAGTTAAAGAGTTTTCTCTTTGGAGGCAAGTGTATATCTACTGGAAATGCACTGAAGATTATTTTAAAGTGAGTGTAACAATTCATCTGTTATAATATACCTAATGTTTCTGCAGTGGATATGTAGGGAAGGTGGATTTTTCTTTTCCTTTGGTAGATTTTAGATTGTCCTTTTGTTTTTTTCCTTTCAATTTCAGCAACTGAAGGCCCTTGGCAGGCTGC
Organism: Urocolius indicus; assembly: GCA_013401255.1. NCBI lineage: Eukaryota > Metazoa > Chordata > Aves > Coliiformes > Coliidae > Urocolius > Urocolius indicus. Next base: position 145,384 of record WBNH01001598.1, on the reverse strand, counting down.
AGTTATTCCAATTCTCACCAAATTCCTTGGTTTGTATTTTTATTTAAACACACTTAAAATTAAAAGTACTAAGAAAGAAAAGTTAATTGTCACTAAAATCATGATATGTATTTCTCAGAGGATCCCCTGCAGTAGCATACTGTATGAGCTACATCTAGCTTGTATAGTACCTTCTGCATTACCACAATAATTCTTTTCAGTCTTCAATACAGTAACTTTCCTCAGATTGTAATTAGCATTTTCAGTATCACTGTAGTGGCTGTACGTTAACACACTCTTACTTAAATGTCGGACCACAAACATGTATTTCATTTCAGCTTTACAAACCTAGTCTTATCCAAATTCCATAATTTCTCTTTCCTTGTTACATTGACTCTCAATGTACGTCATTGTAGTATTTTGAAGTTTGAGTACCTCAAGACAAAGAAACACTTTATTCTGTTCCTTAAAGGTTTCAGCTGACTTTGGATGCCATAGAAATATATCAACAGTTTATTAGAGAACGAAACAGAATAAGTATTACATCCTTAAAGCCTCATCCATGCCCTCTGAATACTGAATTACATTTCCACTTCCACTTACAGCATTTTCCTTAACGCTTTATTTTTATTGCATGACCTTTGCCATGCTAACACGCTTCTTTCTTTGGGATTTTTCTTGGATTTGACATTTGACAAGTTTTCAGCTACATTGGCAAAAGAGTGAGCATGAGTTAGGATGCCTCTAAGTACTCATGTAATATTTATCAGTATAATATTTTTAGCAAGTGTACTGTACCAGCCAGTCATACAAACAAGTGGGAGGATGAGAATGCACTGGTGACAATGGTAGCTCTGTGGATAAAGTGCACAACGAGGGTTTTCTGGATGCCATAATGCCACAGCTCAACAATGCTGACAGAGAGCAACTGTCATTCTACAGCACCAACATTCACCCGATTAAATAAATCCACATTATTCCTCTCCTTCTCATTACAAAAATCACTAAAACGGAACATTGTCAGTGCTTCAGTAGGCCTAACACTAATTTACAGTAGGGGTATTTACACTGCTTTGGCACTGGAAGGGAGTAAGTTTAAATTAGATGAGGATCAACTTCTCCCTGTTTTAGAATCACCTATGACAACTTCACTGGGCTCAAATAACATGATGTGGGATGCTGCACTCTTCCTCAGCTGTTAACTTTGAAGCCTGCCTTTGCTTTTCTGTTCTAGCTAGAATTCTAAGGAAGCAACAAGTGAGTGTCCCTTTGGCAAAGCAGAACTAGTCAGAGGGAGAGATGGCTTCTCTTCATTGCACCCCTTCAGCTGCACGTGAAATCACCATGATAGGTACCCTATGGCCAAGTCAGCCCCTGCACCTCATCCCTGCATCATACTGTCTTCTTGCTCCTGTGGCTTGAGGAAGAGCTTGGAAAACCAGAAAGCTTGATGGTATGATTTGAAGGATGCGTCCTGCACATTAAAATGGGAGGACTCCTTGCTTGTTTATTTTCAAACCCATTTATTAAAAGCTGTCTTTCCAGAGATGTAAAAGCGTACTGGCATTTGAGCCAGGTGCCTGGAGACTGACTCGGAAAAGACAGGCAGGGAGGGACCTCTGTAATGCCAGAATGTATGCAAGCACTGTGCCATATAACCCTTCTCATAAACCTCTCAGCTTCCATTTGAAAACTAGTCAAGGTTTTTATCCTTGCTTTTATTAGAAAGTTGTTTCAGAGCCTTGCTTTCAGATGGTTATAAAGTGGTCTTGAAATTGCCAAACTAAATTTATTCCCGGCCAGTGTACATCCTTTAGTACTGTGCCAAGACTATCCATTAGATTGAAGAGTTCCCTCCTCTGTTCTACACCCCTGCTCTCGGCTTGTCCTTTGACAGCCAACTGTCCCAAGCTCTTTTAAAACACACTTAGTTCCTGCTATGCAGCATGCTCCAAAGGTATCTTGAGATAGTGATGTGGCCACAGACAGATATGGCGCTTTCTGCTGCAACACCTATCTATGAACCAGAAGCACTCAGGAATTTTCCATTTTTATATCACTCAATTTTTCTTAAAAAAAAAAAAAAAACAGAAAACAACTTTTTGAAAAAATATGTTGATTTCCTGTAGTGAATGTGAAAACAACAGTTCTGTAAAACTCCTACAAACTTCACTTCCTGGGCAGAAAAAGGAATCTAAACAAAAACCTTCCAGGCGTTGCTGGAGGTGAGACCTGCCACCTCACTCTCGGCTTCCTTCTCTCAGCTCTGTCATGTGGGATATTCTACATCCTCAGAATGGCCCATTTCCCTCTTCTTTGGCTTCTAGGACTAAACAGGGGTAACTGGGCAGCAGAGAAGTGATGTTCCTGTCTATGTGACTGGAATGCAAAAGAGAAGATAGTGTCCCTTTCTCTGTAAACTTGGATCTGACAGAGAAGGAAGCCCTGAGCTGTCAGATTGGAAGTGTCTTGCCAATTCAACCTTCTGCCAGCTGACAGCCATCTTCTAGCTGCACAGCACACAAATCAGAACAAAAAAAAAAGTATTTTGGTTTTCTTTAAATCCCTTCTTGAAAAGAAAAAAACCCACCTCCTCCTGCTTTTTCATGTCAGTTCAGAGAGATAACATCTTCAGAACTGGGAAGTTTTGAAAGTGCTCAACTTCTGTTCTCAGCATTACGCTGCAATTCTCTTAACAAGGATTTGTTCTGCTGCTTTTAGCATTATTCATGACAACACTCCCTCTTTCCTTTCTTAGCCCTTTTCCCTCATGAGGTTGTTAAAAGAAAATGAAGACACAGATTTTTATCAATTTATGCTCAATGTTTTTCCCCACAGCCTTTGTATGCAAATTCTGTTCTTGCTTTCTCTGCTTCCATGTGTGTCCATGTTTTTTTTCTTTCGACATCCAATACTGCTAGTGACCTTACTCTACCTGTTTCTAGGTGCTGCCTTCTTTAATGGTAAACTACACTTTCTTCCTTGCTGTGGGTCTAATTCAGTGTGTATAGCCACCAGATTATGCCATGAGTATAGGCAATAATAAAAGATATGCTGTCTGTAAAACTGAACTGGCTCCAATGGTTCGAATCATTTGCAAAGGAACTATAGCTGCAGCAGTATTGAAGTCATGCTCAGACACAAATTTCCATCTGCTTTTTCCAAACTCTTCCTCTTCAACCTGTGCTTCTCCTTCTGGGCTTTATTCAGGTTGGTAGACTTACAAGAGAATTAACATATAGAAGAAAATGTGTTTGCCGAGCCAGATCTACCCGCAGGGAGCAGAGTGAGACCTGTGGGGACTGTGACCCTCTCAGGGCCACTGCTTCATGTAGCAAGTCTGCAACATGGATCTTCATACAATAGCAGTCATAGCACTGTGCACCACTTTCATCCAAATCATGGCTGACCTATGTGTGTGTGTACTTTTGTTCACCACTACAACATCCAACACATTAGTACAGCATGAAATCAAACTCTTTGGGAATTACTAGTTGGACTTTCTTTGCCAGTTGATGTCTGCATGACAAACTGTCTCCAAACAAAAAAAGAACTTAGGCACAGTCAGTGTAAGATATACCACCCATAGACCTTGCTGGCCCTGCCCGGCCTCCCCTGGAGCTCTTGTACCTCCTGCAACAGGCTCCAGAGCCCCCAGTCCCTGCCTGGACCACATCATGGCTGTCTCAGCTGCACCATGGCCATGCCTGTGCCTGGCTGTGCACCCTTCCCCTCAGTGCCCTGCCCTGACAGATGACTTTAACTTGACCTGGACCTGTCTTGTCCCAGTGACCACTGGGCTTGTGACCACTAGGCTGTTTCTGACCTTGTTCCCTAACATGGCAGAGGTAATACCTGAAAAAAAAATAAGTAGGAAGAAACCCAGGAAAAGAAGATGAACATTTATTACTCTCTGTACTTCTGCTTATATGCCAGTTTCATTACCATAGTACCTATATAAACCCGAAAAGAATTGCAAAGTTCTAGAATTGACAGCTTAGATTAAAATTGTATATGATTAAAATAATATATACCTCGATCAAAGGCCATTTTCACATCTTCAATGTGCTCTGTGAAGCCTGAGACTCTATAGAGGCCCTCAGACTTTAAACCTGAAACAGAAAGTTCTTGGTTAACTTTGCTTCAGTAATCATCAAATAGTCAATAAAGGAAGTAAGTACAGCAAAATATTAACTGTAATGTGAAACATTTCAGGAAGGATCATAATAATTTAAAATTGTTTTTTAAAAGACTAAAGAATGTTAGAATTTATACTTTCTGATTATGTTAGAGGAAAATATGGCAATTTGCTAATTGTGGGGCATGTGAGGTTATCACTAGTTATTCATTTTATGTAGGAGATTTTCCTGGATTTTGATGTAACTAATGAATCTTTAGAAGTCTCCTGTCCTTTCACCAGTTGCTTGTTCCCTGTTTTCCTGTCAGCTTTTACTTCTACACAGCTTATAGATGTGATGGATACTGTTCTTCTCCAGAGCAGTATATACCTTGTACGGTTCTTTCACTACAAGAGACCTGCTCCCTTGCACAGCTCTGCCCTCATTGCTCTGCACCAATATGAGTATCAGGGCAGCCCGGCAGAGCTGGCCAAGCAGAGTTACACTCACGTTTATTTTAATCCTAGAACTCCTTATTGTAATTATCCACAGTGCTAACTTACTTACAAGATCCAATACACTTTGTTTTCTTAAGAATGAAATCAGTACCTTGCACAGTTCTATTGCAATTAAAGAAATTTAAAGCTGTTGAAAACACAGAGAGAGAGCAGCAAATTTTAACCTAATCAATAAATGTACAAGTAAGTGATTGAGTCTCAAATGCAACATGGCGTCCTGCTATATCATAGGAGTAAAGCTCTTCTGTCTTAGTCAAAACTACTCTTTCTGTTTGTCCCTGCAATGATGATATAATCCCTGTAGAGCTTTATGGAGCAGTGAAGGGGATTTACTTGTAAATCTTTGAGTCATTTCAGTAGATGATGTGTGGCTTTGAAATCTCTATGGCTAGTATCAGTGTGTTGCCAGGCAGATTACTGGGATGTCATGAGTTCAAAATTATGAGATTCCTGTGCTGAAGCTATGACTAACAAGGAAATTTGGCTTATTGGGCAGCATGACATGCACATTTGCTATCCAAAGCAAAAATCTGTGATCTTTCCTGTGCTGTGTTGGAGAAAATGTATTTCTTCAATCTGGCACATGTCTGCACACCAAAAATCTGTCACAAGCTGGAGTTTTGGCTGTGACATGCTGCCTGAGCCATGGTATCCATCCATCAATAGCTGAGCATCATGCAGAACTCTGTACAGTTTGTGACATACCACAAAATGCCACAGCCTGTGACCCCACTTGTCTGAGTCATTTTCAGTCATTTATGTTCTCTTGCCCATAATGTTCAGAAAGGTTATTAATAAGGGATTTGATTTAAACTGATTACTCTGAAATTTGAAGTGTCCCTAGGTATGTTAAAAGAAAATAATGAAAAAAGACACATAAACATGAACTTAAAGTTCACTGTAAAGTTCACTTCTTTCAGAAGTGTAACATAATACATGTTTTGACATGTTTTCAGAAAGCATTTCAGGAAATTGCATTACGAAATGCCATGATTTAATTTTACTAGCTAATGCAAAGCAGTGTATCACCTACACAAAAAAAAAACCTTCTTCCATCCTACTTTCATCATTGCTAGAGCATACTACACTGTCCTGTCTCAGCACATAATCTGTCTTCATTTAAATTGTATCTGCTGCTTTCCTAAGCACACAAACCTCTTGCTTCGATCTCTCGAATACACGAATCCACAACCATGGGCCTCTGGGTATTGTGGGCTTTCACTAATGTGGTCAGGTCACAGCAGTAGACTCGCTTTATCCTCTTGAGGTCTGGCTGGCAGTCATTGGGCACATATTTGGAGCACTGCTTATGTACGTTCAACCCACAGTCTGTAAACAAAGTTAACCCAATTAGGTAATTAATACTAATGCCAACAGATCTTGTCTAACAACTTACTTCCCCAGCCAACATCAAGCAAGGGGCATAACTTGCCCAACAGTCAGCAAAGCTAGAACAGAGAAGACAGAGATAAGAAAGATAAAAATGGAAATCTGTAAAAAACTTAGAGTGGGCAAAATTGTTAAAAACCTATGAAAGCTCTGTATGTCCCTCACTCCCCCTCTGAGCCAGAGGTGACTGCCAGTGAAGTCTAGTCTGGTCACTGCTGCACACATAGCTCTAGGTGTTGCATTTGAATGCGTGGCACTTAATTTCTGGGTATTTCAGTTGAGCCTTTTATAAAATTAGCACAGTGATGACTGTCTTCTGCTGGTCATCTTGTGGCTTAGTATTGCTAATGGGAGAAGGACCTAAGATTCACCAGAGCACTCAGAATGGGACAGTGCTTTGAGCTGGCATGCCTCCCTTGCCCTTCCACATTCCTGCAGTTACATTTCGTCTTGCTGTGCCACATCAGCAGCCTCCTTATCCCTGTCTCATCACTGGTGACTGTGTTTAGTCTGTAGGTCAGTTTAGGCATATAAAACACTGGGAAATAAATGATGTAAAAAAATGATTAATTTTACAAATAATCCTTTGACTCAAGTAAAATCCTACTTAAATGCCACTGCTTGATCTCCACAAATCAAATTTTTCTAATAGATTGAAATATTCAGCCAAATGAATTTATAAGCCTCAGTAAAGCAAGCACCACCATCATGAGTTACATTATCTCTACATAACTTTGATTCCCGTTCTAATGCCTCCCCAGTCATGCCTGTCACCGACAGTACCCTTTGGGATAACTTAACATGTCTAATACCATCACTACCAAGTTACTTACTGTTTTTTTCATGTTCATTTACTGCGTGAGCTATTAAAAATGTAAACATGACTCTAGTACTTGCAGTACATTTCAGTATTATTCTCTATAAAATATTAATCAAGCAAAATCATATCATCACTACAAACACACCTACACATTTAATGAATTGGGTGGGTTTTTGTGCGTTTCTCCATACAGTTATTAGTGCATAATACATTATTGTTCTGTGGAATCTAAACAAATGTAAGCAGCTGCAGTTCGGATCCTCCTTGTATTGTTTTCAGTGCTGTTCTCCAAGCACGTGAAGTTAAATCCAAATGCGTCTGTCTACTTAGAGTTAAAGGTTGGTAATTTAATGAGGGAGAGTATTATCTTTCATACTAAATAAATAAGCCTTTTAATAAGCTTAATATTTTATGTATATGAACAACTACAGGGCAATGCATTGGTGAAGTCAGTTTTTGCATGCTTGTGCTTAACATCAAATAGCTTGAAAAGCAAACTACTATTAATTTTCCTCTTTTTTAGCGTCCTCATATTTTTTGTGCTATCATTATTCATCTACAGGCAGACACGATGCAGCAGTAGCTGAGGCTGCACTTATTAAAACCGTGCATTTGTGAAAGGTATTTTGATCCTTCAAACTACAGTCTAAATTTTAGCTAACAACCCCTTCCCCTACCCCTGAAAGGCAGATGTCAGGGTTGGATGTGTTCAGGAATGCCTGGAGATCAGGGCAGGGAGAGGTAAGACAGAAGCATGTTCAGGTGAGACATGGAAGGGATTGAAGGTCTGAAGAAAGAAGGTATGAAACCCCATTTGCAATGCACCAAACACTACTTCACTTGCCATATTGAAAAGCCCATGATGTGATAATTACTGCATTTTCCCAAGACAATTATTTTTCACAGAAGAACAAACAAATTTAAAATAATTAGAGCACTACTAAAATGCTAATACAGTGACAGAAAACTGATCCTTCTAGGAAAACGAAGGTTGTCTTTTTTTGCTTTCCCTTGAGGTGGGAAACTTCAGGATTGCAGCAATGCATGCTGTTTTTATAGGAAACAGGTGACAATCTTTTTGCAGACAAGGACAACTGGTGACAAAAAGCTGAGTTACAAAGCTTAGTTGCTATCTGGTTCTGCCAATTCCAGGGCTTGTTTCTTAAGACATAAAAACATGTATGGACAACTGAACCATAAAGATAAATTCTTAATGTATACACCAAAGCACACACATGACCAAGGTGCTACTGAAAGGATGCAGCTCCCAGTGACCAAGGACTGGTGGCTTCATTTCTAAACCAGCTAATTGGGGAAATGACAATGCTGTAATTTCCACATGAGGATTTCTTCCTTTATTCTGCAAAGTAATCCCTACTCCCCACCCTGTACAGAGAGCAGGCTGGGGGTAAGAGAAGCACTTCATGAGAAAGACAGAAAATGCTGAAGGGTTACCTGAACACCTCACTCCCTGAGCGATGAGTCCCCACATGAAGTTGGCGCAGTATTCACACCAGTGTGGACCTCGAAATGTATGGACCTGTAATAAAAATGGGGGGAAAAACCCAGAAATGGGGTCACTGGGAGGCAGATGGCCTGACAGATGGAACAACTGAAATGGATAAACAACAGAAGACTCAGTAGGAGTAAATCTTTAGCACACAGTGCCCACATCTTTACACAATCTAGATAAAATAAACCATGGGGATAGAAATTTGCTTTGATCTTGAAGTTTATCTTCCAATAGGCTTAACATAACAGAGAACTGGGCTGTGTACGACACCTAAACCAAATCATTTTTGCTAGCTGACATTGTAGCTATTGTGGAGGCGAGGAGGTTATTGTGGAGGTTCACTGCTCAGAGGGGAAAAACGTAAAACTAGTAATCCAAGGCACAGTAGTTAGTGCTTTTACACAGAGGTTCAAATGAAAGTTGGCAGGTAAAGTACATCCCAAAGCACTTGAAAGTAGAGGAAATGTAGTGATAGAAAATCCCTTCAAATGCACCACATTTTGGTTCCCTGTAGCCATGTGTGATCACAAATCTGGTGTGAGACCTGTGCTGTAAGAGCACCACTCAGGTATGGATGCACAAGGACCGTAGTGTTGCATATGCATTTATTTCCATGCAACAACACTGAATAAAACTCTAGGTGACTGCTGTAAATTTGTATCAGGGACAAACGATTTGTGCATCCACTCCAGGCAGCAGTTGGGTAATGATCTGATTTTGCACACTGGAATCCAGCAGCAATAAAAGCAAAAGACACCCTTCTCCACTTTAGTAAGTGAACTACTCACATAGGGGAAAGATGTCAATAGGCTCTTTTGCAATAGACTGAACTTCATTTTGCTACAGTCCATACATGAGTAAATAAAGAGTAAAATGAGCTGTGTGCTGACAGAGCCCACAACTCCCCAGTCAGGTTTTACAAGCCACCACTAAAAAGGCTATGGAAAAAGACCTTTTTAAGATGTATGTGCTGGTAAAGTAAGCATTTCATTTTCATTGAAAAGAAGAGTAAATAGTGAGGTCTACGCATGTGTGAAGAGACATGGCTTGAACCTGTTCTAGCCAGAGACTTAACTGAGCCTAACAAAACATAAATCATGCATACTCCAGCTGGTAATGTTCCTCTTCCTTCCCTCTGCTCTTGTTTACCTGTTGGGTTGATGGTTGGAAGGCCTCTTCCATCCCCTGGGATGGGAAAAGCTGCTTTTTACTTTTCATAGAGTAAAAAAAAAAGGTCATTGCCCTTTTCAAATAAATGTGGTGAAGTTTTAAGCCTAGCATCTGGCTTGCTAATGTTTTTGCCCCATTTGTCTGCAGGGTCACACCTAAACAAGCCTGTCATTAACAGAAAACAGTCATCAATGCTGAGGGCTCCATCTGAGAAGTGTGGCCTGCACATCCTTCCCTTGCTCCCTTCGGCTTGGTAGTCCTCAAAGGTTTAGCTCTCTTTATTCATTCACTTCAATTTTTCATGGATCTGCAGTTTAGCTCAAATGGAAAGTTCCCAACTGAAATGCCCTGAGAAAAGCAAGTCTTTTTGGTTTCTGGTCAAGCTGAATACTCCCTTTCTCTAACTGAAAAGGGAAGATCTTCAAAAGTTTCTAGATGAAGGTGCAAAATCTCTCTTATGATGTGGCTTTGAACTAAGACTCTTAATGGTTTGCCACTAATTAAAACTGAAAGCAATAACGAAGTTGTTTCTTAGGAACAAAACACTTGAATGCAGCCTTAAGCTTGCACACATCAGTTCAGAAACATAAATGGGAACTTTGCCTGCAAGATTAGCCCCATCTCTATTTTAAGCAAGGAGAGGTAACAGCAGGTCTCAGGTTCCTGAGATCAGCTTTTAGGTTTTGCCCCATCCTGGGTTTTTGCCCATCTTTTATAACTGCACCACTGAAAATGGAGTAGGCTTAGACTTTTTGGGAACATGATCAAGATCTATTTATTACTGGTCCCTTCCCAATCCTGCAGCCTCAGGACACCTCTCTGTGTATATTCAGCACAGGCTCGGGCTGCTTGGTCTACAGTTGACATGTACGTAATTCCAACTTTTAAAAACAATTTACAGGGAAGTATTTCTTCATAGAAGCCAAAACCATGATTATTCCAGAATACACATTGTACTTTTCTTGTTCAGTCTTTCATCTTCTTTCCATAATGTCTAGCTCCTAACTTTTTCACTCTGTTCTCTTTCCAGTTCTTTTAATGAAAAGCTGTTTCTTGCATTCACTCTCTCTTCTTTGCTGGACAATCTTGTCCAATACTATGCTGCATGTCTCTTCTTATTGCCTTCCTGTGCTCTCACCTTTGCCTTCAGCCCTTTCGTGCCCATGCTTCCAAACGGCAGAATTACTCCTGTGGGTACTCTCTCATGCAGTTTTGTTCTGAGATGTGTTCACAGAGGCAGAAACTAAGACCAAACTTAAGGAGTGCCAATACAATGGCAAAACAAAACAATCCCTTAAGCAATATTGCAGAAACAAACTAAAAATTGCCTTGAATTGAAAAGCATTTTTTAAAATTGGCATGTATGGTGGTGTTTCTGAGAGGATTTTGTTGGTTGTCTGACTGGGTTTGAAGACTTTTCTATTTTCATCCAAAGAAAATAAAAGGCTTTACACTTCTGCCTGCATCCACATGCATTTTTACTCTCCTGTGGACTCTTGCTGAACCTGAGCTCTTAGCAGGGAAGAAAAGCTGACTCTGCTGCTATTTTTGCTTAAACACATATGCATAATCTTCATGATGTCTGTAAAAAATGCCTCCCTCAAACCCTTTGTCTCCCAGTAGCAGTGTTTGTATGCAGAGATTAACACAAGGGGAAATTTATCCCAAAGCCTCCTTTCTCCCAGCAGATCTTCTGACTTGCCAGTAATCAGCTGCCTCTACTCCACTACCCTGCCTGCAAATGGGATTTGCCCATGCTTTAGTGGCAAACAGGCTCACTATTGTGGTAAACCCACATTATTCAGCTGTATTCGCTCACTTCAAGCAGCACAGAGGCCCCCTCATGAATTCCCAGCCTGGAACAAAACTCATGGAGCATCTCCAAGTTGCTGCCCTCAGGCACAAGGTGACCTCACCACCAGTGGGGACTCCACTGTCAGGTAGAGCACATCCTAAAAAGCCCACTGGATCTTAATTGTAATGAGAGGCAAGAGGATGTGGTGATACTGTTAGGCTGATGCTCTCATCCTTACAAAAATATCTCTGTGTTTTTCTGAACAGGGCTTCAGAGATTTATTCCCTTTCTTGAATTTTGGTACGTCTACACTGGCTTATGCAAAGTTGCCCTGCCAGACAGACGCCAGCCCCAAATCTAAATCCACCTGACTGTGTTGTGTATTCAGCATGAATCCACCTTAAGAAATCAGTTTGGATCCTAATTTTTTTTTGTTGTTGTTGTTCTTTTGCCTTGATGTCTTGAAATTTGGAAGAAAGGCTGAAGGAAAAAGCACAGATGTTCAGAGTGGCATAACCTGGCACCCTTGCTCTCCAAACTCTAGCGCTTCTAATTTTTCTGTGAGCTTGGAAAGGATGGAGGGTCATCCATGCTCTGAATTTCTGCCTTCAATCTGTTAGTTCCTTTTGTTCCTTCTCTTCTTCTACGAGGTAAGATCTTTGGTGCAAGACCTACAAAAATCTCATCAGCTTTGATAAAAATGTGCCCTGCATTTTAAGATTCTTCATGGCTGAAAGACAAGACCTAAAGAGAGTCTGTTTGTTCATGAAGAATTGCCCATGATAAGACCATGATGGGCACTGCGACATGTGACCTTTGTTCCTATGAACAGAGATGAATGATATAATATGCATCAGTATTCACTTAAAAACAGGGAAGATGACTCTTTGAATGTCAGCAAAACTGCCTTCACCTTCAGATAAATCCTGTACCATCATAGCTTGAGCGCTGTCAAAAGCCATTAAGAATTTTGCCCTGAGACTCATAAAGACATTCTTTCTCTTTTAAATAATTTCTTAACCTTTTTGTGTAAAGAATATGGAACATACTAAAGACACTAGACTTTAATGTAGTTGTTTTTTAAACCCAAATATTCTACTCTAAGCATACTACCTACATTTTTTGTTCAACTAGACATGTCTTAATATAGTCCTTTGGAAAACTAACTGTATTTGCATAGTGAACATACCCGTTCATTAAGTAAATGTAATGCTTTTGATTGGCATTTCTGGACAATTTATCTTTTTTAATGTTTCTTCCATATGTTTTTTATTGCTTTTACTAGGATAAAACAATAATTTTTGCTGACAAGGTTTTGAATAGACATATATTTCTGTTGTGTCACTTTCCAGTTAAACTATGAATGTTTTGAAACAGAGACTGTACAACAGCTAGATTGTGCAAATGCGAAGTTAACTGGGCACACGTCCAATTATAAACCAAAGCCAAAATGAGGGGAATTTTGAAGAGGAAAGAATGCACGGGTCAAAGTGGAAAAAAGTCTCAGTCATGAGAAAATATTTTCTAGTTAAACTAAAATAGTTTAGATATTAAAATGATAATGAGAGCAAAACTCAGAAAGAATGAAAGCTGGTTTAATCGAGCGAGAAAATGCAGAGTATTTCTCCTGTTTCCTTCATTGCTGATCAGTGAGATAAATATTGACTTTTCTATAGACTGGGTCAAGGAGGGAATGAGAAGAGGGATGCTATTACTTGCTTTGCTCACTAGTATTAATTTATTGATTTACCAACTACAGCAGAAGCACTGCAGAAGAGAGCAATATCTGCGTGGCAGAAGATGTAGACAAATATGAAGTGAAGCTTTTTTGCTAAACCAGGAAATCAGTGAAATCATTTTAATCAGTGTTAACTCCTTTTTTGACAGCCCTGGGATGAGTATCAGAAAATTATCTTTCTGCTAATGAGTTGAAGTGTTCTGACAGTGACCCAGATCAGCATCCTCAACGAGTATTAAGTTAACTGAGGTTTCAAAGATGATATGCATTCCTTTCCTGTCTTGCTACTGCCTCTTATCCTCCCTGTATCCATCCTAATAAACATCAAACCACAATCTGACAGCATTAGATACAGTAACTGGCTGTCATATTGTGAAACCAGCACAGTCCTTTTGGCAAAACATTTTATTACAAGCTGCCTGGAAGGTCTGTTTCCAGAGCTGAGTCACTTCCCTGCTGCAGCATGCCAGACACAGCACTTCGGGAAAAAAAACCTGAAGAATCTGATTTTGTATGTATAAAACTGCGGAGAGATGATCCATTTAAACATCCCCGTGTTTGTCCAGATATTTGCTTTAGTTTGACAAGCAAACACAAACTCAGACCCTATAGCTTAGTGGGATTCTGAGAGCATTTCCTTAGCATATGATGGTCGAATAAAAGCCAGGAGACAACACTAGTGTTGTGCTCTGCTTTTTCATTAGGGAGCTCCCTCAGCTTCTCCTGAACTGGTCCAAAATGTTTGCTAGTAAAATGCTACTGGCTTCTGGTAATAGTGAGATTTTGAAAAAAAATCTTTTATAATTTAAAAATGAATATGCTTTAAGATAAAGACAATCATTATGAAGTATTGTTTCTGAACAAAAAAGGAAACCTCAACCTGGGAAAAAAGAGCTAAAATGTCAGTCAAGTAGTGTAGTGAGTAGCAAAACAATTACTTGGATTAAGTATCTATGCAAAAACATATTAAGAATGCAGTCAAGGAAACACAGCGTAGAACGAAAAAAGACTTTTTAAACACTTTTGTCAGAGCTAGTATAGAGAGGTGCATGAAAAGCCCAAACACATCACAAAACAGAATGTGAGGCATCTAAACAGAACTTTTTAGCCAAAAATAATAGGAAGTGCTTACCTTGAAATTGTGTGCTTTTTCATAGTTGAAGTGGTTGTCGTTTTGAGTTAAGGCTGCTCTTCTGACCAAGGAGCTGATCTGTGAATAGGCAAAGAGTTTCAGAGGTTGCCACAAAAGTGCCCCCTTGACTCCCACCTTCACCCCCAGTGCCACGGCCAGGAGCTCTTGGCGCTTCCTTCCTCGCTTTGACTTGTGAACAACAGCACAGCTTTTCTCATTTTCCAGCCACAGATCCTCTGAGAACATAGTGCTGGGATCCCAAATCTTTTCCCTGTCTTCCTCGGTGCCTGGGAGCCTGACTGTAGTCAGCACTGTACAGTTCGTCCAACTGCTTCTGATGTTAGACAGCAGATTTGAAGCAGCTGCAGCCCATTCTGCTGAGACCTCTGGCATGTGACTTGAATGGGCCGTCTTGTGGGGCGGAAGGAGCTTCTGCATCTGAATAAGTAACGGCCTGTGCCGTGTGATTTCTTAAGGCAGATGTGTGCCTCGAACAATAGCTTGAATTCATACACTGAGCAACCTTCCCCCTCTCGAATGGTGGTCTCCAGTTAGGTGCTGCCAAAATACCAGCCTGAGGTGTGTGTGTGTCTCTGTGTTCAGTGTTACAGCTTCACGACCAACAGCATTTCCAGAGACAGACTGCTTCAACTCCACAGCATGTTAAAAATGAACAAACAAATAAAAAGCCCTGGGAATGCCCAGACAACTGAATCTGATGCTGCATCCAATTACACTCAGAGACTTATCGGCCAGCAGTTTGCATGCCAGCAGATTAAGCCCTTAAAACCATGATGATTAATCTATTGGTTTCAGCTTTTATTTTTCATATGCAGTACAAGGGGAAAAATCCAGCAGCACTCCAAGCACTTCAATGCCAAGTTTTAAACTAGAGCATTTTGTCAGTGTGCACTTTAAAGCATGGAGCTAGCTCATTTTCAGGGAAAGCTGAAAGCCCGGCTGGGACAATGTAGGCTCAGAAGCCTCTGAGACCTGTGTGGCATGCAGCAAACACAGCAAGGTGAGCATAACACAAATGCAGGAAACTCATGTTCACAGCCTCATTTGCAGAGATGGGGCTGCAAGGTAGCAAGAGCAGTAAACCTTTACTCTGGCTATGTGCATCTATAGATTTGGGGAAGACACAACTGATTTCTAGTGAAAGCACAGGGACAGGAGAGATCTGGACCCTGACCATTCTGTACTACAGCTTACAGTTTTACTTCGGGCACTTAATTAATTTCTTTATGGGAAGGTAATTCTCAGTACCAGGACACAGAAGATGTGCGACACTGAATACTGGGAAGAATGTTCAGTGCCCCCTCCCCAAGGGCTTCCCTCCCTTCAGTTCCCTCTCCTGCTCCCTTAGTGATCACGCCCATTCTCCATCTGTAAGAAAATGACAGGAGTTAGCTGCTCAGTAGAGCACTGTGAGACTGAGTTCTCTTAAGGTGTGTCTAACGCTTGAGATGCTGCAACAGAGCAAACTGATGGGTTACCAGCACTATGGTAAAAACTGGCTCTTGGAACTAGAGACACATCAGCCTTTTACAGTCTGCCTCACTTCAACTTACCTGGAAAACCCATGAAATTAAAGTATTTAATTCACTTATGTTAACTTGTAAAGTTAACCTGGCCTCTATGTTCTTCAGTCTGCTTTTACCTCAGGCTGAAAAGTCAGAAGGCTCATTTATTTACTAAAACCTCCACCATATAGACTGCCTGCTCTTAGTAAAAGCAATGCTCTCCTGATTTGAAAGCTCGTGGGGACAGATGGTCAGCCACAGTAACATCAGGACATGCAATTTCAGATAGTGCCCTACTTAGGGTTTTCAAGAAGTTGTGCAACCTGCAAAATCAGCTTCTCAGTTATTAAATGCTGCACTTCTATTTATAGGATACTTAATTCCTTTCTTTACCAGGTAACTCATAGCATCTCTTTTTATGTGATCACATCCTCCAAAGCTCCTGATCCCTGGTAGGGAAGACTTCCACACAACCCCATTGCTCCCCAAGCGTTTGCTGCCCACCCCAGGGCTCACCACTGTTATCTGATCACCCTCTGTGATGCATGTATGAACATTGCTGTGCCTGGAGGAAATCCCTGCCGTTCTTCCATATGTCCTCCCACTAGTGAATCCTGATTTTACCTAGCACAGGACCTTTATCAGCTTTCCAGCTGATATGATGAAGACAAACTACAGCTCCCCAGCTATCTCTTAGTGGATTTGAAGAGATGAGGAGCTCTGGTTTTAGGGACATCTCTGACCCCGTAAGTGGCAATACCTTCAATCTAGGCCATCACAAAGGAAACTTTGCGGCAGCTTGAAGTTCTTATATTCCAGTTTCTGAGTCCCATTTTAAATGTATTTACATTTATCTGGAACAAAACCCTCAAACTAGCTTTGAGTTGTTAGACATCTCTAAAGCTACAGTATCTAAATCCTCATATATGCATAAGCAACTTTCTCTCTGACTTCAGGCATAACAGATACAAAGTCAGAGTGAGGCCACTTTCCTAATAATGCTCTAATATTGGTATTTATGACACTAGACTGATAAAAATCCCATTATATAACTAATTTTTTTTACATAATAGGGCAGATTTGATACTCAAGCTACAGGCTTGTGATGCTACATCTTGGAATTTCTATTTATTAAGCTATTTTTGGACTATCAGTGTCATCCTGGGATCAGACATGCAGTACTATATTTAATGGAAACTCTGAGTGTTCACACAGAAGCTTTAAATTTAATAGCCTCGGAGGAGGACAGCTCAGCCAAACCAGATCATATGACTAAGGCAGATCAGTATTTACTGTTTATCACACATAAAATTTTATTTATCCCCTAGGTTGCTTCTTCTGCCTCACTTGGGCAGAATATTTAGACAGCTGATTAGACAGTTGATTAATGAGATCTCTTGCAAACACAGGATGTGTACAAAAGGACAACAGTGAGTGCATCCTCTTAAGAAGCTTAATCATACAAAGTCCTACCAGGTTTGGTGTCTAAAATGATTCTGTAAAACTGAGATGAGCTGGATCACATATCTCTTTCCCTCTAAATATAAGACAAGTAACAGCAATGAAAATTTCTCGGCAGCAGTGAATTCCAACATATAGATACTGCAGGCCAGCTCCAGTGTTCTCTTTTATCCATTTTCTTTACCCCAAATTTACTGCACAGGTTGTCAGCTCATTTAAAGAGCATCTCTTGATCAAGTTTTCAAGATAGCCTGCAGCTAAGGTGGAGAAAGCCAGTGGATAAAGATATTACTGCTGGTTGCTACTGAGTGTCTAAGTTACGGAAGGCCTGAAAAGCAAATATGGGATGTCTGCCTTTTCAGACTGAAGCACATCTACATAACATATGATTTTAGTTTACTAGTCTCTCTGTAAAACACATGTACTGAGTAACAAATTGGGTATTTACAGCAAAATAAATGTCACTGAACCAGACCAATAAAACTAAAAAAGGGGGAGGGAGAGCAGACTGATCTGGTGTGCCATTTCCAGCAGCCTTCACAGAATGAGCTGAAACACGCCATTGTCTCTCTCCTCAAACACTTGCGTCTTGTTTGCTAACAAAAGCCTCAGGGGTAGGAAAGAACAAATTGTATTACAAAAAACTTTCAGTTTGGTACGTGTGCCATGATTTCTGTTGTAGCCATGTGGGCAGTGCTAAGGACTCAGTGGAAGCAAGCAGTGGGGGAACTTTGTACGCTGCCCAGCTTCTCCATGCCAGCTCCAGTGTGGCAGGAAGAGATGCTGCAGGAGCAATGACTTCTTTTTCCCAGCTACCACCGTGCTCATCTGTGGCTAGCTGGGAGGGGGGATCGAGTGGCAGGTCCTTGGCTGCCTATTTAGCCTGCTGAACAGGCACAGGAGTGACATGGGCAAATCTCCTTGGACGACACCGCAAGCGAAAGAGAGCTTGCTCCATGATGACAAATTGTGACAAATCCATGACTGATCTTTAACTAAATACACTTAACACCGCACACAGATACAGTCACAGGTCAAAGAGAGGCCCGTTTCCTCACAGGCACGGCATACTCGGTGGTCTGCCAGACAGATTATGTTTGCTCAATAGCAAACATGCCGTGGAGATGACAAACGGTGCAGGAATCTCACAGCTACTGGGTTTTTCCTGGTTTTCTCCCACAGAGCTCTTCCCACGATGTGCTCAGAAGACACCACCAAAGAAACTGACCCTCAGCAAAAAACCAGGGCACAGAGGTGAAATGTCAGCACCCACTAGTCAGCCAAAGGCCTTTGCCATACCACAATGCCACCAGTCCGTGCTTCCCACTGTCATGGCACCAGGAGCTGCCATTAAAAGATTTCTGTGCTGCTGAAGCAGTGGGAGGAAACAAGCACCCAGCAGGAAATATACTAGGCGCTACAGAGAGCACAATACCTGCAGAGTGGTGCTTGCCAATCCCATCTTGCAAAACTCACTTTCCTAAGAAACCCTCCCTCCAGTGGGAAGGGTCTTGACATCAGTCAGGTCAATAGACACCGCAGAGGTGAGCAAGGCCAGGAAGTTCCACCACAAAAAGCTTGGGGTTAGTAGAGGAGTCACACTGCACAGAAATCAGAGTGCTGCCACTCTCTGGTTTCCTTTTGGAGGAATACAATCTGCTTGCTTTCAGGGAATTAGAAACAGAAAAAAGTAATTGACATTAATTGTCTGCCACCTTGCCCTGTTCAATAGAGCTCCAGCTGCAATCACTGAGAGCTGCCTCCATACGTGGGTCCATCTGGGCTCCTCAAGGGTGCCTTATTGTCCAATAAAAACCCAAGTGTTTCCTTTCCAGAAAGAAAAAAAGCTTTCAAGTGAGCTGGAGCTCAGCAAACCAGGCATTATTTAAAAAAAGCACTGCATTTTTAAAAAGTATTAAGATCTATCTATAGTATCTCTACTTTTTTACTCCTTTTTAAAAATAAGCACCAGACCCTCTGCAAACTGTGAGTTTGAAGAGCTGACAATCGTATGCATTTATGGCATCTACACTGGATGATCTACACCAGACTTCTATTCTAGAGAGCCTGGGTGCACTTCCATCACCACCAATCCCACCTATCTTATAAGGATAACCCACTTCAGAGCAAAAGGAACCTGCAGTAAATACTCTGACGTGAAAGTTATTAACATTTTAATCTTTACACCTCTCCTAAATTAAAGCGATTGTTTATCAGCATCACAGTGACCAGTTGTCATTTATAAGCAATTATTTCTGACAGGATATTCAGTCCCCTCCCTCACAAATGAAAGACATAATTTCCTTACAGCAAATGGAAATATAATCTCCCTTAAACTTAAGATCGCCTTCTGAGTCCTCCTCAAACAAATTTTTCTGTGCTCATCAGGATTATTTTTCTCAAACAATGTAGTGAACCAAACAATACAACAGCCAAAGGTGAAATGCTGTAGAAATGGGAAGGCACTATTTTAAAAATAATAGTTCCTATAAGCCTCTTATAGAGTATTAATATAATAAACTATTGTCTATTTTGGAACAACAACTGGAGGTTAAGTGGTATGCAATTACACAGTCATCTACAATTTAAAAATAATAGATGGACTAAAACCTTTTATGCTGTCAGGCAACTGTATCAATGTGTTGGGTATTTCACATCAGCCGTTGTATTTGTCTAATACAGTATTTTGATGTCTTATTTTTGTAAACTATAATAAATATGCACCGTGTTGCAGATACAATGTCAGTATCAAAGAAGAAGTAGTCCAGAAGTAAGGATCTGGGTATAGGATGAACGAATCCAGTGATTCCCCTGAATAACCCTGTAACGATTAACATGGTAACAGTAGGTCTAGGCAATTTATTGCCTCAACTTCCTTTCATCCCACTCTCTCCTTTTATCCTTCCCAACCCATCTCCATACTTTTCAAGGTTATTAATGATGTTTTCCTGGCCAAGTTCATGCTTAATATTCATGACCCAAACAGTAGCAGAGGGATAGAAGACTAGAGGCGTGAGAGCTAGGTGGGGAAGATGAGAGTGGAGCTGGACAACACTGCCATTGCTGCTGCCACGGAGGAAGACAAGGAGCAGGTTTGCCGTGGAGGGACTGGCAGGAGCCACTTTATCTGCAAATAGGGGCTTTCTCAAGCAACTGCTTTAAATTTGTTTCTGAATTACTTCTTGATCTCTGTGTGGATACAACACATGAGACCAACTGAATTTGACTGACCGCAGAGTACCGAATGAGTATTGGTATCACACCTATAAATTAAAGCATATCTGTGATTACATCTGGTCTGTAGACAAACAAAAATTCAAACATAATATTTATCATGATATTTGTAAAAAATCCATAGTGATGCAATTATGTCATTTTTGTTGGCAACAAACTTAACTGTATTTTTCTAAGAAGTAGATATTTAAGGATAAAATGGATGGAAGGATGGATGGATAGCAGGTGTCTAATCTAAGGCAGTAATATAATCTTTCTTTATAACCAAAGGAGAAACCCAGAAACTTCCAGACAATGATTCATTCTCTGACATATCAGGTGTAAAACATGTGAGCTTGAATTGTCTTCTTGCAGCTCATTATATTTCATATAATGAAATGAGGGCCAGATAACTTTTTTAAGATATTCAAAATCAAGTAAGATTAATCTCTCTCTGAACTCTTTTCTATTTCTACTTTTCTATTATCTATTAAATCGTAGAATAAATTAAGGAATAATTTATGTTATAAGCCTCACCCATATCTATAAGTAATTATAGAACAATAACTGTATTTGTTTTGGTTATCAATACAGTTCACTACATCATTTGTCACACAGCTGCATGTGCCTTTATAAGTTTATCTGGGCTCACTGGATGAACTTTTCAAAGAAGTATAACTATAGAGGAATAAGCCTGTAATTAATACAAATTTTTGATGCTGACTATATAAGTAGCCAGTAATTTGACATTTCACCCACAGAGGAAATAACCTAGCAATGTAATGAACTTAATATGATATACAATGGCGTCTCTGAACTAAGAGGAAAGTGACTCATACTCTCTGCAAGATACGGGGCTATTAGTCAAGAGGCAGAGATTTAAAAAAAAATCCTAAACATTATAGTTTTCATCCAGACTCCCAGTGGATGCTGTCTCGGCACCACATAAGCTCTACGTGAATAAGACTCCCTCTTCTTTTTACATTTTCTCTATGAAGCTCTTGCTTTCTGAAAATACAGCACTTTGTTTATGAAAGCCGGCCTGCCATTGATTAAAACCGTCATTGCCCTGCAAGGAGAATGCAGAGCTTGAAATAGAGCCAAACCTGCTGAGCTACCACAATGAAGCAGAGAAGTTAACATGTTCGCTTCCCTGTCTGGGGAGAGAGAGGAAGGCAAGAACATCTCTTCTGAGAAAGGTGACTCCTGTGAGTGCAGTGCAGTGCAGTGCCCTTGGAAGGATGGGAAAGTGGCTAAAGACACTCTAAGTGCAGCAGTCCTGCCCTTGGGGCCCTTTTGGCTTGCTCATGTGGGGTTGTCATTAACCATAACTGTGCATTGAAAGAGTTGGTTGGATGCCACGCTCAATCACAGGGTTAAATTGAGGACCATGTTTTGTGAGACTGCATTAAGTCTGTTTAATGTCAGAACATCAAATAAATGATCTTGATAATAAATCCTAGTTCTATACAGCTGCTGGTGAGCACAAGGCCTGGATGTTTGGATGTGTAACAAGGCATACAGTCAAACACATACATAGCACTGCACACAAACACCTAGGTCCACACTTTCGGGTAATTCTTGCTTCTCTGTCTCAAACACTACTACATCCTACAGGCAGGTGTTACTTCAAAGCAATACAGTAACAGGCTATCTGCTCTGTAAAATTTAACATAACAAAAATAAATACACTTAAAAAATAAACCACAGAAAGATCTTCTGTTTCTCACTTTGAGTTCTGATACTATATGTTAGCGGGAGTAAACTTCACTCAGAGACCAACTCAGAGCCTTGCAGCATATGCTCTAGGCTGAATCTTATGGACCAAAGTCAGAGCTTTTGTTCATATAGAGAAGCAAAAATACACCCCTCCTGGGATTATGACAAAACGTGGAGGAAAAAAGGCTTCAGGAAAGTTTCCCAGAAACCACAATGTCAGACAGCAATGGCATTTATTTCTGGAGCCACTAACAGCTCGGCAGAGCCAGCTGATTTGTGGAAGGGCTGTAAAGCTATGCTGAGATAACTGCCAGAATGTAAAGTATGCTGTGGCAGTCTCGAGAACAAAAAGCAGGGGACAGAAAACAAACGGCTTTAATGTGGGTTAAGGAAGAGATTTATTTTAAGTGAAGGAGAACAAATAGTTTGTGAACCGGTGATTCATGAACTGGTGATCATCTTGTCTAAAAAACTGGCAATGTATAAATCACTCTTGGACAGTAACAGTTCAGGAGTGGATTCTCAGTGGTGTGATGTTCTGTTCATTCAGTGGTCACAGTGAGATCGGGATGATAAGGAATTTACAGGGAGGAAAGTGTCAATATCAGCATCAAGTAGAAAAGTGGACTTTTCTCTAGTTTTGTCAGTTTCTGAGTGGTGCAAAGAAACTCTAAAGCTTTGACCTCAAATGAACAAACAGCATGACTGAGTTACACTGCTGCTCAGCAGTCACACCTTCAGGCAAACTACACAATACAAGGACCTAAAAATACAGTCATGTGTTTTCCATCATTAGTAGTATTTGTGACTCCTTTCACTGCAGCATCTTGTGACTTCTTCTTGTAAAAGTTCATAAATTTGGTAGGTAATCTGAAGTGAAAGGAATTACTCATGCCATTTAGGGCACAAAGTAGGCAATTAGCAAATAATAACACAACATCTTTTCAGGTTGAAAGTACTTTTTAATGAGTACTTTTAACAAAATACTTGATTTTAACAAAATACTGTTTAACTAAGCCTGAGTCAATCAGAGTCAAAATCTGGACTGTCATCCCAAAAGAAGTGTTAAGGCTGTGTGACCTTTAGTGTATTGCTGACTAATGGCTTTAAAATCCATGCTTTCTTAAAAGTACAGCGGGAATCCATGTAGATAAAACTGATGTGGGGTTAAACAAAACACATGAGGCTCTGTGGTCAGCTGTGATCACTTAACGTATTTCATGATATGCATGAACTTCATTCACCCCATATATTATGTTCTCCTGTGGTATACAAGAAAGCTTCCTATGGCACAGAAAGAGAATAGCTGGGAAAGGACTAGTACCACTTATTAAAAAGTAGAAAGCCACCTGCAGGAATGGGCAATTTCATCCAGTGGAGTATATACCCTCCTCCAGCTCTTTCCAGCTATCCCTGCAGAAAAAGTCGCTCAAGCAAAAACCAACTTCTTCTCCCAAATGAAGCTTCTGAGCAGCAGATGGCCCTTGCTCAGCTTTTTTCTTACAAACAAGCAAGGGAACAACTATATCCTGCAGACTGCACATGAAAAGCATTGCTCACTGCACTTTCTTAAGAGCATTTTATAGGATACACAAAACACTTCAGATCACAGATTTTGAACTTGTAAAAAGTACCAGAATGTATGCAAGTGGTTATGTTTTCCTTTGGAAAGACTTGTTTTGTGTTGTGCTTGCTTTGCCCACTGCTTGAAGTTGGTTTTGTTACTCTGCTGCTCCGTGGGTAAGTAGTGGTGTGGCTGTTCCTGAAAACACATATGCATTCCCATGGCCATTAGAGAAAAACTCAGACAAAGACTGACCCCACTTCTCTGCTAGTGAATGAACACATAAAGGCCATATAATCTTAGTTTTATTGTTCCATACAGGTGTCATTTGACCCTGATTATCCTTAAAACTCTCTGTGACCTGCAGCCCGCTGCCCTCTGGTATAAAGCAGTGGCCTTTGTTCCTGATGGTACCTCATGCACAGCTGCTTCCATCATTGTTTGGAGGGGGACAGATGGCTGCTCTCAGAACAAAAAGGAGATTAAAGAAGAACTGAAGGAATGACATCACTAACCAACCAGAATAGGATTTAATTCACAGAACCCACAAGGCTATCACCAGTATGAACTCAAACTGCAGTAGACTCTGTCTATCCAAAGAAAAAAAGTTGCATTTTGCAGAATGAAAGATGCTTCTTTTGAAATACGTAGTTGCCACCACTCCAATATTTATATTTTTACATACAGCTGTTTAGCTAATCTGAATAGATACTGTCCTACCAGCAGCAACCTTTTAAAGTACCGAAAAAGCAAGACGTAAACAGTACCCTACTTTTATCCATGTCCATAGTTCAACCGCAGTAACTTGGCTTCCAGCTTATTTCTTCTGTTTTGCTTGTGATGGGGGGGAGGGGGGTTCATAAGAAATGGTTGGGGAGATATAAAACAGAATAAATGAGTTTCACCATTAGGACAAGTCCTGCTAAGACATTTTGTGGGTAAATGATTTCATCGATATCTCATGGATGTCACTTAAGTCAATGGAATTAAATAGCACAAAACCTTAGTTGGAGAAGTAGTTAGCTTTGTAGTCACTTTTCTGCCCTGAATTCAGCTTCAGATCTATGAAATCACTCTGAATTCTCTCCTCTTTGATCACTGAACACTAAAGGATGGCAACTGTTGCAGTACTCCAGGACAGCCTCCCTGGACAACTATGAATACTTTCAGTGGACTGTGATCTTGACCACTAAAGTATTTTCTGTGGTTTACCTAACTAGCATTTATCTGAATATATTTATTTTCTTAAATACGTTACTTGATTATCATTTGGGAAAGGGGAATTTGGCCTCTGTGTATGTGGTACTTGGTGCCATCACATTTTTCTGCAGAGCACAGATTTTTGCTTTGTGACAGATGAGGTTCCTAGCAAAACTATACAAAAAATCATGAAACAAAGATTCCAAACCAGAAATAATAGTGATATCTTTCCAAAGTGTTAATCTCCAAGTAAAAAAGTTAACAGTGTAAATAAAGTGCAGTATATAAAGTGCCACGGATACATATGATGTCATCAGCAATCAGAGCAGGATTTTTGAATTCTGCTTGTTGTAACACTGTTGACCACACAGTCTAGAATAAAATAATTGACCTCTCTGTGCCTCCATTTTTCCAGCTGTAAAACTGACATAATATGAGCCTGCCCATGACCTTGTGTAATTAGTATTTACAAGCCTCTGTTATGGTGTAGGAGGAACAGCCCAACAAAAGTACAATTTTATAAGGAATAGTAATAGTTTGGTAAAATTCAGCAAAATTTTTTAAAAGAATGTAAACCACAAACAAGCATATTCTCAATCCACTGTGTTAAGTGGATTTTTACATTTCAGTGATGTTACTGCTTTTAGGAATGCCTCACTGAAGCCACTCGTCAACGTGGCCATGTAGCTGCTGCCATGCTCTTTATGTATCAATAAATATTGCCAAGAGCAGCTGAAATTATTTTTCTAAACTGTTTTCTTTCACTCTCTCTGTGAAACAACTGATAGGCATTAGACATGCAGGAATGCCACCATATGAAGATGAAATCATTCTGGAATGAAGAAAAGAACTCTTTCAGGGTGCTGGGGGCTTTTTTTATCCCTCAAAGAGAAAAAAAAGGAAAGTATTGAGCACCTCCTGTCTCCTCAGAGACAACAAGGAGTATCAACATGGGCATCACTGAGATCAAGATAGGCTCCAGCATTTTCTTGTCCCTGAAGCAATTTCTTCTTTCTTGAGTGAGAGGGAGCAACAGAGATGTACTTCTCCTCTCAGCCTGAGCTGAAGATGGGACCTATCATCCAATAGTGCCCCATTACAGTTCTTGCCTCAGCCTCAGCCTCAGCCCCCAATTTTACTCCTAAATGCAGATCAGCATCCGTGGCAGACGTCACTGTCTATTTGTGGTTTTGTCTGATGAACCAAGCTGAGCCTTTTTCTTCTTGCGTCTGACCACACCGAGTAAGGTTCAGTTTATCCCTTCAGGCACAGCTGTACAAACCAGCTCTATCTGGGAGACTTCTGGAGAAAACCTGTGGCTTTCAGCAGATTTGTACAGCTGCAACCAGCAGATGGGAATGCAGAAAACCATGATGCTGATGAGACAAGAGACACCACGACTCCCATCAAACGCACTCTGAGTTTTACTGTCTCAGCAATGCTGACGGCAGCATCAGCATACACCGGAAGGGCTTGACTCGGCGATGTGCTGAACGTCTTCCACTGCCACTAATTCAGGCCTGAAGGCATTCAGCACACCAGTGTTCAACCAGATGTTATGATAGAAAAGGGAGAGGACTTGTTTGCTTTGTAAAGTACCTAAACTTTTCACTTTGCTAATCTGAAGAGTAGAACAGCGTATTAGTCAGTATGTTTCAACTTGAGGGGGATTTTCAGGGAAACATTTTTTATTGCAGCATATGTAATTTACCAGACTGGGAACTTTACATGGGAAAGTTCTGACTAAGATCCAAATTCCTTTTTTTTTTTTTTTTAAACTGAGGAAATATTTAAGTTTAGAATATTTTTAAAAGCAACTTTACATTTCCAGTTTGAAATGCCTTGTTAAAAAGAGTTAATAAACAGTAAAAATATTTGGAACAGATTCTGTCAAACTAACTCAAATCTTCTGCCTTTTATCCTGCTTCCTCAGCGCCCAGTCCTGAAAAGCTGATTTTTCAAACTTTTCTTGCAATCCAGAACAAAGTAAAAACAAAAGTGCAGAAACTTCCCACTACTATTCTAACCATGCACTACAGTGCTTTGATAAAATGTTATTTTCAAAGGCAATTCGGTACTGATGACTGCCAAGTAAAGTTCTATTCCCCTGAACAAGTTTAACACAGAGACAAAGAGGCTTTGCATTTATTTTCTTTCTGTTAATCAGTTGTTCCCCAGGGGTTTTTAATCTCCAGTGACAGCCTCAGTCCCACCAAGAGTGGCTTTTCTGCTACTGAAACAAAAGACACATATCTAAATACTTTTTAATTTCAAGCAGAAAAGAATCTTTTCTCCTTGTTGAAGGAAATAACGGGAAACGACTCATGCCTTAGCAGGCTGAATCACAACCTTCTGCTTTCATTTTTGCTCTCCTGGAACTTGGAGTGAAAGACAATCTTAATCCAGCCAGCACAGCAAGAAAGAGTCATACCATAGCCGTGTCCCTGCAAAGGCTGATAGACAAGAAGCACCCCTGAAGGAATGCTATGGAAAGACTTTCAGCTATTTGCAAAGTATCGCGCTTCATCCCCAGTGGAGGGGACAGACATACTTAGACAGCATTAGCGAAGGATTTACTCAGCCAGTAGCAAACAATGCCACATTTTAAACCTCAAGTTTACACAAACTAATCAAAGACTTGCCAGTGCACAAGACAAAACCTAAACTCAGACTTTTCTGCTTTGAAAGAAAAACATGTATTTTTGGGTGCTACATTTTCACACCACACTAATTGCTTCCATTTATATTAATTTCCAAATTAGACAAAATTTGTTTTCATTGCAACATAAAAAACAACAGCTTGTTGTGTACATATTTTGAAAAATAGGCTAAACACTGTATTGCCCATTTGATGAAGTAAGCTAATTTATCACTTAAATGCATTTTCACTTTGTTTTAAAACCATCTAATTTGCTTTCAGAAGTTTAACAAGTTGGTTTACCATTGCTGTAATATGGGAATATTTCATTAAACAACCCACCATTTTCTATCAGCATCATCACGGTTACGTTCTGCCCTTGTTTTATTTTAATTTATGGCATTTTTTTGCAACTTGTCAACATGGGTTCTTAGAAATTCAACAGAAATACAAGACTGACATAGAAAGCAAACCACTTCCATTTCCCCTGCGTTCCACATTTCAATCACACTCCAGTTTCACAGCCTTCAGTTCAGCATGGTACTTGCAAGGCACCAGATCTGGAGACTTTGAGGTCTTCCCAGTTGAGGGCTTTCTGCCTTCTTAGCATTCTTCTTCATTAACTTCAACAGTGGCAAAGTGTTGCAATGAGAAAGGTTATCTCCACAGGCAATGGTTCATAAATCACAACAAGCTTTGTAAGTCAAACCTCAACATCCTAAGTTGGTTTGCAAACTAACAGGTAAAATGTGCCTTAAAACACATGTACCTCTTGCTCTGCAGCACATGAGACACTGAAGAGGCTGCTGCTTTAACACTGGCTTCTAGTCTGGTTTTTCCAAACAAGCAGCCAGCAGCAGCAGCAATGGGACAGATCGTTGTGGCGATGAACGTCTCTAAAGGAAACCACTGCAATCCCCAAACAGATGCAGATTTTTAAAAAGCATGTTTAATACATACTACCCTCAGCTGCAGGGCCTAGTAATAGGTACCAGGCAAACATAGGAACCTGAAGGAGCAGCTGCAATCCCCAACAGACTTTCAGGTTGCTTTATCACATCCCCCAGATTCAGCTCCACATCCCAGTGAATCCCTGGGACAAAGAACCAACACCTGGAAATGAACAAGGGGTAGCTCTCAGCTAAAAACAAAGTCACTAAAAAGCAATTACAGCTGTTCCTCAAGCAGTTTACACTGACAGTCTGATCAATGACCATCTAAGCAGTGTGAAAATCACTGCTGATGAGAGGAACAGTTAGGAACCATGAAGGTACCAGCTCTCTGGTTAGGGCCAAGTACCAGCTTTTGGCACATCACTTCTTAACAACCATAGCAAGAGCTTAGCACAAATGAGATCAGAAGGGCCCTGGAGATCAATCAGGGATAAGGAGATTAGCTTCTTGGTTTCACACAGACCAATGTCATGCGAAGCTTATGCTACAGGTGAAAAAGAACAGTGGAAATTATGGCAGATTTTTTCCCCTACCAGGGGAAAAAAGCAATCAGCTGGGTAATCACATTGTTCTCCTGAAAAGCTGGAGCTGCTCTCTAAAGCACTCCCCTCCACAAAAGTAAAACATCAAAGACAACTTATAATTGCAGTACTTTTATTTCTTAGTTTTGAATGACAGAAAAGTTCCACTTGAAAGGACGAAAAATTCAGTGAATCTTCAGCCAAGGCTCTTCCGTAGTTCCTCACCAGCTCTACACAGGGATCTCTGCCATCCCATAATATCACACTTTTACGGTGTATATTTTTTCCCTTCTGCTTCCTGCCCTTGTGTAACTGTCTTCTCATGTTAGAAGTGAGGCATCCATCCCATTGAACACATTTGGGCCACTATTTTCATTGCAGCTTTATGTATGCTATCCATACTATCAATATTGACACCATGTTCTGCTCATATTCAGTTGGAATGGCTCTGCTTCTACAATCATGCTAAGTACTAAATGAGAAAAATGCATACTGAGCTAATTCTGCTGGTAAAATTTCATTTAAATTCTCTAAGATGTCTGGAATTACTAATACACAATAACTTATTGCCTATATGGCAATTCATGTAGCGAACTGAATGATCAGACCCTAGATTTACAGAATTACTTTTCCGTGTGCTTTAGCAATTCTGCAACTGAAGGTGATTTGTATTTACAGAAGTCTTTTAGGATTCAAAGACTTTTTAAATGGCAGAGTCACAGAGTAAGAAGAATTTTCCTTTGTTTGGTAAACTTGTATTTATTTTTAACAAGAAATGTCATCATATTTATCATCAGCAAATCTAAAGTCTGCAAAGTGTATCGACCAGCTGCACGACTAATTTATAAAACTCGCTGCTATTTTAAAATCGTTACTATGTGCCAAACAACACAAAATGGAGAACATTGACTTTGACACCTAATCTCCCTCTGTTCGTACTCAAGTAATTCTCCAATTGACTCAATAGACTCTTTATTTTTCAGTAGTGTTTATTATTTGCATTGCAATAATGCATAGGAGCTTGGGCCTTTGAGCAAGTCAAGGCACTGATGATGCTAGTCAAACACAGAGTAAGAGACCATTCCCTGCCCTGAAGAGCTTACAGTCTAGAAAGCTGCCCCACCTTTGTACCAAGGACTTTTTTTCTATGTAACAAAAACAAAAAGAAATGGAACATAACCACAACAGAGAAAGGCATTATTTTTTATGTCTGTAAAGAAGAATTTGCAAGTATTGGAGGAAGGATCGAACAGTAAATTACCAGAGTGTTTCAAGAGTTCACTGTAACACCCCAAGTAGTAAAGCTCCTGTCTCTTCTTTGCTTAGGTGCTGAATTCCTCATGAATAATCATATGGAGAGGGAATTAGAAACTCGTTTTAATTCACAGTTTTTTTCCTTGCTGTCCCTATTTTGCTCAGAATAACTAGATCTCTTATTTATTTAAAGAATAAATCAGTACAAGTTCAAGAGAAAAATGTGTTCAGCAAAGGCCAGTTGATTTACTCAACATATATAAAAATCTAGAGCTCTCCTTGAATATTATCATGGGTTGTGGACTATTTTACAACCTGATACTTCGTTTTGTAATACCTCAGAAACCCCAATCTATCTGAGAACCAGCCCTTACTATCACAAAAGCCCACAGTCCACAACACATCCACAATTACAATAGTTTTACAACACCTACTGAAAAATTACAAGTATTTTAGTTCAAAATGAGCCACTCTTAGACTTTCCATTAAAACACATCTTTAAAATAACTTCCTAAGTTTATAAATAGACTGTAAACTAAAACATTTAGGAGCCAAGAAATAGCAAAGCTAAGAACTATCTTAAGAATTCCAGCATTGCCCTTCTGGGCACAAAATGAACCTACCTACTTACAGACAACATATTTTGTCTAATTTTGAGAGAATGTGTTTGTGTATATATATATATGTATGTATTCATAGTCTGTCATTCCACTGACTTAATAGGAAAGAGGCAAATATTGAGATAAGTTGGTGTGGATTAATGTGATGATTTACAAAGAGTGTGAGTGGACTCCAAATTTTAAACCCTGAGGCAAATGGTAGGCTTTTGGTGGATGGAGTTTTCTGGTGAAAATTACAGTTTGCTGTGTCAGGGGATGACAGACAGGTGTTTCAGGTCTTTAGTTTAATGACAGACTGCCTAATGCCCAGGAATCATTAACTTCTAAAATAAATAGCCAATCTCAGGCAGATTACACCAAGGCTGATGACACCCAAAGAAACGGTGAGGTGTGAGCGCTGCAGATGGAGGTGTGATGTGTGAATACATATGGTCATTTGGACTCAGAAAAATTGGTTTGGTTTTTGTTTTGAATGAAACACTTCAGGCTCAAACATCCATTTTCTGAAAAATAAAAGGGAAAAAAAATCTAGGTGTTGCTGGAAAACTTCCAAATCTCTCTAACCTGGACTCCTGCCCAAGGAAATACTCTGGTTACTGGAAGAGCCAGGACTAATTTAATGAACAGTGGGTCTACTTTTTCAGCAATGGAGATAAAAATAAATACTGACCAGCTGTCTGCTTCACTATGCAGCCGCCACAGGCCTTAATCCATTTGATAGACCATAAATCTGCATGGAAACTAAAGAACAGTGGGAGTATTTTCCATTTATAAATCTAATATACTCACGTGATACAATACTACACTATTTGTCTTTAGTACATCTACATATAGATATCTCTTTTGATATGCTACACACATACAATATATATGCATATAATATGCATACCAATATAGAAGCATCTCTATATGTAAAGTTAATTCTTTGGCCATATCTGAAAAAGTTACATAGGCAGAAGAAAGGCTTGGCCAATCAACTGGAGCCATGCACAGTAAACATCACCCTCACACACTCAAACTCTGTCTCCAAACCAGACATTATTGTGCTCAATTGTGTACAGGTAAAATACAATTATCAGAGTGTTTCATCAGCAATATGCAAATATTTAGATTTTCAGAATCACAATTTTGGATATTAGCCTCACAAACTATTTTGTAGTAGTAGATATACAGAGAAAAAGTATAGCAATTAGAAAGACTGAACACATTTTTTTTTCATATGGATCAAAGTTCATAGTCCAAGTAGGAAAGCTTTTATTCTGAGCAGAAAGTGCCAGCTGTTCTTCTTCTACCATACCTTTCAAATGTTATGGTTGAAAAAGAGATTGTGCTAGGAAGTATACTATTAAAATAGCTTTTCTCGAGCAGCTGTGTACATTTACTATCAGTGAGTGTGTTCTGTAAATAAGAACCTGAGCTGTCTGCTGAACGAAGATAAATCATCTTTCTCTAAAATGATACCAGTGATTAGCAGGATTTATATGAGCTAGTATCCCTTGTCAGCCATCAGGGAACAGTAGTACCATACAAAATTTACAATGTCAGTGAGGATGTGAATTTTTTCTCACATGTAGACTTTGCGAGACTTCCTGGCTTTACTACCTTCAGGGTGAAGAAACTTCCGCAGCCTTTGTTTAGGATCAAATCTGAAGCACCCACCAGAGGGTCTGCACAACACAGGCTGTAGCTGCCAGCCTCCTTGGCAGGCATGGGATGCACAGAGTGCCCAGTATCTGTGCCGAGCTCCCTGAGATTCACTTCTCTCAATTCTTCTCCATCAGCACTGGGAACTTGTCCCATTTCCTTCTAACATAAATTTGGCAGGCTACAGATACCTCTACTACTTGGCTGCATTTTGGAGATGGCTATATTTTGGAGGGTCAATGGGAAGAAAGGGAATCAGGCAAAATTGATCTGTGAATGTCTCTTTTTTTAAAATTTCACCTTAAAATATCATTCAAGCTGCAAGTCATGCTTGGATTCTGCTGTGCATCACCTACTGTGTTTTCAATTTTTGTAAAACAAGAGCTGTCACAGCCAGGCAGGCAAGATAAATTGTTACAAGTAATAGATAAATAAATACAGCCCAGGGAAATTCATTTTACCCTAATTCAGGCAAACTTCAATCGATTGCAAGTTTCTAGGAAAAGTAACTCACTTCCTTATTTGTCTATAAAATGCCTAGTACACATTGGTGCCTTTATAGAAAACAGATAAGAAGAAGAACTGGCACAGGCTGCCCAGGGACGGTGTGGAGTCTTCTTCCTTGGAGGTCTTCAAGACCTGCTTGGGTGTGTTCCTGTGCGACCTGATCTAGGTGAACCTGCTTCTGCAGGGGGGTTGGACTAGATGCTCTCTAAAGGTCCCTTCCAACCCTACCATTCTATGATTCCATGATTCTATGAATAAAAGAAAATATTAATATCAATCCTCAGGCTATTTGTGAGATGAGCAGATACTTGCTTGTGGATGATGGAAAGGAAGCGACAACTGCAGGAGTGAGCACAGTCTAGGGAGAAAGCCTCCAACGCATTTTCTAAAAAAGCTGTCTAACTAATTTTCCTTTCTTTTTATCACAATATTGTGACTAAAAATTTTGCTTGCAACAACCACAAAGCTAGCAGACCACTACCTTACCCTTACTGGTAAGTAATGCTCTATTCAGTCACATTATGACCTCAAAAAAACACCCCAAAAAACCCAAACAAACAAAAAAACCAAAGTCCCCGTGTCATTTATTCTATTTGTTTCTTCCCATGACTTTATGGAACAAACTGGTATCTATTTTTCCATCACACTGACTCTCACTCAGTGAACAGCTGATTACTCACTGTCAGGCATGTAAATCTTTGAAGTGCAAAGCAAAGAACGGAACATTTCTATTTACTTCTAAAGTGAAATCCCAGCATCCAGCAGGATTTAAAAACTGATTTTTCTGGGGCAATACTTCTTTCATCCTCCTGACACTAAATATTAAAGAAGAGATCTGTCTTAATTCAAGCTGAGCTCTGACCCTTGAAGTCTAACGATGCTGTCTGTGTTTACATGAGTGCAGACTATCTTTCTCCAATCCGCTTCCCATCATGCACATTCCTCTCAAACTTTCTTCTGAATGCTGAATGTTAATACCTCTCTCTCCTTGCCCGCTGGCTCATTGGGAAGTCGGGAAGCTGTGCAATTTGGATGCTGCACAACAATTTTCATCAAAAGACTGGTATTATTCCTGTTTCACTGACAAGAGGCTGACTTTTTTTTTTTTTCATTTTTGGCACCTAATTGGAGTTGCAGCTTGCATTTTTTAAATAACATTTAATAGGATATATTATTTTCTATATTCAGATAACAGATCCCATTAGTTTCACCTGCATTTACTCAATACTTATGCAGAATCTAATTTGTGCACTCAGTAGCAGAAGTAGCCTCATTAGCCTCTGAACATATTTGAGCTACTTGCCAACACGAAATAAGGGCTCTGGGCAGGGATGTAATCCAGCCCATTGTGCAACTTTCAAACAGTTTCATCACTGCAGTAGACTGTATTTTTTTCCTTTTCGTCACATGCCTTTCACTTCCATAAATAGCAAGGCAAAGCTGCTCACCCACAGCCACTCACTCACCCACAGGCATGACCTAACAGTCACCAAGAAGTGGAAACAGTAGAAACTGTAGTCAGCTATAGCTGTGGCATTCAGAGAAAGGCAGAATTTAGAAATTCTTTTTGTTTTTAAATCACTTGAATCCAATTTGGGAGCAGCCGCCAGGTTATCCACATAACTGTGCTCCTTTAGCTGAGGAATTTTTTTTTTCCAGTGCACTGAGGGAGGCACATGAAAATAAGATCCTGTAGCTAAAAGCAGTACTGTCATGTAAATGTACAGCTGGGGATGTGTTGGTGTCCCTCTGTTTTGTGTTCCCTAACAAAAAAAAAAAAAAAGCTAAAATGTGTGCCTTCAAACCTCTTTTAATATTGACTCTTTTCCCTAAATTCTTTGGACTCCTGCAGCAATGTGAACCCCTTTCCCAAGCTAAAAATATGAACCGGGGAAGCCCAATGACCCCAGCATGATTAACTACCCGGACTGGACCAAAGCTTAAAAACCCGGGGACAGATATCTATAGTATCCACCAGCACAGTGACTCTCAGCAAGGAGCAGTGATCACTTTGTGGATAGATCTGTCATGGGAAGGGCATGAGACATCAATGAATTTTCAATTTTTTTTGCAGACAGCAGGGCAACGATGAGACTTTGGACCCAGAATTTTTAAGGCCTATAAGGACAAAAGGTCACGTGGTAAGAACACCACCCTGTCAGGCACCAGCCTGAGCCTGGCCTCTTTTGTATTGGGATCCTTCAAACTGTCTCCATTAAAGTGAGTCATTTGTTGGAACTGACTCTCTTCCACAAAGAATCGGCATTTTTGAACAGCAAAAACACTGTGTAGAAAAAATCCCAATGAACTCAATTAGCTGGATTCTTTTAAGTGCTGTCAAAATCTTGTACTTCCCCTCAACCTCATCTGAGCAGTTTTCTGCAGTCAGAGAATATCCAGCTTGTCACATGATGTGGAAAACCCTCAGCCAAATGGCTGAGGATGATCAGAAGGCTTTTTGGGGGGCCTTTTTCAAATGGAGAAAATCAGGCATTTATCCCTCTGCACAACCCAGAGAGTAACAGTCTCATTTAAGGAGCAATGGAAATTCAGTCTCTCTTGGGATTGGAGCAGTCAGAAAAATGAAAAACGAAGGACAGCTTTTAGTAGTTGTCTAATTGAAGATTTAATCCAAACCAGAGGAGACTGCTCAATGCATATTTTGCTGTGAATTCTTTTTTTATGTACTGCTGAGCACACACAAGTCTAAGCATGATCAAGGGAACTGGATATTGCAAATCTGTTCAAAACAGATTGTCCTGGATGACACACTGTTTACTCAGGTATAAAGACAAGACCCTTGAAGCAGAGGTCTTTCTTGCCATTGCAGAGAGGACACTATGTGTGCCAGGGACCTAAACACATCACCGAAGTGAGACAACCCTTGCCCACCACCCAGAGCTTCCATTTTCAGGGATAAAGGTAAATATGGACAGTTTCTCAGGGATCTCTCCTAGAGCAGGACAAAGTAAGAGATTCCCTCCATTCTGTTCACTCTAGGTAAAAATAAGGGCACTTTGCCACTTCCAAAGCTGCTGTTCCCAGTTGCAAAAGACAGCAGCAATTGTGTTCCTCCCTTTAGCCCACCTAAATGGACTAAATGGCTGGGAACCTTTTATAACTCAAGACCATACTGAAACCTCTTTTTTTCTCCACCCCATATAAAACTACCAGCCACTTTCTAGAGAAGCAGGAGTCACTTCACAGTTTTAAATGAGCAAGTCTCAGACACTGTCTGCAAGGTGCTCAGCTCACCCACAGCCACATCTTCTCCCAGCAGCCTTTAAGTATGGGAAATTGCAGTCAGCTACAGGTGGAACAGTCAGGGAAAGGCAGAACTTGGCACTTATTTATTTATTTATTTATAAAGCCCCCTGAAGCTGATCCGTGGGATATAAGAAATTGGCAAGTTACAAGGTCCTTGGTTAGCTTTTAGCTAGTAAAACACCTAGAAGCAATGGAGCCCCCAGAGCCAGGTGTTTTGTGGAAGAGGTATGTTTACAAACATGGGAAGGGGAAGAAAGAGAAGAGGTTGATTTTATCACTACATTTACATTTACAGGGAGATAAAAAACTTGACTGGAAACTGTATCTTATGGAGCTTGAAAAAATTATTATTAAAACCAAAGGGTAGTATCAGCCTCAAATTAGCCTGGCTACCTATAGAAATGTGGCTGTAGCATACATCAATCTATTTTGCCACTTGCCCTATCTGCCTTTTGAACCGACTAATTGTAGCTGAAGTCAATGGAGTAACAGATGTCTAAGTTTCCTAACATTTGGTAGCTGGTCCAAGTTGAGAGATGGGGTCTGAGCTCCCATACACTCTCTCCTGGCTGGCCTGGCAGCAACACCTTCTGCCTCCTGTGAAGGTAGTGAAAAGGAAATGTTAAGGGGACAAGAGGGTAGGAGAAGAAATGAGTACGAGAGAGGGCTGTGTGAAAGGTCTGAAGGATGACTGGGCTTACTGCAGTGGGAGAAAGATGGAGCAGAAATGAATAGGGAACTAGGCATCAGCAATTCCAGTGCTCACAGAAAAAAAACCCCAAAACTATGTAACTGTCTCCAAGTGTTTTGTGTCGACCAGAAATACCTGGGATTGCAAAGATTTATTCTTTTATATATTCATAGATTTTAGTGCTTAAATTTTCAAGGCATTGCATATCTTTGCTATGGGACTCCCTTTAACCCCTTTCTTGCTGGTCCTTCTTGCATCTTCTGTGCTGCGGCAGAACGTGACTGTTTTCCTTTGCTGTGCTGGTGCTCCATAGGTAGAAACCAGGGTATCTGTGTTGGGGTTTCTGAAGCATAAAGTGGGAAAAAGCCAAAAGAAAGACTTTTTCTTGTCCTGGGAAGGCAAGAGGGGAAATAATGAGGAAAAATAAAGGTGGTGCAGGGTGGGTTTTAGGATGACAGCTTAAATAAAAGAAAAAAAAATCAAAGGAAAACTCACTAGGTGAGAGGGAGAAACTTCAGTGCCTCAGATTGGAGACAAGTCTGTTGGTTTCTCAAGTGATATTTTTACTGAAAAGATCCCTCTTTTTAAATTCTTAGAGAGTGTTAAGGCAAAATCCCTACTGGGGATGCTTTTGAGAGACAATGATTTTATTTTGCAATTGGATTTGCAACCTTTGCACTTTTTCACAGCCAACTGGGGCACAAGTTGTCTTCAGCGTCATTTTCTCCAAGATTTCTCAGAGCAACACCTAAGAACTTTGCAGAATCCCAATATAGGACCTTGCCTGTGAAACCTGATTGGGGTTCAATATGTTTGGTTGCTGGCAGTGAACGGGGAAGGCTGAATAGAAACACAAAGCAACCTGTGCTCCCAGTCATGCCAATTTTTCTGCCTCCCAGAGAAGTGTTGCATATATTTTTTTCCATGGAGTAGGTCTGAATTGCCTTTTTTCCTGTGTGGATCTCTGCCATTGACAGTCTTCCTCCTATACTTTCCATGATTCTCTTCTAAAAAAGCTACCCATAGAAGAGCATGGAGGCAGCCAGTCATGTCCCCTCATGAGCATCAGCAGTAGGGAAGGAGACCAAATAACTCCTTCATATACCTTCACCAGGCATCCTTCTCTCCAGATTCTCAGGAGTGCCCCCGTTTCTATTTTGACATCTGAAAGAAGGTAGTACTAAATAATCTTGTAGAGACTGTTCTGACGTTGCTCTGATTAATCCTGCTACAGCCAAGACAGTGTGATGTCCACAGGTCCCTTTGCTAATAAGGGAAAAGCTGAGATTTCAACACATGTAATGTAAAATACTCCTCATTGAGGGCTTTGGGCAAACAGTCTGGATGACCTTGCTGTGGAAGTTAAAGGACACTGATGACAGTGACAATACTTTCTTTCCCTAACTATCTGTGTGTACGAAAACACATTAAAAAAAAAAGGGTAGCTTCTCTAGAAAAAAAAGGTAGCTTTTCTAGAAAAAAAATAGAAACATTATGGACACGGAATTACTTAAAAAACTATAATAAGAAAAAAACCCACATGTTTACTACGACCATAAAAACAATGCTTCCAATTCTTCAATGTCTGTTTTTGGCAGGCAGATCTTACACCAGCCTCAAGCTGATGGAAACTGTTGGAGGACCAGATACATCAGTTTCTTAATCCAAAACTTCTTTTGCTTCATGTAATTTTCACATTCACATATTAATGACATTCAATATTAGCATTGTAGTTACCATTTTTAGCCCCAAATGTATAACATTAGTTTTATTTTTTCATAATCTTGTTCCTTTAAATATTGGTAAGTATAGCACTTACTACCATTCCCAGTTATTTTTAAAGGACTGTTTCTGAAAATGAAAAATGTAGCTCAGTATTACATATTAGTTGGATCCAACCCTTTATTTTATATATTATGCATATATCTGTAAGATATAGCCATTTTGTTCTCACTTTGGAAGACAACTTTCCTGACAGGTAAAAAGGCAATTTCTGTAAATCACTCAATAATTCACAGCTTTGGTTTTTGATAGTTTGTTTAGAAATGTGTCTACATTGTTTAAATGAAAAGAGAAGCCAATGGAAGTAAAATCTGCCAATGGACCAATCCTTATTTCTTATTTTTGATGTTTACTTCTTTCTACATTGCTTCTCTAGAAATATTGTCACTTGTCAGAAGAAATTGTTAATGCTCTGTTCCTTAGCAGCAGCAGTAGGAAGCCACATTTCTTACATTTTTTTCTTTGCAAAAGAAACTGGATAAATCACAAGTCCCATTGTTGCCAAAATTGCTTGTCATTTCATGCCATGTGAAAGATTCATGTTGCAGAATAGGGACTGAGGCTGACCTCTGGCCTTTCAGGGTAGTATCCAAACAGTGGGAAAGATTTGCAAATATCTGATAGGAAGAGGTACTTAATAAATAAGAGCTGCTGCTATACCCTCTTCCTCCTCTGGATTAGGATAGACACCACAGCAGATATATGATCTTTATCATTTCGTCATCCCATGGACAAACAAAGGATGGGACAGGTGGACAAAACTTGGTATTGCACTTTCCAAGGTCCTAGCACTTAATTTTTTCTTCTGTCAGCAATGTCACATTGCTGGAGTTTCCCCTCTGCTGAAGGGTGGCAAAAACAGCAAATCAATGGGGCAAACTGGTGGTGACTCTTTATAGCAGTTAATACATGAGTCTTTCTAAATACCCCTTAGTTGCATATTTCTGTTGCTTAGCAGCTCAGGAGTACAGACAGGTTAGTCACTGCCACTCCTGTCCCTCTTGCCTGGTAGAAGGGGCTGAAATGCAGATGGAAGTGACTGCAGTATTGGAAGACAATATTTATTTTTATTGCTGCCCCCTTTGACCAGAGCAGCAGAACCTCTGCTGAAGTGACAGCACAGAACCTGCATCTTTAGAAAGTCATTGACACACATTTAAGATAGAGATCACATGGTCAGATTCATGTTTTGAAGAGTCTGCTTTAGAAGATGTGGAATCTAACATTAATGTTTTAAATTTTTTTAGAAGATGTATTTTAAAATCTTTCTCCTCAGCTCCTGGCTTAGTCTCCTTTGCCAGAACAAGTTCCCTGGACTCCTTTATTACACCACCAAAAGTTCTCAAGCTTGATTTCAAGAGAAAAAGTAAAGTCCTGTAAAAGCAAAAAAAAATTAGACTGAATGGAAGGGCCCAAAGCTAAGGAAGGTAAAGCTTGAAGCACCATTACCAGAGAGGCACCCGTGAGGGAACAGCAAAGTCATAGACAAGAAAGCTTCAAAGTGTTTAACTAGGAAAAGGACCCCCTGCTTACTAAGTCTCTCCTAAGCACACACTGTGAAATCTTACTTGGACTGCAAACCTGAGGTAGAGGGATCTGTTGAATTGAAGGATAAATTAAGAGGCAAAAGCTGATACTTTCAAACCTGGTCTTTGCCCCTATCTCACTGTCCACAGTCAATTCACCTAACGGCTCACTGTGTGCCTGTGTTGCTATGTTTAGATGCAAATTGTATGCTTATCTAATTGCCTGAGTGAAGAGTCACTAAAGTTAAGGGAATCTGAAAACTTAGGCTTTGGAGACTAGATCTGTTGAAATTTCTAGCATTATCTTTTATGTATTTATTTTAATACTAGCTATATAGATGTATTAAAGATTATGCAATTTTTAGATCTTATCGTCTCAATTATCAAGATATCTATAAAAGCATGATTAAAGTAAAATGTTTTGTCTTTGATACTGTTCCATGCAAGAATATTCCAATGAAAAAAAGTATTTTAAAAAAACTGAGGTTTATGCCATCTCTGCTATTGTTTGTGTCTCTCACAGCTCTGTAGTTGCCTTACAAATAGCTACCCTTTCTGCATTTGCCACTGAGATCAATAAAGAGATGTTAATTAAACGAAAATCTCCTGGAGGTTGTACTTTTCTGTTTGAGATTTATCTCAGGCCCTGGCTGCAACACCTCACTGGCCTTGACTATGATGCCAAATTAACCTTATCTTGTCATGAACATACACTCAGGTACAACTCAGGCCTTCAGTGACAGGTCTACTTGCACAAACGTACCTCCTTAACTGCCTCCACCCTCTACAGAGCAACTTCTGAAGTCAACTAGGTATACAAAATAGATTATGCATCAATATTACTATTACAAATAAACCATCATGAGAACTTGTTTACAAAACAAGCCTAATTACTGCAGACACCCCACTGACAAGGCATTCTTGAACGATACAGATCTGCATTTTTCTTCTAAATTCACTGTCTGTACATCTCCATTTTCCTATGTGTGAATCAAAGGAAGAAAAGTATCTCTGTATAAAGCCATTTGTGCAACGGCAGCAGAGAGAAGGTCCAAGTGGAAGTCAGGGACTCCACCAACTGCTGAGATACAAACATTAATTCAGCTGCATACAGAATCTAACCCTATAGTGGTAAAGGGAAGATTGTGAAGAGTTACCAGTTCTTTTGGCTAGCAAATGTCAAACATAATAGGTTTTCGATACACCAGTCAACATGAGCACTGAGGCAGATAACCAGCTCAACATGGATTCAAGTTTAACAGAATATGCACTGCTAATGGAAGGAAAACTGAGAAGGGTGATGACACACTTTCTGGGAGCAAAAAAGGCATCCTCTGACATTCTGTGTGACAACTATTTTCATTAGCTTAATAAAAGCAAGCAGGCAAAAAAAAAGGCACTCTGCTGAAAATAAAATAGACAATTCAAAGCTCATTATAGTGCTGTTTGCCTGCACTTATGTGTGGGTTGAGAAGCCTTTCTGCTAAGTTTCTTGCTTTTTAAATATATCACAAACACACACACACAGACACAGGCATAGACCTGTCAGGCGGTAAACTAATGTCAGCATTTCAGCCTCCTGGCTGTCAGGTCTGATTCCAAATAACCTTTTGTCTTCTTGTTCCAGCCACTAAATTACAGATCAAGTGAAAAATGTAATTATGCCCCAAAAGGCCATGGATAGCATCTTAAAATACATTGAACTGTGAACAGAACAACAATAATAAAAATAAAGCTAGAATTACCCATGGTGCATAGTTAATCCAAAATGTGCCATGGTCCCACATGGCTTATTATAGGATGTTTCTTACTTGCTGATTTCTTTTTTGCAGAGACAAGTACACTCTCACCCCCATTTTAGTATAATTTTGACTTTTGTAGTTTCATGAAATAAATGCTCTCTTATACCGTCACTCAATTAATTTGTGTTTGTTTGTTTGTTTTTCTAAAGGTGATGCAGAACTTGAGCACTTGGTGTTTTTTTAAACTAGTACGAAGACAGGAATATTGAGACTTGTTTTCTGTGCAAATTTAACTGCTGAAGTTTTACAGAAAGAAGAAATATCAAAAGCTTATAGTAATATATGATTTTCTTTTAGCTCTGAGTATGTTATGTTCTATTAGAAATGCTATCAAATACTGAATTAACTTGTATTTTCATCTGATTATTAGAATATTAAATTTTGAAGAAGTTTTTCTGGATTCTTGCACATGTCTATAAAAATATAACTATTCAAACCACTGAATTATTCTTAGCAATAGCTGGCAATATAAAAACAGATGGCAGTGTTAGGGTGCAAATCTCTACAAATGTTAACCTGATCTATATATAATCACAAAGGCTGATGACAGCTGTAATTTTTAATATCCTCTTTCTTATTAATGTCATGGTTTTTACCTTTATTCAAGAATTTTAACTCATGTTTTAAAAGGAAAACAAGCAATAAAATGGGAAAGTATTAATATTTCAGTCACTATCCCTTTATTTGCAATATTCTACTTCAATTTGTAGAAGAATCAAATTCACTGTCCCCATCTGTTTGCACCAAAGAGAGTTCTTCTGACTCCATGATAGCTCAGACACTAGCTCCTTTCCCAAGTCTGATCCTGAATTTTGCTG
Source organism: Urocolius indicus (assembly GCA_013401255.1). Taxonomy (NCBI): domain Eukaryota; kingdom Metazoa; phylum Chordata; class Aves; order Coliiformes; family Coliidae; genus Urocolius; species Urocolius indicus. Next base: position 102,506 of record WBNH01001598.1, on the reverse strand, counting down.
CGAGATGTTCTGCTCGTGTAATAAAAAGTCTAGATACTAAATTGAACCTAAATGGATGGATTTATTCCCATTACAAAACTCTAAAGACACTGAGCAAGTAGATGTACGAACAGCATCTAAACCTCAGTGCTTTGATCTCCCCATTACTGTCATTCAATAAGATGTATGTACTAAGATCTGTGGGCTACCTTGTCAAAGCAATAGCCCACACACTCTATGAACTGCACTTGAACTGACACATTGAACAAGCTGCTTGAAATGGCTGCACAAGCTGCCTAAGCTATACCTGTTCAAGAGGCTGGCTCATCACAGCTACAGGGCACTGGACTCTGGATGTATATCATAGGATCATAGAACGGTAAGGGACCTTTAGAGATCACCTAGTCCAATCCCTCTAATATCACAACATAGTGGTCCACATTTCTAATTCTAAGCAACTCTAATGGGACCCCTACGTGGCTTGACCTCTGGCTATGCAGGCTTGCTCTCATTTCCACTGGGACAGTATCATGCCTTTATTGTAGAGCACACACTATGACCTACAAAGGAATAAAATGCTATATGGACCCACACTACTTACTTTTTTTTTTTTTTTTTTAATTTGCAACATAAAATTTAATGACACCTAGAACAAAGGAAATTAAAGGGATTGTATTTTGTCATGAAATTCAATGTCTACAGCTGGACAATACAAAACTTGTACACTGCTCACATGGTGAAAATTACACTTCTGCCACTGAATTGTGAGCTTATTAAAAAAACACACATGGAAAAACTCCCTGCAAAGCACCACAGGGAAGTTATGTGAATCCAGCACTGCACACAGCATCTCCTGAGAAGCAAGTTATATCCAAAGATGACTTGACTTTATTCAATTGGGATTCTGCCAGCCCACAAAGAAACCAGAATCCAGCCTTTCCCCTTCATTCCTAGTACATTGAAATGTAGACGAAACTAAATGATGTGAACAATGTTCTTGAAAATACATTCTCTTTATTCCAGTCTCTGTCAGTATACCTCATTTTCAGACATTCTGGAAGCATCTTAAGCTTTGTCTGAAAATTCACTTGGCCTGACGTTTGGCAATGCATTACAGACCAGATGGATTTAAGAAACTCTGCAGATCAATTAATCAAACTAAAGGGAGGGGGAAAAGGAAATAATAGAAATAAAAGGAAATAATTTTTCCTCTACTTCCTAAAAAATATACAGAAACAGAACTAATGGATTTGAAAAAGTTGCCCAAGTGTCTCTCTGTGTACTTATATTGTAAAACACAGCTCTGTGAATGCCACCTAGCAGTGGCTAGGGATGCAGCTACTGTGTGCAGGGCAGCACACTTCAGTTCACTGCCAGAATTACATACTGGCCTACTAGTATTTCCCTGAGAACTGGGAAAATAACATACATAAAAAATCCATCTTAAAGAATATGGGCATCAAAAGATACTACTGAAATGATAATAGGCCTAAATTTATCTCTGTAGTATGAACCTGACCAGATTCTCCTGATGCCAAAGCACAAATGCTTTGGGCACTTTTTTTATGTCCCAAGGCAAGCTGTAAGAAGTTCAACTTTTGCACATCCCCTGGCCTCAGATATAGCATGCTTCTTGTGTATGAGGGTAGGACAGAAAAGGGAAGGTGAATGGGACTTTTCTCCCCTGGAAGAAGACACGCCTGTCTAGGGCATAGCCAGTGTCAGACAACAAAAGGATTTGTACCCATAATCCTATTCCCACAGCAAAGTTTATTTTCCACACTCCTTGGCAGTGGCATAATAAGCACACTCCAGTTCAGAGCCACATATTTAGTTCCCCTTTTTATACAGCCCACTTTGTTTTTAAGAGCTATAATCAATTCTGTCAACTCAGAGGTCCGTAGGTGAGTTAACAGCAGAGCAGACTGAGGGATGACAGGATTTGTCTCAGAAGTGCAGCCGGCAGTGGACACGGGTCAGCAACTTACAATTCCCTTCCTAGGAGAGTTGCAACAGTCTGTGCAATCAGCACTATTTCCCAGCCTGCACTAGGGAAGTTCAACTTCATGGTATCTGCAGTTAGTTAAAAGTATCTGTCTTCTTAAAACATCCATAGGAACAACTAGGAATTTTTAGAACAGAGATACTAAATGTGGTTATTTTTTGGTAGAGGCTAAGTGCTCTGTCCTGGTGATGGCTGTGACACTGTGTTCTCTGAAGGATGCTGTGTGTGAAAAGGCATTTCTGTAAGCTAGGTGTATTTATTCTTTCAACAACGGAGAAGCAGCAGCATATGGAAAACTGCTATGTGGCTGATTTAGCTGGTGTAATGCAGACACTGGATAAAGGTGTATTTTCTGCCCTTAAGTATTTTTCCCAAACAACTGGATTCTATTACCTTAAAATACCAGCTCTGAAATCAAAAGTTCTGCTTTATATTCACATGAGGAGAAACATTATGTTTCCTTCATCTGACTTTAAAATGCATTATATATTCCTACAGTCAGGCTTTCAGATAAGTGAAATAAGTAAATTATACTGTCTTTGCATGTTAACCCCTCTCACTAATTATATAATTCCTCAGAGACTGGACCTTTTGTAGGACCATTGCCATGTGCACCTATTCCTTACAGCACTGCATGTAATAATCTGTGTATTAATATGCAAGTGACTTTGAAGGTAAAGAATAACTTCAAAGTTGAAGTAAGCAATGGTTTCATTGTGTTAAGCTTTTTAAGAACAAGATGAAGGCTTGTTATTAAAAAAAAGGCATCAGGTGGTCATGTTCCCTTGCAACTACACTCATCTCAGAATGGGTGTCAGCAGCCTAAGCTGCCCTAACATAGTCCTTGGGAACTCTTAAGTAAACATGCCACCTAGTGTTTAATTGAGACAATTTCATTCATAAGTCTTGATCGATCCCTCCCAAGCTGTTCCCTGCAAGTCTACGTGGTATAAAGTCTGGCAGAGGTATCTGGAGATGCTTTCTCTAACTTTGCCCCCTTCCTCCTCCCCAAACGCACCCTGCAGCTTTCTCACTGAAGAATTATCTTCCTCTTCTGGGACTTCTTAGCTCTTGATGGACTCTGCCAAATGGCCAAGCTACACTCCCAGCGGAGGCACCTACACCTCACACTGCTGTGAGCAATCCAGAAGGCACCAAGAACTGACCTTGAGGGTCATCTCTGCTGCAAACATCCCAAATTAAGCCCTGTGGACTTCAGAAAAGATGCCTTGTGCCACCAGCCATATGGTCCAGCATATGGAAACAGGGCTTTCTGCATCTCCTTGCCTACAGGTGCTGGGCATGATCATTTTGAGAAGCAGCACTATTCCCAGCTTACAGTTTGCCAAAAGGAGACAATGAGTTACCACAGCAATACATATCATTTAGATGGATGGATGAACAAAGAGAAATTCAGGGAAAGAGGTTTTCAAAGTGTAGCAACAACTATTTCTCTTGACAAGCACTTGAGACATAATTCCTCCTGAAGCTGTGGCATTGTTCTCCTTTGCCTCTAGCCCCAGCTTAACACTGACACATCTGGCTAAAATCTCACTTAACAGAAGAAAAAGTCCAGGTATGTACATGGCTTGGCCCCTTTTCATGTGCTTAAAACACATCAAAATGTCTTCTTACATTTTCTAATTGAGGTTCTTTTGATGCTCTGTCATGGACACTCATTCTGTTTCCAGGGATTACATTCTTATACCGAGTCACATCATAGCACAAACTATCCTGAGTTTTTGGTTATGTCTTGTTTGCACTTTTTCCAGACCAATAAAAATCTTAAATGAAACTCCTGTCCCTGCAGTGCTTCATCAGCTACATTTCCCGAGGTTATCAAGCTGCTGCCCATCTTTATTATTTGCTTGAAATTCCTCTACCTATTTTTGGCCCATGTGACTGTGTTCATGTGGCAACCAATTTGAATTAATGTCAAGAGTATGATTTCATGAGACATTATACCACTTTGCTAAAAATCCAATTATTCTGCATCTGCTGCATCCTTTTCATTTGGTACTTTTGTAAATCTACCAAAAAGGCAATCAAGTCTAACTGGCAGTATTCATTTTGTATAACTCACGCTGACAACTGTGCTCAGTCCCACTGTTCTCCAGGGCCGAGAATATATTAGAAGAGCCCATTGTTGTGATTTTTACATTTCACACCATAGAGTCATTTTTTCCAAATATTAACAGTTACTAAAAGCACTAGTTCCTGACTTTTGTAGTCAAGCATCAGCTGGGAATGTTGTCAACAACATGTGCTTTACCATGGCTATCCTAGTTGTCATCCTGTCCAGGTTGTCGTCTTCTATTGCCTGGCAGATCCAGGGAGCTCCACCAGCCCTGTGGCTGAAACTGCCTCTGACTGATAGCTGCTGATCCAACCCAAAGGTAACTGAGGAGTTATCCCTTGCACCTGGATCCCTAGTATCCAAGCTACAGGGTGAGGGTGCAGGCTGCTGAGCTGGCTCTCCGTGGCAAGAGCCTAGATTAAATAGGGTTCATTTGCTTGGGCTTTGCACCTGACTTCTCTCAAGTGTCCCCATGCCTCAAGGGTGAGACCTCTTGCACCCTGACTATGGAAGAAAACACTCAGTGGAGACGGTATACACCTTTTATGCTCAAAAAGGATAGTATCTGGAGTGTGATGGGGCAAGTGCCAGTCAGCATGTAGGGACACAGAAAGCCAGGCAAGTCATTCTCTGGCAGGTCTGCAGATGTAGAAGAGGAAGAACTTGGTGCATATGGGCTAGCATTTAGCATTTTGTGGAAGCCTTGGACAACAGGATCAAAGAATCAAACAACTGCTCCTTATCTACATTAGTAAGATGTCTTCATCTACAGAAGACAAATCAGGCACAGAAAATCTCAGAGAAATAGGACTAGAAGGTACTTTAGGAGTTTTTTTCTCCTCCCTGCCTCAGGTAATGTGCCATTTCTCCCAGATCTCTAATGTGTTTCAAGCCTTATAATGAAGGAGATTTTTTATTACCCTCTCAGGCTCTCCATCCTAGTGTTTCACTGTTCTTTCACTTTTTTTATTCCTTAACCTGCAATGTTCATCACTGTATTTCAGGCCTATCATCTCTTATCATGTCCAGCATGAATACAGAGGACTGGTTACTTTTTTCTTTACGATTAGCCAAGCAAATGTATGACTGAAACAAGTACATCACCAAAAATACTTATTTTCTAAACAGAATATAAAAAATAGTCACTATTCAAACACTTTTTGACTTTAACTCCAAGTCCTCCACTAACACAAATTAGTATCTCTCTTATTCTTAAGAATAAGTCAAACACTTTTCTTCCAACATGGTAGTTTAGAGGTGCTTGCAAAGGTTTTTGTGCCAATTCCTACACAGTGTCTCAAGAGTCACGTGAGATAATTAAGTATAGATTTTCACTTAAAAAATGGCTTCTCATTTTCCAGTGATGAGACAAATGTTTATGCTGAAGGCTCCATCCCTATGGAAGTTTGTTTATACTAATCTAATACCATCAAACTATGCAAAGAGTATAAAAGCCCAAACAAAAATGCCCTGATGTAAGGCTTTTATTTTTAATACATCAAACTAAGCATGGTTTTTATGTAACAAACATTTAGCTTTATTAGAATTATTAATATGCTCATAACAGGAAAATGCCCAAGAGAAGAAGATTATGTATTCAGCAGTCTAGCTGCAGATGCAGTACTAAACTTGAAGAGCCAAGTGGCATTTGCTTTAGGACTACTATAAGCACTTCTGGTATATCTAACCACTTCCTAGTACTAATCTGACATCCCCATTGACCAAAAAAAATAAATTTACAGTTGTGGTATTTAGGTATAAAGTTTCTGCATTGCTTCCATTTGTCTACCTTTCTAAAACACTGGATTGAGAAAAACTTTGGTGGTAACAAACTTCATATTCACCTTTGTGCCATTGCTTAGCAGTGCCCTAAACTGCTCCAAGATCCACTGAAATTTTCAGGGGTCTTCCCATTAATTTCAGTAGTATTTGTATCAGACCACATCCATTGCATCATGTCATCTGTGTAAATCACTGTTGTCTCCAACTTACAAGCTCTCTTCATGCATAATCATATCACTTTGCTTAAGGCAAAAGTTATTGATCCTAAGCTGACAGTAGTAATATAACATAAACCAGGAACCTGGAAAGATGTTAACAGCTCATGGAAGCAATGTAAGCAAATACTTTGTAATGGAAACTCTCTTTCTCTTGATTCCCTCAATTTCTGTTACTGTTAAAATGAACCCAAATTATTCCTCTAAAAAATCCTTGTCTAACCAGGCAAAACGTTAGATATTACTTACAAATGCCACAGTCAACTACAAAGCAATGTCCCTTTTCCCATGCACAAACAGACAGCCAGAGGGGAGCAACTGAAAAAGATATTTTTCATGCTTTTCCGTTGGTAGCTTTCTTAGTTTTATTTCTTATATATTGCCAATTTCATATTTATGGTACTTTAAACAAAAAGATACTGTAAAGACACAGCTGGAAAATACAAAAGAATGCCAACAATGAAAGGCAAAAGAAAATGATCAGTGAGTTACACTTACAGTAAGATAGTATTTGTCACTCTAAATACGAAATTGCTTACCAAAATGCCTATACTGATAGATCTACTGTATTCATATAAACCACTCCTTGTTGTGGTATAATACAGAATCACAGAATCTTAAGGGCTGGAAAGGACCTTGACCAAAGAGTATTCTGGATGAAATCACTACTGAATTGCTAACAGTTATTTAATGAACACAGTCGGGTATATAGTTATGTCCTTATGTCAGGTCATGCTACAATTAAGTATGTACATGTAATAACCTGCATGTAGACTACTACACTTGCAAGACAAGTCTGAATCACTGACAAAAGGCACTTACTCCCAAAGTAATTTTGGTCTATAAATTCATTGCTTCTAGCAGTAAAAATGACACATCTTTTATCACTGTATGTATTCTGAAATCTGCAGATAAAGACCATCTTTGTGTACAGGCTTTATGCTGCTGTTTATCAGTATAGTGTCCAAGCATCTTCCAGGCAAAATCAGTACTGCCAGGGAGAAGTCCCTTGTGAATTCTGTGGCAATACATATAGGAGTGAGACTGTAACGCCTAACAAAAGAAGGCAATGGGTTGTTAATGTCTCCATGGAACTGACCATTTTGTTCTGACCACAGAATCTGCAAAAACCAGGCAGTTGAAGGCAATGTAAAACACCACCTCAAATTATCAGTGCAGTTTTAGCCCAGAATCTGGAGGAACAGATGCTTCTACCCCCTATTTTGTTAATACTGTGATCTGCTGCTGGGACAGTGCAGTATTCTGCAGCCCTCGTGTCAAAGGAAATACTGAACATCTGCACAGACATCCCAGTAGAGAATTAAACACCAGCTAGCAAGCTGTAATAGAAGTATTAGAGGTTTTAAGGAGGAGCAGAATGGAAAGAATAATGAAGAAAGGAAAGACTGGAAAAACTTCTTAATCTTTGTCTATCAGCAGTACCTGTAGAAAATGCAATGAAAAGACAAAAAATGGAGTGGTAAGGTGAGGCTAAAAGGCCTTCAGAAAGCAACGTGGTGTGAATAACAATGTAGAAGTGTAAATAATACAAAAATGGAACCAAACCAGTGGTTCTCTTAAAACCGTCTGTTTCCCTGTAATTTTGATGCAAGGAAAACTGCAATGGCTGTAAAAAAATTAGTTCCATAACCAGATTACATCTGTAATTAAGGGATGTTAGAAACAGTCTTTCCTGGAAGTCCTACATTTTCTTCTGCGGGAAATTGTGTGAGCAGCATAACTAATGGGGATGATAATACCAATTACTACTTCTAGCAAAGTTATTCTTCCTTTTTCTGTCACCTTTGCCTTAATAGGAATAGCTTTCTTATCTATCTATTATATGTGTGAGATTTTTCCGCTGAGGAAATCTATGGCTTTCCAGACTCCTTAATATACTTAAAATTTCAGCTTCAGTTCTAGTTGCAGTGTTAACTATGGGCTCTGTCATGTGCACTTAAATGTCCAGTAACGAGTTCCAGCAAAACAGATAGAGAGGTTACCATGTTAAGCAGCAATCCAGTTTTCTGCACTGTCCCGCTGTTAAGACTCCACATCCAGCTCAGTCTGGGTTTAGCTCAAACTGCTATAGATGATCGTCTTTACAGATCATCATGCTTAAAAGCCTTTTGCTGCTCCCAGCATGTACTTGCAACCAGACAGCAGAACAAGCACCCCAGCCCAGGCTCCAAACAAACTCATATTTCATATGCAACCACTATGTTTGAACTGACTGAGCCAGATCCTTCTTGGAGGGAAGATGATGGGAGCTTTGCCAGGATGAGAGAAAGCAGAGACCTGGCACTGACAAAACCTTCCTTAATCCTTTACCAACAGTTTGTCCTCAGTCAGATAGGTTAAGATCATTCATTTTGCAAACACTTCAAGCTTAGCCACTGCCAAAGCATTAACTCCAGTCTGCCATTCTCATCGACTTCCCTGTGGTAACGTGAACACTCGAGGAGTTATAAGGCAACCCAAACCAAGGAACTGCTCCTGTGTAAGACCAGCACAGCAAAGAAACAATGTGTGGGTCACAGACTCCGCCTGGCACAGGTCCTACCCAAGGCATGGAGTGACTGTGGTGGTGCATGAGACAGGTCACAGGAGTGGGAATGAAGTGAAGGGGCAGGAAACTAGGATGTTTTATCATTGGCAACTGTAGCAGCTTTTACTTGATCAGAGCATTTCTGAAACTCCAGCTAGCATTTACTTCTAACATTTAAATTCTTTGAATACATTTTCCCAAATTACACTTGCTGAGGTAGGATTAGGAAGACCTTTTTCTCCTTGCCTGGAACACAAAGCCTGAAGAAGCAGTAAGGGCAGCAGTGGCAGGATAACATGATGTGTGATAGCAATAAAGGTTTCAGAACTACATATTTTACTGACAAACTACTGCATTTTTTTTTCTCTCCTACATGTGATGATTGATGGCTTACTGAAAGTTACGCTTCTCCTACTCTGGCCAGTAATGTGAACTACTGGTGATTAATTACAGTACATACCAGTACCAGGTACTTCTCTGCCTTACATCATCTAGTGTATGTTCATTTGCCCCAAATACAGCATTCCACAAACAGAAAATATGAAGGAGGCGATCACAACTTGTCCAAATTTAAATCACAACCCTAAGCAGACAACATACAATCTTCAAATGTCCTTTGCACAAAAAACTATTTCTCTATCCAAAACCCTTTTTGAAGCTGGATCATGCTAAAATGACAACTGTCTACACTGCTAAGAAAGTATTTGCAGCATGCTGTTCTCCCACAACACTTCATTCCTAAAAATCACTGTGGCTCCTTTCAGATTAAACATCTGTTAAACTTTTCAGACTGAAATTTGTAATCTGTAACTACAAATCTAGCACCTCTCTAAAATCAGACAGAAATAATTTTTGGATGAAACACTGTCATCAGGTATCTTAAAGCATAAATGTTTTCTTAGGCTTATTACAAAAAAAAAAGAAAAAAAAGAAAAAAAAAGGATAAACCAGCCTGAACAACAATGACAGCTTAATCCAGTCCATGTATCACACCCTCCTTCTGGAACATGCATGGCTCCACTAATTACAGCCTCAAACAACTTCTCATTATGGGAACAGACAGGTACCCCAGGCAGGACCAAGACATTTCATCTGAAGGCCTGCTCCTCCCGCCAGGCCATGCCTTGGTGGCCCCTTTAACCGACCTACCCCAGGGGGAGCGTCGGCACGGGAGTGACTGAGACACTGAATAATCTCAGCTGTCAGTGTGGGAGGTGACAGAGCGAGCAGACTCCCTGGACAGTGTTAACAAACTCACTAAAGAGACAAATGCCTTCAGCTGCACTTTCACACTCTGAATTGGTTTCAGTATAAAGCAAAATCTCACTTGTAAAAAGCCTAATTTGTAGAGAGGGGCACTGATACTTAACCTTAGAGTGCTGAATTCTCACCTTCCTCCTGAGAAATAACGGCAGTTTCTGTCCCGCATGCATGGCTTTCCCCCTATGATTTCTGAAACACTCAAAATACTTCAGGCAGCCCTTTCAAATATACCAGCTGAGTTATCAAAAAAATCACATTTTACCTGTTCAATTGGCCAGAGAAAAAAAAAATCTTACAAAAAACTCAATGATTTTTCACACATACAGCAAAAGAACTTAGTTTGCAGAAAAATGTCATACCGAATATTCATTTGCTTATTTCAAAGGATCTGAAATGCATTGGAGTAATTGAAGTGGGTGAACGTTTTGATTTGTGGGCAATCCACAGTCTTTGTTTAAAATGCTGTAACAGCACACGATAGCCTCAAGCAAAACATCTAATACCACTCCCACCGAACTACCACTTCCCCAGATTGTTTTTGTATTTTAGAGGCCTTACTACAGTTTATATAAAAACAAAACATTAAATTCCCCTTACTCTCCTTTGTTCCTATATGCTATTCCTGACAAACACTCATTGCTTCAGTGGTGTATTCCAAAGCCCGGTCCATACTTTATCTGAGGACACTATGAAGAACAAATGGGAATGATGATCCTTGTTTGTCTGCTACTCAAACCTCTCCTGAGCTTCCCCCAGCAACATATGGATCAAAAGCGGTCATGGTAGGCTTCACCATATAGGCTTCTGTGAATTTCTTTCAGTGGCTAATAATTTAGTTGACGTAATCTTTTTGGCATGGATTTGCATGACATGATGGAAAACTACTGGTACCAGTCAAGAAATCCATTGGGAATCCTAATCATCAATGGTGAGGCTTCAGCTGCTACAGCAGGTCTTTAGCCTTAGAGCAGATCACCTTGCCTATTTAGCCCTGTTCTTCTTGTAGCTGTGATTGCTCCTACTCCTCTTGGCAAGAAAAATATGTTAGAAACAGCTGTTATTCCTCCTTCTGCTGCTTCCCCTCAGTGGGAGGAAGGCAGAGGGGGATGCCAATGATGTAATGGCTTAGCTGAAGACAGCTATTTTTACATGACAGTACAGCCACCCAGCCCAGTCTTGCAGGCTGCTACTGCCTGCATGTATGCAAATCCAGATGAGCATCAGTTCTTGTAGGATAAAGACACACAGTACTGCATTTCTCACTATGAACCACCTCAGAGGTAAATAATACTCTAAACACTTTCATTTCATGCAGCCACAATACCAAGAAGGCCTAATCCAATCACTAACGAGGTCCAGAGGTGTATTTTCACTTTCAACGTACAAGCAAGTCAAAACATTTTCAAGCACAGGTAACTGGAACTAAGGATGCAGTTCTCCACTCACTTCATGCCAGTATCATAATTTTCTGAGCTGTCATCAGAAAAAAGTCTAGCCCTCTCTTTTATGGTTCATTTGCAATCATACGAGGTGGGTCACATAAGCAGATTTGTCTGAAAAGTCATGTGTTTTTTCTTCTGGATGAGTTAGTTTTCATCTGGAGCCATTTTCTAGTGTCACCTACCGTGTAACTGCATAAAACTATACGTCAGCCAAACTATACGTCAGCCAAAAGGCAGTGTTGAAGGAGAGGTGGGGGTCTTTTCAGCAACAGTTTACCTTCTGTTGGTTTAAAAGAGTTTTTACAGTACATACTTAAAACTGCCCAGTCTGATAAATGACACTCAACCCCAACCACAACAGAAAACTCCATCTGTTAGGAAACACATGGTAATAAAACAAACCCCTCTGAAGTCTTTCAGAGCACTTTGAGAGATCAGAAAAGCATTGTTCCTCACCTGTAAGAAATGTATGGAACTGAACACAATTTTTGAAATGGTGTTTTTTTTTGTACAAAAAACACACCCCATTCTCCTGATTTCCTGGAGGATGTAGCATGATTTTCTAGCGTCGTGATTACTTTACTACACTACAGTCATGTAATAATATTTACAGTCATCTCAATGATGGTCTAGGAGTTTCTTGATGTAAATGAAACTTTTTCAAACATCCTCTAGACCTTTTTCCTACTTACACAGAAACATCTCCACAAAAAGTTTTTTCAATTGCACTATATTTATTTCTCAATGTGCCTCAAAGTTAAAATTCACTTTCTTGTGCTTCTTACAGCACTAATAAACAATGAGTGTCCAATCACAAGATTCAACTGAACAAGCATGAAATCTTGTTTCTATGGCATCCACCCCTTTTGCAACATTACGCTACCATCTAAGTGAACCAAAACTGCTGTAATCAGTGGATTCATTTTTAAATAAAACTTGAATGGAGAACTTGTTTCTGTGCCATTCTCCAGAAGCCTTCCCTGCAGCAGTATGATTTCCCTAAAAAAATGTCATTGCTAATGGAATTACTTTATTCACAAAATCACAGAATCTTAAGGGTTGGAAGGGAACTCACACAGGAACTCGTCCAGGTGGGTTTTGAATGTCCCCAGAGAAGGAGACTTGACAATCCATCTGGGCAGCCTGTTCCAGTGCTCCCTCACCCTCACAGTGAAGCAATCCTTTCTTGTGTTTCTTTGGAATCTCTTATACTCCATNTATGCCCCAGGACCCCCAGGTCCCTTTCTCCTACACTACTCTGTAAGAGTTCATTCCCCAACCCGTACTGGTACATGGGGTGATTCTTTCCCAGATACAAGACTCTACACTTGCCCTTGTTGAATTTCATTAGACTTCTCCCCGCCCAATTCTCCAGCCTGTCCAGGTCTCTGATAATGAATAGGTTTATATGTCAGGTCAGCTACTCAAGTAGTTATTACTACTGAGAAATCAAAACCAATACAAAAACAGGTGATGCAGATATGTGAATTCAACAGATAATAACTATGCCTGAAATTTCCTAGAGTGGATACACACAAAAAAAGACGATCACTTTTCATGCTCAGCATTACTATATGACAGCAAATTCACTCCCTGTTTCCCAAATGCAAACCAGCTCTAGTTCCCAGCATACTGAATGCTAAAATCATCGGTCACACTGCCCAAGCATGCTTACAAAGGTTAATAAGTGAATTCAGCACAAACACTGGACCCAAAAAAGGAGTTTTGTTTGACAGTTCTTACTGCCTAACCACCTGGGAAATTAAAATACCCACATGTCACTGCTTACAAGATTGTTTCTTGTATGGAAAAGAATTCCTAGTTTACATCTTCAGATGGCTGCTAACTGCATGAAATTCTCAATTTATCTTCATGTAAATGGGTCCTTGTATATAACATGCATTGGGATACAGGTGCATGACAGAAGGAGATCAAGGAAAGCCCACTTCAAATGAGAAGAGCAAAAAGAAAGAGAGGCAAACACACAATATCCCAATTTGAGACCCATCCACCAAAGACTTGGCAGAAAAGAGGAGCTTTGCACTGTGAATGGAAAGATAACAAACTTGAGCAGTGGTGAAGGGTCTTTGGGAAACAGTTTCATAGCCTTACTGCAGAATATGCTTGAGTACATATGGACAAAGAAACATAATTTGTGAACAATTTTATATACAATTTCTAAGTTAGCCAGTATATATATATATTTTTTTTTCCACAGTTACAATATTTGCATCTGGTATTTACTAGAAAGCTTTAATCATGAGCACCAGTAAAATATTACTTTGGAGCCAAGATCACAGTAACAGGATATAAACTTTTAAGTGGGATGGTAATACTCAATGTAGTATAGAAAAATAGGCACAGATGTTTAGACAAAACACTGTTTTCTCTCAAATTTGGTAGAAAGACTGGTATGAATTGCCAAGATTTTAAACTGAATACTTACCTTTTCAACTGGAGTATTTTCTTCACTCGTAACACTTGCTTTTCTTGATTCATTTTTTGTTCTGCTCAGCCTTCGAGACACTTTTTCTCTAAGCAAAGTGGCGTATCCAATGTGTTCATAGATGGGGTTTGTTGTCATTTTGGAAATATACTCAGAAGCCTTTGTTTCTATATATAATGTTATCAAGCCATCTGTAACCAGATCGTGGATTGATTCAAATCTTTTCTCCCCAACAAAGTGCTTCCCATCATAGAACAACCTGTAGTTTAAGGTTTGATTACCAAATCTGCAAATACCAGGAAAAAAAAGCAGGGACAGAAGAAAGAGAGAGAGGGAAGAGTGAGAAAGAGAGCTTGATGCTTGAGAGGTAATTTCATTGACAAGTCTATATGTCTGGTTTACATATGGAATATGCACATGGCTGCAATTGGATCTCTGTGGATACACCAAATCAAGTTCAAATTTAAACCCAATGGTATTATGTGGACCAGGCTACAGAACTGAGGCCAAATGTCTGTAATAGGCCAACACGACTCAGACAGACATGGTTTAAATCTAAACCCTAAAGAGATTGCCACAGCAATTGGAAAGGCATGTTTTGCAATGCCAAGACCTTATACTGGGATATGTAACTGTGCTCAGAGCTTCTTCATCCTGAAATGTTTCTGGTGTGCAAAAACTGTACATTTAATTACCATTAGCATATTTACAGTGAAGAGAGATGGACATTTCTAGCAAGTAATTTAAATTACTTTCTGGCAGGAAGCCAGGGAGACTGAGCTCCTAACTCAGGGCCCCAATTAAACACCCAAAGCTCTGTGGGATAACTCTGGCCCTATGTAGCTATTTATGACAGATGTAATCTATGCTGTTTTATAAAGCAAACTGCAGGAGTAGCACATTCAGTTTATAACATCGACACTGAATTATCATTCTTGATTAGATTTAAAGATATAACATTGAGTTAAATAGTCCTTATATTGCATCTAATATGCATGTCTCTGCATACTTTAGTGGGCATTCAAACCAATCTATTTAAGCCTCTTATTTTTGTTGCCGATCTTTTCCTGTAAATTCCTAATTTACTACTGAATTAAGTTTACAATTTAACAAATAATTAATCAGACGGATTTAGAAATCATGTTGTTGTGTCAAAACAACAGGCACTTTGCCATAATCCCCAACCTTCGATAGATTTTTTTTTTTGCTCTCTAATTTGAAATATCTTTCAAAAACTGTAAAAAATTACATTTGTTCTTTTTCAGCCTATGAAAGTTGTTTTTAATTTACACCACTTTTTAGTTGGCATGAGTCACCAGCTATTCTAGCTCTGCCATCTGTGTATCAATACAAATTATGAGGATGATTTCAGCACCATATCATAGCTACTTGAGATAACTCCTTAAAGGATTTTTTTCTACTGGCTTACCAGCAGAAGGGTAAAAATTGAGACATTTATTTTGCATATATCCCACAGAAGAAATAATGCTATAAACATTGTAAAGTATTGCCAAGGAGTTTGTCAAAATCCACTTGAGTATCTTGTTTTCTTGCTGCTAATCCACAGCAGCTTTAAGACTGTTATGTGGGCAGGTTTTTGAAGGGGCACAGCTAAGTCAGGAGTGGTCACAATTTCAGGGAAAGGCACCTGTGAGACAGAGTGGGGTTGTAGCTTGGGCTCTCACTGAATGTTCAGTTCAGCTGAACAGCAGACTCTTACTTGCTTGAGCCACAACATCCTATGCTTCACACCACACACATTACAGCAAGCTTGGATTCCAATTAGGGAAGAAATCTGAAGTTCAGTATGCTCCCTTGGACAGCTGGCCAGCCACTGGACTTCATGATTTTCCAGATTTATCCATGGTTATTATTGCTGATGGTTGACGATGTTTGTGTACAAAACATTACTGAGCTCAGAGGACAACCTGGGTGTGTCCTCTGCTGGGACTGTCTTGTTCTGTACTCACTCACATCTCTTACACAATTTTGAAGGAGAAGCTCCATATTTGCAACATTCAACTCTAGGTAGCAAATATTTGAAAATGGGCACAGTTTGCCTCTGAAAAAGCACTTTGTAGCCAAGTGCTGAAGGAGTGATTGAATTGCTGCAGTATTGTGAGGGTCAAATTGCTGACGCGATGATTTAAAATCTGACACTGAAATGTATTAAGTAATGGTGGACAAAGACTTTACTCAAAAGGGACTGATATAATCTCCTCCATTAGACACATTTACATTTGAACTATAAGCCTCTATTAAAATAACATTTACCTGAGAGCGAGAGTATAGCAGCCGGGTTGCCGCTGGCTTTCTCTGAGAATATATGCTCCTTCTACGCCAGCAAGTATTTCATCTGCTTGCTCTCGAGAAATGATCCCATGAAACCTAAGGGAAGACATTTCAGTGACTTTAAGAACAATCCAACCAGAAACACCTCCTTCTCCACCCCATAAGCCGATTGAAAACCTCTGCACTGCAGAGCGTTATGGTCTAAACCATCAGGAGAACATCCAAGCATCCAAGAGGCAGGGCAGTCATCCAGCCTGGGCAAGTCCAGCATAGAGGCAAAATAAAAGTTACACTGTATACACAGTTTCAGCCGGTTTAACACTCGGCTGCAACCAAAGGTTATTTTAAGTAAATGCTCCATCTTTTCACAGCTTTTCTCCTCTACCAGTCTTCCACTGCCACTCTTCCACTGCTACTTCCACTGCCACTCTTCCCTGCTTCCTTTCTAGAGGCCTTACCACAGAATTGAAAGCTAGGCATAAAGTCAATATTTTTTTAAAAATGGAAATGACTAAAAAGAAATCATTCTGATTATCAGTTTGCTGAACTTTTATATTAACATTGCTTTTGCAGATCTGTAAGGGAAACAGAGACAAAAAACCAGCAACAATTATTGAAAAGTCTATTATTCATATATTAATCTAGAAGACAACAGAGTAGCCTTGACAAAAATACTGTTTTCTTCATTTCAGTGAGTTCCTCATTCAGAGATGGAAAAAAACCCAATACTTATGATTCTTTTGTCATTGTGATTTTAAGAAAGAAAGAGGCCCTATGATGTAGAATTAACTTTACAATATTCAGCGGTATTCTTTCCATAAGTACAAATACAGCCTTTACAGCAGTTTGAGTCTTAACTCCAGTGCTTATTTTGCTAGCTGATAAGTCTCCAAGGGTCTTCTCACTGGTTTTGAACATTTCTATTTTTGTTGCTGTCTGAAAAAAAAAAGGCACTAAAATGTACTGGCCTTCAGCATTTTATCTTTTCTGACAATACATATGAAGTGGCACATTTCTAACGCCGCCTCTGGCTCGGTAGCAAAAGAAAAGAAAAACACTGTAGATGTAAATGCAATTGTTGTTCCATTCTCTGTACATTATCTTTTCACAGCTAATACATGTAGGAAATACTAGGTTTAGGTGATCTTTCCAGAGTGACTTGCTAGCCAAAATTATGTAAATGGATTCATACTTTCTGTCTATACTGGTGGGGGACACACTCATTTACTGCCACATCCGAGTTGAAATGAGCATCCCTTAGATAGCATAATTTAAACGTGTCTGTACAAGTGCACTCATGGCAATTCATAATTCTAGTTAAAACTAAAGAGCATAAGCTATTTGCCACCAGAAGTTCATTATAAAACACAGTAGGCTTTAGGTTACTTATTAGGAAAAGAGCTCTCTTGTGATCAATTTAAGAAATTATTGGGATAGGATACTTGGGACATCTGTGAAATTTCTTTAACCATGGGTGGCAAGCACTGAGCAAGGCAAGCTTTTCATGGATATTTTTGGTACACTTTTATAAAGGCATAAAACCAGATTATGCACAGTACAAGATGCCCTGATCTCAGACACCTGCCTCTGACAGCAGATGACAAGAAATGCTTACGGAAAGAGTACAGGAAGCAATGACATTTTTCTTTCACTTCACATCTCTGTCCATCCATCACTGATTTAGCCAGTTCTGTCTCATCATCTGTGACCTTACCCTTCATGAATCTCACTTGTAAACCCTTTGATATCTTTATGCTTTTGGCCTCAGCAGAATCCTGTGGCAATGAACTTGAGAGGGATACTGTGAATGTCCCTCTCTTGGACACACACTGAAGAAGACCTGTTCATTTTCCCTCTTCTGCTGTCATTCACTTTGCTGTACCTCGTTTCCTCCATAACCTTTCTGAAAAAGGAGGGATGAGGATGGGGTAGAGAGTGACCAGAACTACATGCACTATTTAAAATGCAGCCACATCATAGATTTATATAGTAATATAATTCCTTTTAAAATTATTATTATTCTGTTTCTTTCCCTAGAAATTCCTGATTCTCTTTCCAAGTATTACTGAGCAAATTTATTTTAGAGGACTGTCTCAGTGGTTTTAAAATCTTTCTGAATGATAACAACTAATGTGATCTTGACTGGGAAAGGTCACTGAGGTGACTTCTTACAGTTCCTGCCAGCCCTGCTGCTCCACAAACCCAAAGTATGTCAACAGGCAGGCAGGTTCCTGTATAAGAGATTGCAGTAACGGTTTCACAAGTCCTGCTGCAGGAAGTGTGGTGGGTACTGTCTTCAGCTCTGCTGTACTCTAGTGGCTACATATGAATTCCCCGTTGTAAAAGACAATATTTAAAAGTGAAACTTCAGTAATTAGGGGCAAAGCTATTGGCTCTTGAGGGTTCTGATAGTAAAAAAAAAAAAGATCATTAAACACAGATGATGTGTCTGGGATGGAAGAAAATGTAGAATATAGAATCTAAGTAACTTAGCTAGTGATAAGAGAGCCTCAGTGGATTAATCTAGTAAAGGCCAAATGTAAGATCTGGGTGGTTAGTACAGTGGCTACGTCCTTCAACTTCACCTACCAAAATCTCCATGCCAATGCAGGACTCAGCACCTTTCAAACAATTTATGGGCAAGATGACTGCTGAGTACAATGGAATCATACTCTAAGTGGTCTTTTATTTTCCTCACAGAAAAATACACATTCTCTTTGGGCATTTCAAGCCTTGTTAACTTTTTGACCAAAGAGAACAGCATTTATGCTTGTAGTTGTGTACAGATATACTTTCACAACCATGTAGCATGGTGAAATGATACAAACATACACAAAAAGTCAGTGAGAGAGGCAAGCTGGTTCTCTCATCCCTAGGTCATTGCAGGACCACTAGGAGGTTTAAGCAACAATGAAAATAAAAGTGAAAAATACTCTAGACAGTATTTTTCCCCCTAACTGTCCTGAGAAAAGCAAAATAAATATGCAGGCTCACATAGCAGCACAGCCCATGGATTGTAAGCAGCATGACCGGACAGCAACATAGCTAAATTATTAGATCTACTTTATTAGATCTCCATTGTGGTTTTTTTTTTTCTTTTTGAGTTCTAGAACAACTATTGGATACATTCAACAAATACTTAAAAGAGGAAAATACTTACTCTCTTCCATAATATTTTGGTCTGTTCTCCACCTAGATTTTGAAAGACAGTAAAATAAAAAATTAAAATTAAATTAATTAAATTAAAAGCATTCTCAATTTTAAATAAACTACATAAAAAGAAATTATACTTTATTATTAATGAGGACTACTGCACCCATCTCAGTGATGAAATTCTTCAGATTTAAAACTGTGACTGAAACATGACTACACAGAATAAAAGAAGAATGAAAACAGAAGAAGGGGGCTTACTGATGGATTTCTGGCAAGAATTACATGTATCAATGCTGAAAAAAAGAACTACACACAACTGTATAAAATGTAATCAAATGGATAAAGAATAGTCTGGTGTACTTTTATCGATCTAGTATTTCTAATCTAAACTATGACTATTTTTCTTATACACCCTTCAACTTCTTTAAAATATATTTTGCCTGTATACAGCAATTGACTGAAGATGAAGAGTTTAATATTCTTGGACAAAACAAAGTTTATGGATTTTGACTTAGTTTTAAATTCTTTGAAGTCTGAAGAACTTGTAGGCCTGATCCAAAGTACACCAACCATTGCTGTATGGATTTCCTTTTATTTTAAAGTTCTTCGAATCCAGTTTTAGGAATGTCACGTTCTTATCCAGAAACTCTGGATACTTCTGACACTTCGACTATTTTCTCAGATCGCAGTCTTTTTGTCAAGTTCTCCAAAAGCAAGGCTGCCCCTGCTTCAGACTGGGGCTGTGGCAGCCTTACCTTATCCTGCACACAGACTTAGTCAAGGATTACCTATTTGACTATTACAAACTGATTTTTTAATTTTTTTTCAGACGTGTTCATATACATGCATTGATTTAAGTGTCTTCATAATTCTCTCCAGCTATGGCCCTTATAAGTAGTGTCATTTTATCTACGACTTCAGCCATCATTTTCATGGGTAAGCGTGACAGACTTAATACAAGATACACATAAGTCTCCTGACTATTAAAAAAATGTATCTGAGCGGGTGCATAGCTGAGTAAAGCTGCCCATATCAATGGCATTACTGCCGCATACATAATGACAAACACGTAGAAAAACTTGTTTCAAGATCGTGTTGTCCTTTGGTATAAAACCAATGAATTTTCACCATTTTATCTGATGGAAAACAAGCAATCTCATTTGTTTTGATTATCTCTCATTACTTCAGTTACAAAAACTAGAAATTAATGAACAGGTCTTTAATTTCTGAAGAGCAATTGCGTAAATGTCACATTTTTGACTCAATAGTCTTCACGCCGTGCAGTAAACTGAAGCAGCTGACTTTCTACTCTGCAGTCACTAAGGCTACAACACAGCACAAGATGAACAAAAGTCCATACAACATAACGAGAATCTTGTATGGAAGTCCTGTGGGAGTTCAGTCAAGTCCTTATTGCACTTCTTCCCCAGTTCAGCATTTGTTTTCTAGCACAGCCCAAACAATAGCAGTATCATACCCTTGAAACTCCTGCCTGGGAATAACACATTGCTACAAACATTTTTGAGCTCTGAGGAGCAGGAACAAGAGAAAAAAAGCAAACGCAGAAGTGAAGAGAGCAAAATCAGAGGAACCGCCAAGTGCAGGTGCTGTGTTTCTATGTGCACATATGGCAACCCAGAGAAGAAAGCATATGAGGAGTTTTTTTTAACTCTATATTTTTGTATAATAAAAAAAAAAATCAAGAAAAGTCATATTATCTCAAAGAAACAGTTGTTCATATGTTCAGCTTTAGTAGCACTACATGACTTTATTATCTTGGAACTGTGCTGCCTTCCTGTCCTCTTTATAAACCTTTATTACCCCTCAAAGCATATATTTAGCTGGGAACTTAATTATAAAATGAGTATCAGAAGCTGGGTTTGACCACCATGTGCAACACTCTCCTTTCATGGAAACAAAGGCCACTCAGTACATTGAAAATGCTGAGAAAGAACAAAGAGATAAACTTTTGCTCCCGCAGAAAGCCAAATAAAACCTTTGCAACAGACAAGGTAAAACATGACTTTCATCTAGGATTCAGAATCTGCTTCTATTTAAAAATGTAAATTTGCCTTGATTATGTGCATACACAGAATAAACCTCAACACTATCAATCTAACTCTGAAAGATAAAAGAATTAGCAGTGCTAGCACTTATCCTCAAAATTAACTGTAAGCACAAGTTCCCCCACAAAAAGAAATAAATATATGTTAAAATAATTACATATATAAAGTATAAAAACAATCTGGAAATAACTCATTTAACAAATGAGGCACATTTTGTATCCTTCTCACACAAAATACAAATTTATCTGTGAAATTTTTGTTGTTTTACTAGCAACTGACTGGACAGCCCTGGACATTGCAGTTCCCTTCTTTCCTGCTGTTCATGAGCTAAAAGATTTGTTCATCTGAGAAGCCACACAAAGCCCATAAAATCCGATATTCTTTCTCCTCTTCCATAAAACAGAAATCTTCACTCCAACATCTTTTAGCATCCATATGCCTAAAATAGCCACAACTTCAGCACTTGGCTTTAGGCAAGACAGACACTGTAATATTCCCTGAAAGGAAGCTCCAAATCTGCGAAAATATGCAGGTGCCTTAGAATCTAAAACTCCTCTCCTGTGTTCACCACAACCTTTAGCCTGAAATAACCATTTTGTTCCTAACCAACTTCACCACTAGGAACAAACACAATGAACAAAGTTACAGCAAGATAAAAGATCAAAATAACATCAGAGTGTCTACATCAAAACCAGCATGTTGGACTGAAATAAACCACAAGCCTGCAGAATTGATGGAGCAGAGGCTTGAAAGTATCAAACGAGCCAGTAGATCTGTTTTGTGCCAACCACAGACCCTCTACTAACTTCAAGGGAAATTCTATCTATCCAGAAGGCAAAGGTGACTGAAATTTAGCTAGAATTAGCTTTTCCTCTCCTGCTATAAATGGGCTTGCACGCACAAAGTCAGGCAGATCTGCCTAAGATAATTCTTAGTGGTGAAAAGAACAGAAAATCCACAGGTAGAAAAATGACTGCCCAGAATAATCAGCTTTATTTTAAGGACACATGCACTTAGTTTTCTTCCTAGATAATGGCTATGAAGAACACTTTCATCCCTTTTTGTATAGCCATCACAATTTCCTTATTGAAACAAGGGCCACTTTTCCCAAGTGACCAGGTGGTTCTGTCCATCACTGGCCCTAGATGTCCCTACATGTTGAGCAAGTGGATAAATCTGAGGGTTTGAATCATTTAGGAATTTTATGCTAATAGAGAAAAACAAAGTACAAAGCTGAGGAAAATTACATAAGACAAATAATAAGTCTTCACTAGTGAAGATATATTTTGCCTTCAAGAGCTCCACAGCTTGCTTTTACTGCTCCCATACAGAGTATAAATTAAATGGCTTCTCTCTCTGCACTAAAAGTAAGTGGCAGCTTTCAATTCAAATATGAGACAGTAATTTTCTAGCTTAGAAAAGGGTATCACTGCCAACTTGAAACAAAAAAATGTTGCAGAGCAGGCCATTCTGGCCATTGTTCCAGAAACCATGGGGAAAATGTTGAAAATTACTCCTGAAATTCATAGTTGTATAAATTACGAATCAGCAGTGAATGCCAAAGTTGTTTAACACGAAAGTCAATTTGATCAGGAAATAAGATGTATGGTAAAACAGCCTAAATCACTACTAATCCAGTATTCTTACAAAGCCAGCAACATTCAGCGTCATCTAATCTTGAAGTATGCTTAAAGAGAAATGAAGCCCAGCACAGCTCTCCTGGCAGTCTCCAAAAGCCTTTGGAAGCTCACTTTTTGGATACTCTGCATACTCCAGCCTTGACTCCCAGCTCCCCCTACCTGATTTCCACCTCTCATCTCCCCCCTAAAACACAGACTGGTATATTTAGTCTAGTTTTACAAAGTTTTTTACAATATTCTTCAGGCCATGGAGTTAGTTGTACTGTGGTTTGAAGTCCACACTGAGAAGGAAATAAGTCTTCTTCAAAAAAATACACTAGCTAGCTAATTCAATATATTACATTTATGTAATTTTGAAGTTTACTGAAGTCTAATGCCCTGGGATTTGTGGCTGCTCTTTTAGCCAGGATACTGTAGCCCAGCATTACATACTCCTGCTAATGTACAGATTATTGTATTAAATCCTACACCACATTGCAAGATAATTCATCACAAAACTACTGGGAATCACATAGGCAGGAGGTGAGCATTCCCTGATGTGATAGATTTTCATTACAAGCATTGACATCTGAGCCACATTGAAGATTTGAAGATATCCTAAAGAATTATTTCTGCTTAAGTGCTACCACAGAAATAACCCTAATTTCAGAAAAAAATAATTTCTCTTCAGCTTCATTGCACAAGACATATTTCCTTATATAGTGGCCAAAGCTGAAATCTAGAAATGCTGGAATGAAAATATAGAAATCCCTCTAGGACAGCAATCTGTCTGTAATTCAGAAGGGCCAGTATGGCACAACATTATGTATCTGCCTATTTCAACCATTGCCTTAACGCATCCATGAAGAGAATACAAAAATGGAAGGGAAACGATAAGGTGGGTAGCTGTCCCTGGCTGTGTGTTCTTCTCTCCAGCACACAGAAAGAACAGAGAAACAAGATCCAAGAGTTAATCATGTTGGTGTGTTCACTCAGAGCAGGTAGTGAGGCATTTTCCCAAAGGAAGTTTAATCTGATATATTTTCTGTTTGTAGTAACACTAATTATTTTCCAGTAATTTTAGTTGACTAGATATAAATCTGTTTTTCAGCTCAGTTTGACATAAAGAGAAATAGAAGAGTTGGAAGAGAAGCTTTCAAGGCAAGCCCAGTAAAAACAGACTGTACAGAAATGTTTATTGTCTGAATTGTTAAGCTTTTGGCACAATTGTTATAAGCCAACTGTGAACGTTAGCCTTGCATTCAGCAACCAAAAAGGATTAAGGAAGATTGTAGGCCCCCCCTTACAATGAAGTTAAGTAATAAGCTATGTTGTATTTCATTATTTTTGTATTTTTTTTTCTCCAAGTTTTTCTTAAAAGAAATTTCCACTCAGGTCAATTATCATGTTTAACTTTCCCTATAAATATGAAAATTATTTCCCATCAATGACTCTTCAGCAATTTAAATTGTGAGAACATTCTTTTTGAAAGGAAATTTTTATCTACTTTTTTACTACCTTTTTGCCACTTTCTTACTATTTCCTTATCAGGCTCTCTGGCATCAGTGCTTTGCCATATCATAAAGCTTGTTGCTGGTTTTGTTAGGAGTAGCAGTAATGTACTCTCTGAACAAGGACAAGACAATTACAGACACTCACTATGTACATACATAATGAAAAGATAGTCTCTCCTAAGATTTTCAGTCAATGGCATTCAGCATGACTTACAGGACAGTCTTCATATGAGAAGCCTATCCAGCAGATACAACTTCATGTGTATGTTCTCGTACTTTGGCTGTGTGATGAGGAAGAAGCAAAGACATTCCTCAGAAACAAACTAGCAATGCACGCATCCCCAGAACATATTTCACCTGTGCTGCCCATGTTTCTGAGGCTCTTCATAAAGGTGATATTAAGAGATTTGGAAGACTGCATCACCTTTTGTCATTCAGTTACAGAACTATGGGGGTGCCACAGTTAAGACCACTCAATGGATGCACATTCATCCACTTTACAGTGAGGGACTTTAGTACCTCCAAGAAAGTAGCTGGAAGCAAGATGTCAGAATCATTCAAAATACCAGAAGGGCAATGACTAGACAGGTCTCTGCAGAAAAGGATCCTGGCATTGTTACAGATCACAAAATGAACATGAATCACTGATGCTGTCTGTTCCAAAAACTGCCAAAACCAGACTGTCGTACTTGGGTATAAAAACAAGAGTGCACTCAACAAGACATCTTAGAGTAACCCCCTCCTTTCCTAACTCAGAAAGCCTCCAGCTAGAATACTGATTGTGGGCTTGGGCACCACATTTCAGGAAAGACTGGAGCAGAAAACTGGAGTGAACAGGGATTTGGCACCTGTGGGATACATGAAAGGAGACTGGCCTAAAGAAAAGAAGACAGATAAAAGCTGTAGCAGCCAGGTGGGCAAGAGGCTGCTTTCAAGACAAATAAAATAAAACTCTCTGTGCACTTACTAGACATCAGAAATGATAATAGGCTTAAACTGAAAAAAAAAAAAAAATTAGAGATTAGATCTTAGGAAACTGTTAAAAATAATTAAACATTAAATAAATAAGCAGAGGAAGTAATGAAATCTTCAACCTTGAAAGGCTTTAAGATGATATGTTAACATCTCCTCTTGATGAAGGGATGATAACCTCTTAAGTTTCTTCTGACCACAAGATATCATGATCCAGCCTATTCCTCATCTCTGCCTGGACTGCTCTCAGGAGACAGGGATTAGCAGAGAGCAGACTGAATAGGTTGTATAAATCACATATAAAACCCTGCCTCTAATAAATCCAATAATATCATGTCTTTGCCCATTTCTGTGAGGCTCTCCAGAGAGAAGGCAGAAGGAAGAAGGTAGTGGACTGAGTGAATTGTTCTAGAGGAGAAAGCCAAACCTTCAAATGACAAACCGGTCATTGAATGACAAAACTCAGTTTAAAATCTATCAGCATAGCAAAGTACCAAATTGTATTTGATGTCTTCTAACAAAATATTGTGTGGTAAGGTTTACAGCACTGGTGAGACAGTAGGAGTGGAGTTCTTCACTACTAGGAAGAATAAAATAGTGAAGAACACAAAGAATGCATCACAAACAGAACACAAAGCTTCACATTTTCACTGCTCTGATGGCATGCTCCAATTTATGGAGAAGATACATAATGATCTTTTTGCAGAAGGATAATGCATCACAAAAAAACAGGAAGTTCAGCAGAGCTCTAACTGCTACTGTGGCACTTATTGCAGGCTGATTTTCCTTCAATCAAGGTTATTTCCATCACTTTTTAAAGACAAAGAATTAGAAAAGAATTGGGTTAGTTTGTTTTCCGTCTTATTTGCTTGCATCAAACTTAAAGAGCTGCTTTAAGGCCTTCTTTTATGATGGTATTTTAAACTCAGGTTTGTTTCCTATATATAACCTTGAGTAAACTGTCCAGCAGCCAATAATCAATATACCAGACAAAACCAGAAGGTTACCAGAAGTTAACAAAAATTTCCCCCAACACATAGATCTGCTATTGTTACTAAATCAGATTTTTCTGTATATATTCAGCTCTAACAGAAAAGAGCGAGACTGAACAAGAAAAAACTCCAGATATTTTCTCACCTAATAAAGAAAAGAATGTGCTCCTGAACATGAGCTAAATTAAATTGAAACAAATCTTAATCACGAAGGCTGCTGCTGAACAGTGAGGGGAGATAGGGTCAGGTTCACACAAGAAGTCATCTATTTAGTTATACAGCTTCCATTCACACAGTAAGGGCATCATTAAATGTAAGAATGAATATCGATGTTAACTTGAATGAGTGATGAAAAATTTGAATCTAGTATTTAAACTGAGTTCCCTTTTTTAAAGAATGATGTATGGAGTAATTTAAATGAGAGGAAATAAATGGGAGCAGATAAATCCAGTAAGCTACAACAATGTCCTAAACGCTGATTTCACTTCAGTAATCAGTGAGAAGCACTAAATATTTCTGTGACACATGCCACATCAGTCCACGGTACATCTGCACAAATCTTTTAATGTTATGTCACCTACTCTAATGTATCCCCAAAAGCCATGCTTCCTAAGCAGCTCCCTGCTATTATTTGATGCAAATGTGCGACCCTTCAGCAAGGTGCCTAGTGAATATGCTTCCAACACAATACCTGCTGGAGTCTGGTTATAAACTCAAAGTGTGGGCTGGAGGTGTAGAAGGAAAATCGGCAATCAAACCCATCAGAACTGAGAGTGGATGGGATGGGTAGAAAATGAAGAGCATCTGACCTTAGGCAAGCTGCTGCATAGCATCATGGGGTGTGAGACACATTGCTATTTCACTACTGTGGAAGAATAACCCCTACCATTCTGTGATTCTGTGAACATCTCTACATGGGGACAGGGAAGCATGAAAGCAAAAATGCAAGGATGAATAATAATACAAATTCAATTTATCTCCTGTTATTTTATGAATACTTCTGTTTTATATCTGGGAACCACAGATGCTTCTCTTAAGTCAAGCTATCCACAAAGTCAGAACAGGAATAAGAGAGGTTAGATAGTGCCCGCTATTTTCTTGAGTCTGGAAAAGGTGGACATCCTATTAGTTTCTTTGCAAAATACTAAGAGACTATTTACCCTCCAAATGATGAACAATATAGATGCTCTCACTTCCATAAAGCTGAATATTTTTATAACTATTTATGAGACACACAATTCATAAAAACATCTCTATTACACACACACTTGCCAATTTGTACAGAGTAGTTAAAATGTGTCAGTACATACTAGTTAGACATGATGATATTTCAAACAGATACACAAATATTTTGGAGGCAAAGGATAAACAAAGGATAAACAGAAAAACACGTTGGAAACCTAGTGAATTTCCATTCTGAACCCTGAAACTCAAGAGATCTTGGTTTGAAAACCATAGAAACTCCACCAGTTTCATACATACTTCTCTGGTGTTCCAAAAACACATGTGTAACTGGCTGCTTTCATTATTCTGTGTGTGCATATATATATATGTGTGTATATATGTACACACATATATACAGGAAGTATAGGAAGGAAGACAGACAGATGTGTAAAGTTTCTATATTTATTCATATCAGGAAATGCAAATTCATTAACTGCTCTTTAATCATCTTGAATCTTGAAAAGACATCAGACATCTCATGAAGTATCAGTCAGAGAGAAGAGACATCAAGATCCCTTTCTACATATTATTTAACCAAACACAAGGAATACTTAAAAAGATATGTATATCTACTCAAACACACAGAATTTTCACCTGCGTGTAGGCTTATTGATAAATTTTGTCTAGGTTGAGATGTGAAACACACTTTCATTTATTTTGGCTTGAAAACTACTTACATTTAACATCATGTCAAAACAAAAAAAGCCAGATGAAAAGATTGATATGTAACAAGGACAAAAGGAAATAAAAAATGAGGACAATAGCAAATTCACAGTCACATACATATCACCCACTTTAAGTAAAAATGGAGAGCAGGATGCTACTTCCCAAAGAGGTTTTCAAGCAAAGCCAGAAGGGTAATTAGAAAGTTCATCAGTTCATAAAGACAGCTAAATACAGTTTGTGTGTATTAGTCATAAGTTACCATCTTGTCTTCCAAAAAATATGGCTTTAAATTTTCCATTTCTCAGTAATCAATAAACACGCCAAATGGTTCATACTGTATACATCTGATGAACACCAGTCTAATTTGCAAATCATAACCTAGAACACTAGTAAGTCAAACTTGATGAAATTCAAGTGGAACAGACAAACCTCTTCTGGTTTTATTTACCTGAAGCTACTTAAATGAAATATTTACTATCATGTCTGCAGACTAATTAGAGAGCTTTCTCTTCTGTTCAGTAGTCAATGGACTGTTAAAATGAGGACGATGCAGCTTCACCTCAGTGCTCCAGCACCCTACTACTGCAACAGGGTGAGACTTCATGGGCTTCAGGAGAGATGGAATTTCCTGGCAGTCCTTAAAATGCCCTGGAAATAAACAGACTACTTTCTCTGGTGTGATGACTACCGGGAGTTTTGGGGCAAGCAATATTCCAGCCTCCTTTCTTTCTTCCATCCAGTGCTGCAAACTGTGGGCATTCTGTGGGACAAAATCTGCTACAGAGATACCACAGAAAAATGACATTAAGTACAAAGCCACATTTTAAAGCTAACAGGAAAACCTGTGTGTGGCTAGTTTTGTGAGATGTTGGATACAAAACATATCAACATTTCAAGGGTCCTCTGCATTAATTTAAAATCCTTCCTGCCCTTCAACTGTGTCCTGTCCCCTCCAGCGCAGCTTTCTACTTTTGGAACAGTTTTCATAGAATTGTAGAATGGTACGGGTTGGAAGGGACCTTTAGAGATCTACCCCTTTCAGCTGTAGAATGTTCCTCCTTTTGTCAATGTGTATTCAAAATTGCTCTTCAGCTTCATTTACAATCCACAGACTATTGCTGTGTCCTACTCATTTCTTTTTGTTTCTAAGACAAAGACAGGATTATAAAAACACAATTAAAGCAGCAGAAATATTATAAGAATTTGAAGATATGGGCTCCATTAAGTCTTATATGTACAAACATTTTCATTAATGAAAATAGGCTTCAGAACAATTTTACTCATTTTCACTTAATTGCTGGCTAATGGGGTCTCTTAGTGTGTCACTGTGTGTGTTCTGAAGTTTCTTTCTATGGAAAAGATAACACAATATTCTGAATTATCTCAGATAAGCTCTCAGGACTGACCACAAGAGACATCTTCTCAAGGTAGTGTATGACTTTTTGCAGTACAATGACTTGAACAAGTGCCATGAAAATTCCCATTTACTGCCATTATTTACCACCAATTTTATGGCCAATTTCAATGCCTATTACAGCTCTCTAGTACTTTACCACAGTACAAACCCTGTTCTTAGAAAGATGAGGGCAGAGGGAAAGAGGAAATACTCAGCTTGTAAAGGTCACTAAGTGAGCAGAATAAGGGAACTCATGGAAGACTTATTGCAATGATTAAATACCTATTATCCAGTCAGATATACTCTGCAAACATCTTATTAAGGCTTTTTAATTATCTTGCTTGAGCTTATCTATCCACAGACTTTCTCTTACGTACAAATATAAACCATTTTTCTACAGGTAAGAAGGAAAAACTGACAACAGTAACCAACATTTTTAAAGCACCTTTCTATATTGATATTATGTACATGATACTCTGCTAACAACATTGTTCTTAGGGCGAATCCCATGCTTCAGAAGAAGCTGTGAGGATAATCAAATAAAGAATAATTTTGCAGTCACTCAGTTTTGGAGATGTATAGCAATCCTGTATATTCTCTGCTAATGTACAAGACAGCAATATCATTATAAATCTGCTAGTTACGCTCTTACAAAATGCCACTATCTATACACTTGTTTTGATAAATCTGGGTAAATGGATACCCAGAGGGTCAAAACAGTTCCTGACCCTCTGGATGCTTAGAGTGAAAGACTCAGCAGTACAGTCGGAATATGCCATCATTATTTTAGTCTCTTACAATCACTTAAATAAAAAGGGTGGGGTTTGGGTTTGTTTTTTTTTTTTTCTTCCAGAGAAAAGTCTCCCTTTTGTAATAAAATTTGCTTTTAATCAAGAAACCACAATTTTTATGCTTTAAAGGCCTCTGCTGTTTCTGACACAACCTGTTTTGAATTCAAAATGATGAGGAAGGCAATTAATTGCCATTTTTCTACATAATAATATATGTTAGGGCTCTAAGGCTTTGCCTACACTAGGGAAATTTAGATGAGTTTTTCACTATTGCTGAGACTGACTTGGCCAGGGAAGTATTAAGAATATGCAAGGTCTAATGCAGACAAACTCACCAGCCTCCAAAATTGCTATTAGCAGTTACGGCTTTCTTGGAACAGGAATAACATTCACAGGTATGAATATCTCTACATAAGTAATAAAAAAACTCATGGGTAAAGGTCATTCCTTCTTTGAAGGAAGTTTATAACAACACTACTTTTTAACCAAAAATACTGACAAAGATTGTAACCATCCTTCCTTAAGTCTTTTACTTTGTTGAGAGAATTCTGAGAATGTAATTTTTATCTCAGAATTTCTGTAGAATAAGCCCTTAAAGATGCTTTATAGAATGACTTCCTCATAATGCAAATCTGATTCTTTGGTGCCTTATCACACTTGCACAATATTTAAAAGCTACTTCTCCACCTGAACGGTGCTTTTAAATGAAACTTTTTTTATTTAAAAAATAAATCATTAAAACATTGCTGGAAGGAATATGGTTACAAATTAGGATATTGGCAGAAATCCAATGTTATTGGGAAGGTAAGATATTCACACAACACCCGCTGCCAGTGGTGATTAATTAAAAGCCGTTAGATTCCTGAAGCCCTAACATTTCATTCAATATGATTCCCATTGCAGGAATGACCTGCTTTCACTGACAAGATATTTATTCAGGCAAAAAAAAAAAAAAAAATCATCATGATAGCATAGTTCAAAGACACAAACATATAAATGTTCATGTTTTATTTACAGTCCCAGCTTCAGTCTGATGGTTTGCGTATCAGGAGAGGAGATTTCTGTCACCGCAGTATAGTTAATCAAGAAATCCACACAAATTAGATGGTAGAACTGCAAAGATCTGTGGCTAAACCCCCTGTGACTACGGAGTAACACAGAAGTAATGGAAGAGTAAACAAATGTGGGGAATGTAGAATGTGGCAACAGAAAAGATGAAGGAATTATGAAAATGTCAAGTGGCGAGGGCAAAAAACTACCTCTAATCCTTCACAAGTTTATCTGTTGCTGTGACAGATTTTGTTTGCAGCAGATGCTTCAGTTTCCTTGCAAACAGTTCAGAATTTGGCAATTACAAACGGAAGACATCCTCCCATAAACATGAAAGGTTCAAACTTATTTGCAATTTTTACATTTGTATGAAGCAATTTGAATAGTAAATTACACAAGAGAACATGCTCAACAAAGTCCAGTTCCTATGATAGGCACATAGAGAGATAAAAAGTCTTTCCCACGTCAGTCACACATCCTGCTGACACCTGCTCTCCAGATGCTGGATGAGCATCACGTTGCATACTAAATAACTACCACATTACCAATTAACGTGTTTTCACGTACATAACACATAATTAGATTTTGAGATCTTTCTATTTAATTGACAGAAATTTAGGATTAATAAGACATCATCTTTAGTAAGACAAGCCTATATGATCATCAGATTACACTGAAATCAAACCAGAATCAAGAAAAACAATTTCAAAGTATCCACTTTCTAGTTTGGGTGCTAAGGGAAAGCTAATAGGTGCCATAAGAACATAGGAATAAATGTTACCTCTAAAATTATCTGTGATGCTCTATAAAACAATTATGTATTTCTACTTTATATAAAATTGATAATATGAACCACAAGGAGCAATCTAGTATCAAGACACCCCACCTGTCTCCATCTCTCCAAGTCTATATAAAAATAAAGCACATCATCAGTGCTTTAACAACTAGGGTTTTTTTCCAAACAGTGTAGTGGGTTTTGGCTTTTGAGTCAGAGAATCTGTGTTTCTAGCAATCAGGTTGTGAATACATTCAGTTGCGCTACCCAAAGATTCAAAATCCAAATAACAAGAAGTCAAATGATGATCACATTTGTGGGAATTTGTACTGCTTTATAATCCTGCCTCTGAATAAAGTATCTAATTACTAAAGATGTTTAAAAAGCATCTTCAGCTGTTTAACTAAAGATGGTAAAAATGGTTCCTTAGTCAGAACCAAACCCAGACTATGTGGATTGGGCATTTTATACTAATTTTGTTATTTACTGCTTTGACAATTATATATTCATTTGTTTAATATAATATGATCTTAGCTTGTTTCTGAAAATCTTTGGAAGTGACCTAAATAGGCACTAAATATGGTTGGTCTTTAAACATCAGGCAAAGGGAGGAAAGGATAACTTCAGCTGTATATAACATGTTCTTCAGTCTAAGAAAATAAGTTCAATACAGCACACTGCTAAAGATTTCACAGCTGTACATCTCCTCCACTTATTGTAGATAATCTTGTTTTTAGAAGAAGAATACGAATGCTACTCCACTTTAAAAGCACATTTTGCCTTGATTCAAGTTTCCACTCAAGCTAAAAAAATGCTTTCATTTGAGTTAGCATAATAAATTTTGGATTAAACTTATTCAGACTAAGTAACTTGTATCCCCACAGAGATGAATTCAAATTGTAGACAAGGGTTCCCAAGCATTCAATGCTTATTAATTGGATTTTCTCAAGACAAGTTTTTCACCAAAGTAATTCCAGTATGAAAGTATGAAATAGATAAATAAAATATTAGACAAACTATTATCTCACACAAAGTGAGACACTCCTCTAAGACCGCACCAGATGTAAAGAAATTACTTACCTGAACTATCATCAACTCTATGGCTACTAGTTGAAGACCTATTATGGGACATTCATTTAGTAAAAAAAACTTTATGTCCGCTCCTTTACAGAACATCAGCCACAGAGATCTGTCTGCCATTTTTTTTCAAGAGAATTTTGGATAGAAAGGTCTTGTTAAAACCCTTCAGTACACAAGCACTGAGGTCCCACAGGGCTACAGCATGCTCCTTCTCCCCAAGCTTTGTCTTTGACAAGGAGAAACGATGACATTCGAGTTCACTCACTCTGGCACTTTCCTTGTCCTTCTTAGCATCCTGCATATATGTCTTGAGACTATCCCAAAGTGACAGGCCTTGAAGACTTTCAGTCTGAGGCCAAGACCCTGGTCTCCCTGCCCTGAAACAACTGGTAGATGACACTTGAGGGAAAAGTGCAATGACTTTTTGAAGCATTGGGTGGACTCAGAAAATCTGGATTCAATTCCTAGCTTTGCAAAGGATCTTCTTCATGACCCTGGGCAATTACCTGTGCCTCAGTAAAATCTTACTGCCCCATGCAAAACTGTTGAGACTATATCTGTTTACATTTGACTGATGCTGTGCTGGGGCTCTACCTCAATGTGTAGGAAGCAGGTCAGAGCTCAGGATGAGGCTTCAGAGTACAACTATGTATCACACCAATGAACAGTAGTTTCTGTCTTCTTTCACATAATCTTTTATATCTTGTGCAACCATTTCCTGTGTTTAATATTTCTATTATTAGTCTTACACGTCTATTTGCACAAAATTTGCCCCCAACATTATAGAAGAGAAAGCTATCACAGTTTTATTGATTAAGCAGGGACATCCATATTCTACTACTATTATGCCATGCAGGTTGAGAACTGACATGTTTAACTAAGTAGAAATGGAGAAGTATAGACCAAGAAAATAGGGACACAAGATGACAGTCAAATATCCTAAAATCTTCAAAGTTTCTGTTCAGTATTTTAACTTCATAATCCTTTTGCATTCAGCAAACTGGAGCTACATGTATCATGTTGAAACATATCACACAGATTTTAATATGAAGATGCAGGAAAAAAAGATACGTTCATTTTGACAAGGATACACAAAACTTTAGGTTGCATACAGAAAAGCACTCTAAGCAACAATTAATAAACATTTGTCTAATGAAGGGGCTTCTTCTAGTAGTAGAATGAGACCTCCAGGCCTAATTAGCAAATATTAATCTGCTTTAATTAATCACCCTTAAGAAAAATCATTATAGAAAATAATGGCTTAGAAAAAGTAATGTAAATACTATCTGCAGACTGTACAAAAGATTTTTTGTTAATCATATGCTGCTGACAATTCATCAAATTTAACAAGGTAGAGCGAAAGAACTGACCTCCCGAGGACAGATGATTCTCTTGGGACGCGGTGCCTCTTGTTGCAATTGATACACTGTCAAACCCAAAAATGTACAGATCATTAGAAGACAGTAACATACACAAACTTTTATTCAGATGAGTCTCTTTAGCCAGAGGCTGCAGAGAAAAATGCAAATTTAAAGAAAAGAGCAGCAAATGGAGCAGGTATTACAGTGTATCTAAGCAATTTATCTGAAAATTTGTTGTTGACCTGCAAACTAACTAAAGTGATTGTTGGCTTAAATTTCAGAAATATTATCTCCCTTTATACTTGTTATTAGGTTTCTATACCAGCAGAGCGTATCTAGGAGTTATTAAGTGTATTTCAGGATAAAATCTCACTTTTGCACGTCTCATGCTATAACAACTCAACAGCAGATTGCTTACCAGTAAAACCATTGGGTTTTTTTCTTATAGGCCAAGAAAAAGTTCAGCATGTTTGAAAGAGTTCACCACAGTCTCATAACATACTTTTAGATTTGCCGGCAATTACTGACAAGCAAGCAAACATTCCTCTCAGCGCAATTATGCCCTATTCAAACGGCCCTGGATCAATTTAGTGAATCATCTGAGGGCTGGAGGAGAGAGACTTGAGGCTAGGGGTAGTTGCTCCCAGCCTCTTCACTGCATGTATTTAATGAGATCCTCTCCTTCCTTTCCACTTCAGAGTTGTGAGAAGAAGCTGACATGCAATGACAGTAATCAATTCCAGCACAGACAGACTGTCTCTCCCTAACTCCAGTAAAAATCCCAGAGG
This sequence comes from Urocolius indicus, assembly GCA_013401255.1. Taxonomy (NCBI): domain Eukaryota; kingdom Metazoa; phylum Chordata; class Aves; order Coliiformes; family Coliidae; genus Urocolius; species Urocolius indicus. Next base: position 67,010 of record WBNH01001598.1, on the reverse strand, counting down.
TCTGGATTGCTTCCCTCGAGAAAGGCCTTCTGTATGCTGCCCTTCTTGTGTTTGGAAAAATCATGTTGTGTCTATGAATTTTTTTAAAAGATCGACTGTCTAGAACAGGGTTCTTTATAATGCTTGTGAAACTCTGAATTATGCCTTGAATGATGGTAGATTATGGATGAATATAAATGCCTGTAGGTTTCATAAACACTGAAGCCCTGATGCAGAAAGTGGATTGAAATGGTAGATGTTACTCTTCAGCACCTTCTCCCACTTTCTGCACTTTCTCCTTAAATAGGGCTAGGAGAAATGAAATCTGAGAACTGGGAAGCCTTTGGCTTGCCCCCAGGTTTGTTGCTCAGGGGTTGCAAAAGCCTTTGAGGCTTCAGTTATCTGCTAATATCAAAGTGGAAAACCATCCAAAACATCTTTCCAAACCAACTTTCATTCCTGGTTCCTTGGAGTGGAACAGAAAGAGAGTTCATGATTTCTTTCTTTCAGTTTTAATGCAGATGGATATGATTCGGCTCTGAATTTATATTAAGGCTTTGGATTTAACTTGCATCATTCAGTACTGCCAGATCTCCTGTTACTTTTGCACAAGATTCATAGTAACTTGTAGTCTTTCTTACCTCTTGCAACTGTGTGACTAAGGTTTACATCCTCCCTTTTAGTCTTCTGTGATCAAATGAGTTGTGTATCCAAAAGATTTGCCAAGCAAAGCATGAAAATTTTGCTTCATAAATCATATTTTTTTTTTAAAAAAAAACTTATTATTCTGGAGCCCAATATCACGATTTTGGAGTCCATTTCTGAATGTCTAAAACCAGCACAACCACTGACTCAGAAAGTTATGGATATGTAATACTAAACATATCCAAGAGGAAAATAATGATTTTTTTCTTCTCCATTACATTTTCAGTAGGAGAAGGAACTCTCAGGATTCAAAATATTGCAAGAATATGATTGCTTCACATTTAAAGTAAAATGTCTATTTGCCCAATTTATTAATTTAGATTTTAACTGAAAAATAATACTTCATAAAAGTCCTATTTTTTATAATCAAAACTGTTAAATATTAACTGATGTAGCAAATTAAAGTAGTGAGCTGTTTTTATGGTAAGCCTGATAGCCTGTCTTGTGATGTGATGCATTTATAAGAAATGGCAAATGCAAAGAGCCTTCCGAAATGACCAAAAGGATCTCTGAGGCTGATAGCACTGGAGAGGCAAGGATGGACAGAAGAGTCAGCATTTTACAAAACAAAGGAAGGAATGACTAAAAGGAAAGGGCAGATAGCTGAAAGACTTGAAAGTAAACATGAAAAAAAGGAGGCTGATAGGATACAGTGGGATGAATCAGTGGAGGGATTTGTGATAACACAAGGCAGACAAATCATCTTGACAAAATAAAGGTTGCTGTCACTCTCAGAGAAACACAGCTAATTAATCTACACAATAATCTGAACTGAGATATCTGATTTAGAAATAGATGAAAATGTAATAATTCCTACATTACTATTATTAACAGTAACAATAATAATACAACAACACTGCCTTAAATGTGCAGGATGAGAAAATGGTCCTGAGTAACAAGTATGATTGAGATCATGAATGGTAGTAATCACAGGAAACATCATGAACGGTAAGTGATTTCCTGGGAAAGAGAAAGAACTCAGATTTGGCTGTATTAGCATTAAATTGAAATACATTAAACTGACAGCAGGACAACTCAGTGGAACTACTGGAGAGAGATGCAGGATCATTAGATAGAGGGAGAGAAGACAGATTGAGAATAGAAAGAAAAGGTTGAGAACCATGACTAGCATTGTGGTAAACCACGCCAAGTAGTTCAATGCGAGACAAGCAACAGAGGAGAGAGAGATGGGCACACAGCTGCCAAGGATACCCAGAAAAGACACACAGCAAGCCAAGGGTGCAGGAGGTAAAACAACCGTGAAACTTTTAAGCAAAAAATCAGGAAAAGGCAGTATTTTACAGGCTAAGTTATTAAGGAACAGAGCAAGTGTGACCCTACCAAAAGCTGTGCTCTTCTCTAAAAATGTTCTCTCCTGTTTCTGCTTCAAATGATTGCTGTATGAAAGTCTGTTAATGGGCTATGAATACAAGTGCAATATTATGGCTAAGGTGACTTATGAAAAATGTGCCCTACAGCTAAGTTCCAATGAGCATAGACACCTCATTAACTGACCTCATTTTCAGAAACGCTGAACATCCTGCAGCTCTGCCTGATTTCAGTACATACTTTTTCCAAAGGGCTGGGTGCTCACACTGTCTGACATTGCTGAGACCCCAGTACAGTCTAGGAGATGGTAAGAAGCTCAGAAAGCACACTTACTTGCTCAAATGACAAACAAACCCTGCCTTTCTGCCTCCTTTCCTCCCCTCTACCTCTGAAAATCTTAAGCTAGAATAAGATGTGGTTAACTGAAGCAATAGAAAACCACACTTCATATAAAGTGGTAAACCACGATCGACACCTAACCCAGTCTGTTCCAGTATTTAGAAATGACAGGCAGGTTACAGACAAACCCACTGTGATCATAAAAAAAGATGGATCTTGAACATAATGATGCATTGTTTTAGCCCTGAGAAAATTAACCTTACAAAAAGAGAACTGTATGCAGAAAGAAAATATATTGTTACTACTTAGAGAACAGAAGCAGCCTGGGAGTAGTTTTTTGTTCAGTATCATACAAATGAAATGCACAGCAACAATACACACTAAATATTAGATCAAAATACAACACTAAAAAACAATGCAGTAGCTTTTAATTAGTCCTTCAACATCTTTATTGGTTTCATAATTCAGATAGCTTTCCAGCATGCACAGTATCATGATCACTTTGGAATTTACCAAGTCAACAAAACTTCATTATTGAATTTCTAGGGGAACATTTCTTTGAGATAACTAGTAAAAGAAATAGTTAGAATCTCTCTCTTTTGTTTCTGCTAGCGGACGAGTCTTGTCTCATGGGATGAATAAGGGAAATTCTACAATACACTTTAGAAAGAACTATCTAATTCCAAAACCTAATCTATCTAAGAAATAAAGGGATGAAATGCAAAAATCAACACTTAATACTTTTCTCCCAGGGAAGAGTGACTGTCACCAATTTCTTCACACTCTTTTTTTCATTCTGTGAGGTGTCTGAAACTCAAGCTTTCTCCTTTAACTCACCTACAACTAGTGTTAAGTGATGCTCCAGTGGAGAGAAAAAATTCTTATCATCACTTTTATAAAGCAGCAAACAAACAAAATACTTTCTCTCTGAGAATGGTTCATAGGGTTCTGTAGTTTTACCTCCTTGACCTCATCTCAGTCAGGTATTTATCAACGTGCCAAGCTTAAACTCTATAAGCTGTCCTATTTCTGTGGGACTACACACATGCCTAACTAAGAACTTAAGTGCCTGGCTGAAATAAAGCTTTAATTTCTACCAAAGGGCAGAACACAAGGAAACTTTGTGAGGAGCTGAAACGTGGCATCAGCTCATGCTCAGCATCTTGCCATATTGCTTCTCACCAGTGTACTGATCTTAAATAATGCAAATAAACATTGAAGTGGTGTTGACATTAGATTTGCTTAGTACATGCCAGTCTCAATAGTGGTTAAAAGGAGCATGTACATGTTGTAGCTGGAAATGAAAAATTACTACATTGTCTCAGCAGTCTAACAAATTGCCTACTTGTCACATGAGGCAGGTAAGATCACTGGTTCTGCTCGAAGAGGGCAGTGCAGCACTGCAGCAGGTTACCCACAAAGGTGGCAGAGGCATCATCCCTGAAGGACTCTGCTAGATAAAGCCATGGCTGCTCTACTCTACTCTAGACCTGACAATAGTGCATTGAGTGGGTAGATCAGCTCACCACAACTCACGCTGCCAACCCCCATGTCTGTGATTCTTATGTTCCTTTCTTTCCTACCTCAGTAATTGTAACAAGGCAAAATGTAATTTTTTATAATGTTTCTAACATACAGCAGACTACAAAAAGAAATTGTTAGACATTTATTTGTTCATCTGTTACACAGGTATAAATGCAATCAAATTCACTGCCTTGAGACTGTCAGCTGCTAGTAACTTTCCAGACTTTGGGAAAAAAGTCCCTTACTGTTAATGCAAAGTTATTTTTGTTTCTTTTCTTCTCCGTGTCCTAGGGCTATCAGAAAAAATCTGAAAAATGTTGTAATTTAACAACTCTTCATAAGCAAGTGAGGATCGTCTGTACTGGAAGTGTCCATCTTTTTCAAATACAGCTGAAACAAACTTGTACATTATGACAAAGAGTAAGGCTTGGATTCTGAAAGTTGTTCCACTTTGATCAGTATTTGCAATACTGTTTATTTGAGTACTTTATCTGCATAAAAAAAGAAAATCTGCCTTTGTTAAGAAGCTATAAAGACTGAAGCCTTGATTACTTGTCAATAAAAGGCAATGTAGTGCACCTTAATTTATTCAGGACTTAAAAAAACAAAACAAAACTGTATGCAACTATCTTAATAGTATGTTAGCAAACTTTAAAAGATACTAGCTAAAATACACTTAAAATAATCACTAAATAGACAGTAAACATAAACTGCTAGGAGTGAAATACATACACTAAGTTAAAACTGGGATGAGACAGCACAGTAGACCAATGCCTGGTGGACTAATGCTATGGTTGGACATAAACTCCACAGTTAGTTTACCAGGTTTGGATTTTTCTGAAAGAGTAAGGAAGCGTACATTATCTAACACTGCAATGAAAAACGTATGTCTGTGGCTAAGCAGTCTCAGCAATAAATCCCTGTAACCTTAAACTGGTTTCTGCGTTTTGGAGCTGAGTAGCTTTTTCCAAAGTCATCCATGCATACACTTCAGATGCTGAGACCACGACTTTGTCATTACCACAATATTGGCATCCTACACGTATCTGAATAGGAAATTATATATTCATATTCTATTGGTTCATTCTGGGTTTTTATTTTTAATTAAAAAGAAGAAAAGTTTAAAAAAAGTAAGTAAAGCCATGTGCTTATTTGCTGACTTTTTAATGAAAATTGCCTGCAAAAAAAACCCCAAAAACCATCTGCCATTTCAAATCCTGATCTCATCAGAGTTAACGGGAGCTTTTCCGTGGAGTCTGAGTAAGCCAGGATCCTCTAAAGAAAAAATATCCACTCAAGTGTCTGCTTCTTTCCAAGTACAGCAAAGTACATTGGAATGATCCAACTCAAAATACACTCTTGCTGACTTGTAAGGAGGTAATTCTTATACATTCAAAATACTTCAATAACAACAACAACAAGAAAGTCTCTAGAAAACACTGTTCTGAGAAGCAATTTTTGTAATTAAATGGCATACTCAAATTTTGGTTGAAAATATTCCAGCCCATTCTGAGACAGAATGACATTCTCAGGTAACACAGAGGTGTGTCTTTGAAGTCAGCAAGGTAGTTTCACGTACACACAAATGAAGACAAGAAGTTTATTTCTGTCTTTAAAATTATACATGCACATGCATGTAACTACTGTGATCCTTGCCTTTTTGTAGTTCCATTTTGGTAATGGCACTGTACTGAATTTGAAGTTGCCACAATAGAAGAGACTGTCCTTTTGCTCGGGACAGTTCTGTATCTGAAAACAGCAAACACTCTCACCCTTCACAACCAAAGTTTCCATTCATTAAAGTTCCAGTAAGGGTCTAAAATAAAAATATCAAATTTAAAGGCTATACTTAATAAGGGTTTTAAAAGCCACTATTTTGTCTTAGATCTGTGCTACCTTACCAGAAAATACATTTAGAACAAAGTAGGAAGAGCATAAAAGAGGTACTTCTTCTCTACACTCTATGTAAATGATTTTTCTAAAGGCAGACAGGAAGGTTCAAAGAACTCATAATGGTGTCTCCAACTTCTAAACCAACACTTCAAAATCATCTTCTACTGCTAAGGACAAAAAATATTATCTTAAAGTGCTTTGGTGACCCATATAAAAAAAAAAAAAATAAACAAGTATACTAAAGCCTGACCTTTAGTAAAGATGTGAAGCATTAACCTCTACCTCTGGAATTCTTCCCAAAAATCTCAGATGAGAAACCATGAAACCTGGGATTTGCACACTTGTAAGAAAATCCAGAGAGCCTGACATGCATAACCCTGCTGAACTTGCTCCACAGAAACCCTCAAAAGTCCCATACAGTAATTTCCACAAGCACATCTTTTTTTTTTAAATGCAAAGAAAGGGAAAAGACATAACAGAGACACCTTGGTAAGGTACTAAGAAGTTTCTTGTATACTCACAGTATGATTTCCATATTGGAGGCTGGTATTCTTCAGCATCTAAAACAGAAGTAAAAAGGGAGAAAGAAATCAGTCAATGGCTACTAAGTCAAACTGTCAACATGCATTTTTCTGCTGAGAGACCTCGGTTTGTCTCTCATTTCTTTCCCAAGAGATGTTAGCTTATTTACAGCACAATTTCCTATGTGAGAGAAGACTATAAATGTCAACTATTTGAGGCTGCAATGTGCTTTTCACAAATTGTTCAAATGTAACAGGAATTAATTTCTTAGCAATTTGCTTATAGTACCCTGTATTTAAAAAAAATAACTAGACTGGTAACTACATTATTTCTTTACTTCATTTGGCATGCTAAATTAACAAATCACTACTGGTTTAAATCAGGCTTCTAACCTCACTATTGAGACTTTAGGATGAGCATCAATGAATAACACAAGCTTTAGTTAAAAAGGTACGCAGCTCACGCTGGACTCTCATACACAGACCCAATAGTTCAAAGGAGATTCAGTTACAGTTCTTAAGCCCACTAGAACATTAACTGGTATATTGTCCAGACACTACAACAGTAAAAATAATTTTAAAAAAAGTTAGGAAAAGGAAAGACTGCAAAACGTGCAATTGGAATCAATTATTGCCCTTATTGACTGAAGGGGCACAAAAAGAGTTTGTATCTTCTGTTAGTGCAAGAAGTATACAATGAGACCAGGTAAACTTTTGGCACGGAGAGCAGAGCCTCTGTGTTTAAAAGTGTAAGTCTGCAGAGTCTAAGCTACACAGCCACACAGCCCCACGAGCAAAAGGCTCCCAAAGCTGAGGAGCAGACAGGCCCAACTGGAAGGCATCGGGAGCTTATGGCCCCACTCCACAGGCAGGTTTCTGGCTCTCTGCAACAAAGGCTGTTGCTTCAACCTACAGAAATCCCAGCAGAGGCCAAGCTTGTGCAGGAGTTAAGTAAGTTACCATCGTCAGCCACAAAGGGTGGGGTGTCTGGTACCAGTTTGGCTATAAAGTGCCATGTTGCTAAACACTTTGAAAAGGCATTTACAGGAGTATGTCATTAACCTCCTAATACTGTGCAAGTTAATTAAGGTGTTTGGTATTTACTAAACTTTTACTTAAGTTATGCTAATGTAATTCAATTATAGTTGCATAGTTCATGTTCCTTGTCTATTTATATACACACAACCACTTTAAATATATCCCTGCAGAAGTCTGTTTAGTAGAAATGTTAGTCATTAACTACCATCTGCCATTTTTAACACTATTGTTTTAAAAAAAAGATAAATTTATCAATGTTCATAGTTACTGTCTGGAATAATATCCTGTGACAATCTGCAGATACATTGATCAGGAAACCCATTCCATTCCAATTTCAACTGTATCCACTTCACAATTTTAGCAAATTTCAAACTCCCAGACTGATAGAGTTATACAGTGCTGTGGCAATCCAAGAGTAATTACCTTGCAAGTTCATTATACAGAAGGATTATTTTAAATTATATGAAGCTGTTCATGAGATCAGTGAAATTTATTCATGCAAGAGCTAATTTTTTCTCTGCTCACATTATAATGGTAATATTATTTTTCTCCTATACATCTGTTGCTCCACATACAGTTTACCCTAACACCATAATACTGTGTATTAAATTCCTCAGTCATATTTCTGAACTACTGCAAGAGAATGTCTGAATTTGCTTGTTTCCTACATATATATTTCAAAACATTCAGAAACATTAAGATAGTGCAAATATCTGATTACCTACACTTGTAACTTCAGGAAAAGAAGTAACAGTGGGAGAAACAATGAAAAACCAATGAACATAATTTGCTGCTTTAGTCTTGCAAGTTAATTAGAAAGTACACAGTAAATTGAACAATGAAAACTGATCTACAACTGGTCATAAAATCTTTCATTAGCTCGAGACAGGCCGATGGTGTGGAAACACTGCAGCCTAGGTAGTAACAATCATCCAGGAGATAGTCATAAAACAAAACTCACAATGATTACATTAGATTTGTCACAGTTATGAATCTGTCAGCCCAGGAAAGAGTGGACAGAACCATTCCTCAGTGGATAAAATATCTCATAAGGGAAGCACATTCAGAAGAAAAGAATGGGCTATTAGCTCCACATTTGCCCTCACAAGGCAGTGCAACATCCTCTTTGATCTCTTCAGCTGATAAAACGTCCCTAAATCACAGGGAACAAAAGTACATAGAGGTAATAGTATTAATACTCTTTATTGTCAAGCTATCATGCATGACATTTGATGGCATCACTCGTAAGGAAATAAAAAACAGTGTTTAAATGCAACTTGGAGACAGTGGTCATGCTTAAGGATCAAGATGTTTAATGGAGGCCAGATATAGACCTTTTGCCCCCTTTGTGGAAGAAGACCACTAGGCCACTGTCTAGACATGGGTCAGGTAAAAGCTGAAGATGCCATTCTACAGTTTGTTGTGTGGAAATTAGCCTCAGGACAGTAACTACCATATCTGATTCACCAGAGAAATAGATTGTAAGATAGTCTTAGGACACCTATCCTGGATGATCCTATATTAGAGTGAACTTTGGCTCTTTTTAAGTCAGGGGTTGAATGTGACAAACCCTGCTGGAGCAGACCAGATTACTACTGTTTGCCCTTTTTGATGTTTCTGGTTTTTTTGTTGTTGTTGTTGTTCTTACATCTCTTTTATTATAAGGTAACCTACTCATTAAATTGTGCCCCACTCTTTATCACTAGACTTGATAAAGCAGGTTCTCAGATATTTGGGTAGTCAGCTCAGTTACTATATGGTACAGCTTCTGCCTTCAGTTCTGCTCATGGTACTGGCCTCAGCAAGGAGCACATACCTCAGTCTGGATCTTCTTAGCAAAATCAATCAATCAAACACCAATCAAAAGATCAGATTTGGCACAAATGATAAGTGCCAAGTGTTGATCTCTCATTAAATGACATCTCTTATACAAACTTTGATCATAATGCCTATCAAAACTGTGATTGGCAGCAGAGCAAAAAGGGTTAACTGCAGTACTCTTAGGTGATAAGACAGGGTCTCTCCTATTGCTATTTTTAAAAAGCTCACACTTTTGACAGTGACTTCTTGTCTAAATTCAGAAACTGAAGCAGCTAAGGTTGAAAATAGTTGTCATGGGAAGAAACTCAGTGCACAAGATGAGTATAGGTTCTGAAAAACTCATAAAATGTGCAAGGCCAGCTATGATACACTTTTCTGAGTCTAGACAGACTCACTATAAAAGAATTACAGAATGTCCAGTTTACGTCTCTTTTATTATTTGAAGTCTTAGCAATACTGTATCAGAAATGACCTTAGCAGACCTAGAAAACCTAAGGAACATTAACTGGAAATACTAGAACTGGTCAAAGGCATTAGAGACTTCCACAAATAATATTACAGGCAATACTGTTAACTAAAAGCTTTGAAACATACCAGTTGAGAAGCTTAATATTTATTAGATTTCAAAAAGTAACTTGAAGTTAGTTGCATGCTAAACAGGCAAAAGAAAGGATGAATGCTGACTTCTGGGAAATATTACAGCTACCAGAAGGCTTCTCACTGCATGCATAATTGATATGAAAAGATAAGGGAGAAAATTGTCAAAGCAAAAATAGTATTACAGAATTGGAAAAGAGGAGTAAGGAAATGCAGGTTAGTTCTTCACTTTATTTACTTTACTCTTCACAGAGTAGAGAAGATGAAAAGCACCTTAGGAAGAAATTATTTTTATAAAGCTGATGAAGCACTGCAAAGCTGAGTAAGTGTAAAAAGATCACAGTGAAGAGAGTACTGAAAAGCTGGCAAAGATTTATGCAGCCAGAGAAAAAGTAAAGCTACATTTTTAAGAAATGTGAAGAAAGAAGACTATTTCTGTAAATAATGGGTGGTAAATTGTTAATACATAACGTAGTTTTCAGCAGTTCCTCACAAATGAGCTTATTTCAATTATACAGCAAGTAAAGTTCTCTATGGACTTCAAACCTTGTTCTTCAAAGAGCCTAGCTCTGTAACAAAGGTGACATCTTTCTTGATGTAGTTGTGAAAATCACTAGAGTGACTGAATTTCTTTTTACTACTTACTAGTACTTTATGACAATGATGATGTAATGCCAACGCTTGTGGTTTTCTGTTACCAGCACTGGGACTGATCTAGCTAAAGCAGGTCTAATGAGATACTGGCTACGCTGAAACATTGTTTTTTCTGACTAACGAAACTAGTAATGCACTGGAAAGAGGAAACTGTTTTACAGGAAAGAACATAAATTAAATCACAAGAATCAAATATTTCTAACTGGCCTTTTTAGTTATATGAGGAACAGTAATAAATGTCCATACTGTAGCTATACACAATGCTCAGTTCTAGATACTCTAAAAAGAATTAATGATTCTTATGCCAGTAAAGAGTTATGCAGACTAGTAGAGGGACAGCTACCAAAGGGGGACCGTCATTTTTGCTAATTTCTTCATAGCCACTGTGAAATAGAAGATTTTTTTTTTGCCTTTGTCCTTACTAAAGGATTGTAAGAAATATTCTTCAGATCACCTTGGAAGAACTGCCTCGGCCTGGATTTTCTGCTACCATTGTCTGAAGTTCATACTTCCTTTCCAAGAACAAATAACTTTAAAACTATGACGTATGTGTGCAAGAAAAGACACTTGTGTGTGAGAAAGAGCCAACTGGGAAGACACTGGCTTACTGGCAGCATGCAGATAAATGATTCACTGGACAAACAAGTCTAGTAGCTAGTTTTTTCATCTTCTAGTGTTATATTCAGGATGAAGACAAATAATTTTTAGTATTTTAATGTCTTCTGTATATTTACTTCAAAGAGATTTTTCACAGTTTACCATATACACCTTCATATCTATAGCTTTGTTTCTAAAACATTGAGTTAGCATATATTATTAAATACTTTTTCTTCTTTTTAGATATGTAAATATATTTAGAACAATAACATATAACTGTTGAGTAAAAGGCTATGTGAAATATGATCAGTGTTTATACTCTTTAGGCACATATATTCTTTTTATCTTTTTCTTCATACAGCCAGAAATATATTACACAATTGACTATAATGGGGATGGACATCATAGAGAGGATGAGGTTGTAAGGCACCTCTGGAAGCCATCCGGTACAACTTCCCTGCTGAAACAGGACCACCTACAGCCAGTTGCCCAGGATGATATTCAGATCGCTTTGTGTAGAGACATCAAAACCTCCTCAGGCAATCTGTGCCAGTGGTTGATCACCCTCACAGTGAAAAAGTATTTCCTAATGATCAAACAGAGCCTCACGTTTCATTTTTGTGCTTGCTGCCATTGGTCACATCACTGGGCAATGCTAAAAAGAGCCTGGCTTCAACTGCTTTGCATCTTCCCTTCAGATACTTATACACTTTGCTAAGATTGCCCCAAGCCTTCACTTCTCCAGCCTGAACAGTCCCAGCTCTCTCATCCTTTCCTCATAGGAGAGATGCTCCAATCCCTGCATCACCTTGTGGGCCCTCTGTAGGACTCTCACCAGCATGTCCATATGTCTCTTGTACTGGAGAGCCCAGAACTGAACACACACCACTCCAGGTACAATCTCACCAAGTCCTGAGTGGAGAAGAATAACATCCGTCCTCTTGCTGACAATACTCCTCCTAATGCAGCCCAGGATACTATCAGCTGTCTCTGAGGGAAGGGCACATTGCTGGCTCATTTTCAGCTTGTTATCCATCAGGATCCCAGGTCCTTTTCAATCAAGCTGTTTTCAAGCCAAGCCCTTCTCAGTATATTTTGGTGGATGGAGATTAGAGTGATAAGGAAGATTTTTTGATACGGTCATTTCTTTTTGAACACATAAAACATCACTGCATTATTTATTTTCCACTCTGTGCTTAAAACTTACCAATTCTAAAAGCTCACTTTCATCTTATCTAAACACCTAATGGCTAATCTTGTGGATGGTAAAGGCTATTTTCATTTATTTTGCCCCCTCATCAATTAACATATGTGTACACAACTATCTGACATTGCAGTCATTTTGCAATGTTTGATTGTCATTTGGCATATACCTTTGGATGTTATGATTACTTCTATTACATGCAGTAACTGTCCATACAGGCACATCCGACTACACTCTGAGAAAGAACATTCTTATTTTTTAAGTTGCAAATAATCACATTGTCAGATGAGCACCTCTCGAACTCCTGAGAAGTCACTGTTCCTTTGAAGAGAAAAATTAATTCTCTTGCAGTTAGTAATTAGTGATGTAGCAGTTCAAAACATTTCAATGTGTCAAAATCTCTGTTTAATGTTTCATTCAGAATGCACAGTTGCCCATGGAGGAGCCAGTAGTTGCCAGTTTTATTGCTGAACTTTCTCATCATCAGTACATGGACAGCTAAAATATGGGATGAGACTTCAGCTTTTGTTTTAATGAGACACTTTAACTTTCAGCATAAGGTACAGAAAGAGAAATGATCAAATTGTTTATTTGCAACACAGTTTATAATTGGTGTATTATTTCAGATGATGAGTGCCTCCCACTGCACTGATCTCTTTTTTAATATAAAATCAGCAATAGTGTACAATTTAAAATGTCAAAAAAGGGCTCACAAAAGGGGTGGAGTTTTCTCTTGCACAGCAATTAAGCTGAAACAGTAAGATTTTCAAAACTACGATATAAATTGACAGCTATTTCATGTCTTTTCCTTTTGCCTACCATACATTTACTATTAGAAGCCACCACTGTAAAAGTAGTTCATTTAGTCCATTATACAAATCAGAGTCTTTCCAAATTGTTCTCTCCTGGTTATCAGATTTCAAAACATCATCTTTTCACTGTCAGACAGGTGACCAGTCCATGGATAATGTTGTTTAATGTACATGTCTGTTTTACTAAAATGCAGATGAAAGACTACACAAATTGGTAAATTTAATAATTTAGAAGAGTTAAAGTATCAAGTAAAATACCACTGTGAAATTATTGAGTTATTGAGTGTTGTTCAGCCATCTACGACCATCCAATTGGAGCAATATTCCATTTAATTAAAAAAAAAACTTTTAATTTTGTGCAGATTTATAGAGAATTAAAAACATTGAAAACGACATTCAAAATTTGTAAATGGAGAGAAGGAATAAGCAAGGTGCTCAATAGAACAGAAGTTGCTGAAAGGGGGTTGTAGTGAGGTGGGAGACAATCTCTTCCCTCCAGTAATGACTGATAGGACACAAGGAAATGGGCTCAAGTTGCTCCAGGGGAAGTTTGGATTAGACATTAGGAAGAATTTCTTCACTGAGAGGGTTATTAAGCGTTGGAAGGGGCTTCTCAGGGAGGTGGTAGAGTCACCATACCCTGGAGATACTGAAAAGATGTATAGATGAGGTTCTGAAGGATATGGCTTAGTTTAGTGATCGGCTTGGCAGTGTGAGGTGAGTGGTTTGGCTTCATGATCTTAAAGGCCTTTTCCAATCGTAACAATTCTATGAGTCTATGACATGTATGGTTAAGTGTAAAAGGAGTGGTTATTTTTACAATTCTCATTTTAGAAGTCTTTTTAGTAGACTAGCCTTTCTTAGGTCTACTGTGTAGGGCCCAAGAAATAGAATTAAACAGGTTCTTCTAGAGAGCAAATCCAGGAATCCACCATGAGTCTAAGTAAGCTGATGCAAATATTCCCAATGATTTAAATTTTTCCTAGGAAACCTGTAAAATTTAAGAATGCAGAGGTGTATTCACACTGCCTAATCTTAGGCATGTAAGTACTTTTTAATGCTGCATCACACTGGATCTATTTGACCTTGGACGGCATTTAAGTGCCTCCACAATTTAGGTGCTCTGAAACGTTTTGTTCACAGCAACAAGGAAGAATTTCCTCATGCAAGTCATTGAAGATCTGAGTCTAAAAACTGGAAAGGCAGACAATGAAAAGAATCTCAAAATATTCATGCCTAATTGCCAAAAATCTGTTTAGTTAATAGCTGCCATTAAATTTAATCTGGTCACTAAAAATTACACCACAATGTTTATTACCATTCTGTTTTAAAACTAATGCCAGTGTAATTGAAATGCAACACAATTATTTTCACATTTTCATGTTTTTCATCTATAAACCAGAGGTATCATGACATTAAAATGGTACTATCAGAGCTCTGCCTCAGAGTTTCAAATTTCTTTTGTAGGAATAAATACATGACAGAAGTTAAATCACATCACATTAGCAGACCTCTTATCTCACGCAGATATACTTTAGCTTCTAATTAATGACCAGTTAGTTCCTGGCTAAAAATCAAGACCAGATAAACAGTTGGTATACATGAGACTAGCTCTGCTGAAGTAATTTTATCACTGAGCAGAGCGTGGCAATGCATTTCCAATCATCTACTTACTGCATCATAAAAGAATCAACCCCCAAACCCCTAGCCAGTGATCCCTGGACTCGGCAAAGCAGTCCAGGCATTGTATGAAAAAAACATGTGACTGAAATAACTGCAGTAATGCAAAAAAAAAATAGCCTTAAAAGGGTCACTGTGAAGTATTTCAATTAGAGCATTTATGTTGAAGTAGTGTCAGCACATTTGCTGTTCCAGAAATGCACTCATACATTGACATGATGCCCATTTATCTGGGTTGTCAAAAGAGCCAGCACATTCTCTGAAAACTTATTAACCTTCAGCAAAATCCAAATCATTGCTTTTGGTTATGCTTTTGGTTTGCTCTGTTATTTTTTACATGTCATTTTATCATCTCTCTAAGTAAGGGTGCAAATGTCTGCTTTTCACTATTCAAGGGTATGAGGGGGTCCTAGTTCTTCAGTTCACTGTGCAGGCTGTTCAACAGCTTTTCAGAGATCATATCAATCTTCCCCATCTAGTCTCACATTTGCTCTTCTCTTGATACAAAGTCAAAAGTATTTTTAAAGGCTGAAATCGTAGACTCAGAATCAAGTGGAAACCCTGTAATCATCTCACTCAGCAAAGCCATTTGATTTAGAGAATTCCCATTGCTAACTTACAAAAATTACAAAGTGCATTGTACTCGTCAAGAGGCTGCTCCTGTACTAGGGCCATTACTGAACTCTGCAGCCTAAACACAATCTCAAACCCTGGACATCACAGATGAGAACTACTCTGCTCTCCAAAGGGTGCATAATATTCTGAAGAAGAACAAAAGTTTAGCAAATAATTAGACCTCTCTTTGGCTTCCTTCACAGGTCCTGAGATATTACTGCAATATCTGCTTCTATACATAAAAGCACAAAAATTAGGAAAAACACCACACACCTGCAAAGCATATTAGTCATTCCCACAGCTCTGTGACTAAACTCTGAATAATCAGGAGTCCTAGAATTAGAGGCAACACTGTACCTGTGCGCTTTCCCTGTTACAGAACCTTGACATTTTCCTTTTAATTACATTCTTTGGTGGACAGTTTTATCTAAGTGCAGCAATTACCTTCAAGGCCAATTCAATTCTTATTTTATGAGAAGTTAGTTCCTGCATTTTCTATTTATCGCTTTTTAAACAAATAGTTTTAATTAATCACTGACAGCTATTACACCCACATTCTCTTCAAATATATTGTACAGGTGGACAAACACTTCATGTCTTTCCTGTTTGACCACCACTTACCATTTAACTGCTCTCCCAGTGCTGCTGTTCCTGCAGTTATTAATTTGGATCTAGACAACAGAAAAATGTCTATCTTCTTAAAATTCAACTATATAATGATGTCTATGTAGACAAGATTCTAATGTCTATGTAACTACACTTCCCTTCCTGCAATCTTAGCAATGAAAGAATTACTACCAGTATTTAAAATCCCTAGAAAACTATCATGAAGTCTTTCCCTTCAGAAGAATACAGCTTGCATATTGTTTCCTTACTTAGGAGGAATTTTAATTGCCTTATGGAAGTCTGTAATTTTTCCAAGAGCTTTTTACTACAATCTGGCACTTTTACAGTTGATAACAAGTTCTTACACTATCGTATATTTGCAAAATACCTTGGATGAAACAGTATAAAATTTAAAATATACTTAAGTCTTCAATAAATTTATCAAACTAACCACAGGGCTGTACAAAATATTGCGTTGTCTGGGTATGGATCACAATTTTTCTTTGCAACTTGAAGTGTTGACTGTATTTCCCCTAGAGAAATACTGGTTGATAGCATGTCAGATGAGGTAAACTCCATATCTTTATAACATTTTCAGTGTCAAATTAAAGCAAATCCAAACTGGTGCTCATAGGGCACGTGTAGGAATGTCTTCAGTGGCAGTGCATGGCAGGACATGATTTAGCCACCTGTAATGTATAAAGGAAAATCAGACTGCAGCTGGGCTAATATCCTGATTTCCTACTTTGCAAATGTTAAAGATTAATAGAACACAAGAAGGGTATATTTAAGTGTCTTAGAACACATGAAGCTTCTTTATATGTGATAAGTAAATTGTTACTTTTACATAAGTAAATTACAAAGAAAGGAGGAAGCACAATTTTTCTCAGTCACTTTTATGAAATTGTTTTTTATCCTTGTAGAGATTACTAAGAAAATTTGTTTCTTAGCCCACTATACCCCACTTAGCTTGCAGATATACTCAGAGGACAGTAGTTAAAAGCTCATCCATCAGATCGCTGGATGATAAAATCAGTACACCAAGAAAAAAAGTCCCCTTCCTTACATTTATTTTTGAAGATACACACAAGTGCCACAATTTTGAACAAAGCTTCTAAACTCATCCCACTAAAACACTCTGTGTAAGGTCAATTAATTATGAATAAGTCTATGGTTTTGGCACAATAATATTTAATATATTTAATATATTTAATATATTACACATCAGAGGCACAGAGAAAATAATATTAATTTAAAGCTTAGCACCTATATCTGCTATAAGCTGCCACCAATTAAACAATGACCAATATTCATTATGATATGAGTAAACAAGTACACTTTCTACTGTGATTTATACTCCAAATGATAATGTTTAGATGTCCGATATCCTAAGTTTTGTCTGTGGGCCAAAATCAGTTGTTGATCCTTATGAGCCATCACAGTCTTCCCTATAAACAGCAAATGAGTCAGAATTGTTTAAAACGTGTGACATAATCACATCTTTGACAGTGAAAACCAGCTAAATGCATTGTAAAATTACAGGAGAGTGTCATCCCTGTGTCTAAGCTCACAGGGCAAGTATGGAGGTACCAGTATGCTGCCAGACCAATAGCTATGGACACAAAGAGGATGCTCTTCATCAGTTCCTTCCTAGCAATGAAACCAAGAAGAGCTTTGTTCCTCTGATAACGTACTGATCTTCATCTAACAAGGTTCATGTTCAAGTATTCCAAAGAACAAACGTGCGTCTACATGCTCAGAGGCTCAACACTGACTAATATTACTCTGAAGTACAGAGAGAGCAAAACAAATTGAAGCTTTTCCTTTGGAAAGATCTGGCAAATCTCCAAAGCAATATGATGCAATTTTTTTAAGCTAAGGGGAATGGTTGGTGCCAAGCAAGAACTGCAAGTCTTAAGAGCAACCACTGCTCTGCAGTTCTGCTCCCATCTTGGGTAAAAGATGAGCTAATGCTCTCATCTTTGACAGCATCAGAGCTAGGATGGACATTCCATCTAGTAAAGATACCAATTCAAATGAAACTTTTTTTTTAAAGGATTTTCCTGCATTTCCTATAGGTGTGTTATATCCTACTGGAAAGACTGTCAGAGCTTCTCAGATCCTCCTAGTAGCTAAACCTCTCAAAATATCGATTTCTTTGAGAATCCAGAGGCTGAGGTTATTATGTGGGTTTATTGGCAACACCACAGGTTTGAAACAAAAGACTGAGACAATGTCCTGCCCAACAAGCCACACCAAATGGAGCTGAGATTTTGCCAAGTTTTTTGCTTCACTTCATCAACATTATTTGATGCTCACAGAGGGAAAGTGAGCAACTGTGTCAGCTTCATACCCTTGGAACTATAAAAATACTCAAAAATTATAAAATGTACCTTTAGTTTAAACTTTTACTACTTGGTCTTGTTATTTTCAAGGATAGTTAAAGGTAAACCAGGCTGAAAGAGTAAATATGCCTGTATATGACAGCAGAAAATAGACTTGAGTATTAAAAAGAAACACATCCCAAAAGACAAGCACAGTGAGACTTAAATCCAATTTGTAAGATAAAAGCTAATTCAGCCATTTACTATTGCCATCTGATACCATTCACTATTGCTTGAAATTCATTAATATGCTAGTTAATGCAAGTATAGTGCATGTATACAAAATCTATTAATTTCTACATTAGGAAAATTTACTGAAAGAGGAGGAGAATAATTATAAGGCAGTCTTACCCAGCAAGGCACAGCAAACACAATGTAAACCTCAGGAAGAATAATTATCCCATGAGACTTCCACCTCCTGGGACTGCCCATTGTTGTGTTAGAGTAACAAAAAATTAACAGCTATTCAGAAAGATCTCCAGAGCAATTTTTGTCTTGGCCTGACTCGTCTTACCTTGTGATCTTTTTAGAATATTTACAAGCTTCCAACTAACTTATCAGTATTATATTTTTACAAGTGATCAATAACTTTTTCTTTTACAGCATACACTTTGCCTAAGAGACCAAACGTTGGACAAATGCTTATGCACCTTAAGTAAAAGGCTATTCAAATTTAAATAGTTTATAGAGTAATAATATTTCATTTAGCTCTGCCTAGAAAATGCTGATTGCTTGGTCAGATTAGCTGGAAATCCAAATGAGACAGAAGCAAAGCATCTTATTATCATTAAATATTCCCATTATGGCAGTATTTGGAAGCCAAAATCAGGTTTGGTGTTACATCCAACTGCTAACAAGTACAGTTTAAAAATAAAACACAGCAGTTGCTGACCTAAAAGTGCTTGCAATCATAGTGTGCAGCAAGCATTCTACAGACAAGAGGAAAAGAGGTAACAGGAGTGCTATTCGTGTCAGTCATAAGTACCAGTCACAGCATTCTCCCCTAACTATTAAGAGAATAGTTTCAGCTGAATGCAATGCAAAGACAGCTAAAACTCAGAAGGCAGCGGTGTTAAAAACAAACAAACTTTTAAGAAGCATGGATCATCATATTAACACTATAGAGATAACTTCAGCAGATTTATTATTATGTTTTGTTATGTTATGAAGCTTTCCTTATAAATGTTAAGAAAAATGGTGGAAATCAAGTTCCTTCTAAGAACATGAGAAAGAACGTCCTCAATAAATTTACATCACACTTTTATTGAAGTGACATACAACATAAATAATAAAGTTATTCTGGATCAAGGTTTTGTAGTAACTCATTTCTACTGAAGAGTGAATTATTCAAAAGCAAACTGCAGCTCATCCTGAACATATCCTTCCCTACTTAAGGTGGTGTATTTTCAAAGACATGCCTATACCCTATTGCTCTGCAGTTCTATTTTGGTGCATCATTTTATCTGATGCTAGTCAATTTACTTACACTGCTGCTGTGCAAAGTGTGGTTCAGAGTCCCCAAATGGTAAACATTTTCAATAGATAAATGCTTCTTTTCTGAAACTAATTTATTGCCTAAAAGAACCACATTTCCTCGCAGCTTCTCTCTCATTAGGATCCAAAACTCAGTTTCTACTGGAATGAGGAGGCTAGATTTGAAAGCAGTCATGTGTATCAGATGAGGTCCATGAGACACACCATTGGTGTCATTAGCCAGTAGAATTCAGGAGAACGCCAAGTTCTGCTGCAGACAATTTACGATGACATAACTGTTGGCTAAAAGGAGCTGTGAAACGTGAGCCTTCATCTAGCGACTCAAAAGCACTACCAAAAAATCATCATGAGGTGATGCTCCATGATCATTAGCTGCAAATCATGCCTCTAGAAGAAATGCACTGAAGGCATTTTTAGTATAGCAGGACAGACTAGTACAAATGCGAATCTTGAAACACTCACTTGAAAATGCTCCAATGGTTTTATCACAACGTAAGAGATGACTGATTAGATGCCAAAATGGTTTGATGCCAGCTCTGAAGAAAGCCTTTGCAGCTCTCATGATTTCTCAAAACCAGATCCATCTTTAATTTGCAATGTCCAAAGTACAGGTATCTTTCTGCATCAGTTCCAATCAGGATTTTAGAGCTGTGCCCTGACTGCTCCTGTTGTTATAATGGAAGTGTTAGCCTAGCAGGCATAATACTCTTTGCATAACCTAGACCATTGTACTACAATGCTGCACCACTTATTCTGCATCTAAATTACTATTTTTACTGTTTCCTGAGCAACAGTTGACAAATACACAGTTTACTTAAAAATTGCTACCAAATATATATTAGCTTTCAATTTATCAAAAAGCGCATGTAAGTGAGAATAAAGTAGCATAATTAGCACTAAACAAACATCTCCCAGGACTTAAAACATGAATGTAGCCTACAACTGAAACTCCCATATTCTAACTCAATAATTTTTTTTTTATATTATAGAGTGACAAACTTTGATTTATAAAACTTACAATTGCTCCATTGATTTCAGTAGAGTGGGAGTGATTTATTTCAGCTAAAGAGTTGTCCAGAATTATATATAAGCATCATGAGTCCAGAAATCCCAGTGGTGATGGTGTTAACAGCAGATGGTTCTCATGCCCCTTTTGGTAAACTCAGTACCAGTGACTGCAGTGTACTCCTCAATAAAATATCAAGAACTTATGGTAAACAGTTATAATAATTTTACTTATTACATATATACTTGTAGCCAGAGCTAGTCACTCTAAACAATCTGTTACAGGCTAGAGCTCTTACCATAGAAAGGGCATTTGATTTTTGCAATCATGTTCTCATCTACAGAACTATTCCCCTGTGGCAGAATTTACACAAACTGCTAAAGTAGTTCAGACTACTTTACGTAGTATGCTCCATCTATCCACTGGATGAACAAAGATTCTGATCACTGAAATAATTACCTAACTTGATGAAAAAAAGAAACCTGTTAAAAATCTCTTTAAAAGGTAAACTAAAAAGATACCAAACATCCCAGGCTAGATAGTAGACAGTATCAAATGTTTTTCACTTGAAATCCAGTTTATTTTCTTCATCCATAACTATTATGAAGATAATCTCATTTCAGAACTGAAACCTGAATACTTACCTGTAAGTAAAACACAGCAGCTCTGATCAAACACCAGTACTATCCAACTAGATTTAAAAATGGATGGGTTGCAGTGGATATATCCTAAGATAGCTGAAAAAGTTCTCAAAAGTCCATCTGTTTTCTGACTATGCGCATATCTATTTGCTAGCATATATGATGTCGTTTTCTCTGCCTTATACACTCATTAAGATTCAGTGTTCATTTTTACAAGTGTGATTTCTGTACTCCATCTTACACAATCACTACACTTTCTTTGATCACTTCAGGTTTCTGGGGATTTTTCATAAAAGAGTATATTGAACAATCAGCAAGTTTTCTTCCCTCTTTGCTCTGATGGCTAAAATAAATTTTGTGGGCTTATCAATTTTCTATTCAGTTTCACAGGTCCAGCTGGAGAAAAGACACATCACTGACACTGCTCAGGGACATAGCAGGAGGGAATACCCTGACATCTAGAAATGATAAAGGATGAGTTTGCTATTAAATAAGAGTACTGCAACTTCAGATATAAAGTTAATTTCTAACTCGTCCAAAGGCTTCCTGTGTTACTCTCAATCTCTGAGCTTTCCTGGGGATGGAATCACCTTTCCCAAAGCCTTCAGAATCTCAGTTCAAATCTGGCTTTTAGACATCATCATAAAACAAACCACAAATAGTTCTGCTGCCTCAAATAGCTGAGCATGTTTCAAAAACCAGTGGCTCTTTAAACTGACACAAAGCAAGGGCAGGATAAAAAGAGGAGATGGAGGTAAACAAATCCAGTCTTCAGTGAAAAGTTCAGTGGAGTAAATATTTCTAACCCAACAAAAATACCCTTGTAGTGGTGATGTGCTTTAGCTGGGGCCCAGAAATCAATGGTAGCTGTTGAGAGCATTGTTGGAGTACAGGGAAGAAAACTGCTTTTGCATTATGAGTTGAAATGAGTCTCAGGAGCTTTCCTTCAGCATTTCTAAATGAAGTTCTCCATAGCAGGCAGCAGGAGCCTGAATTCCCTCCCTCCACTCTAATTTCAGCTGTTACTCCTCCATGGTAGGCGTAAGACGCTGTACGATGTTGATATGGAAGGAAATCATGAAGGAGCTTGAGTGGCTGTTCTCTCACTTGCACATCCAAAGAAGTGATGGCTACACACCTGCCCAAAGCACAGGATGAGGTTGAGCAGGAAAGAAAGAAAGCAGGTAAGAAAACAGCCTGCCTTGCTTCCCTGCCCTGGCTGCGGCCCCTGCGAGAAAATCTGCTCGCCCCAGCAGCAGCGGCATGACACAGAACAATCTACTGGATAACATCTCCATCTACCAGCTACCCTTTAACCCACTGCTTTAATGTGGTTTCTATTCTCTCACACTGCTTTTTCCAGACAAAAAAGCCGGTCTGGTCAGACAAACCTGCTGCTGATTGTTATCCTGGTAGCTGTTTATTTCTTTATTATTTTTAGTAGGGCAATGGTGCCTCAGTGGACATCGCTGTCTCTCGGACTCACCCTGTAAATCCTTCCGCAGGCTGGACTAGCCCCATCTCACCCCACCTGCTTCTGAAGGCCTTCAGTTCTAACTGCTGAAGTGAGTATTTTCAGTCTGTATCTTCACTACATCAAATGGTTATTATCACTCTGAGCACTCATTTCATTAGCCAAACATTTCTCTATACTCTTTTAAGCTGAAACCACCACTTCTACTTAATGGAATAGCAATTAACTTGAAATATTTGGTGTTTTACTGCAATGCATCACTCGTTCACAGTCTGATACGCTAATAAAAATTGTATGCTAACATAACGTATAAAATATAATCTCTGATTTTAAACTAAACCAAAATCTATCAGCTCCAATGGTGCAATGCTGATATATCCAATGAATATTAATGTATTAACTTAGGTAGCAGAGTCTTATGCTGTCAAGGAACTAAATCTGAGTGGAGTAGACCGTATTGTGCACTGGTAAACATCTCAGTTTTTTTATTTCAATAAAATTTAAATTTTACCAAAACCTAAATGCAGCTCCAGACTGAAAAGTAAACTTGAAATAATAAAGTATTTTTTGCTACATGGCAACTCTCACACTCCATAAAATATTCCTTTAATGACCAACCTCCAACCCCACCCCAGTAAACAAATTAATTGGCAATGTTGCAAACAGAAGTCCCAAGTTCTTTCACTTCATCTAAGGCATCATTAGCAATTATAGGATATCGACAGGACAAATTATGCTCTCTACAATCCACCTCTCTCCTGCTTATGCTCTTAATCCTTACCCACCTCCACCGAAAATGCAAATCTTTACAATTATGACTGTAGGGATAATGGTACAACATCATTGCAGGAAAAATGCTCATTTACCTCAACAGTGCTTAAACTCCAAGCCTTGCACTGGCATGGATACACATAAATTAACTGCGATGTTTAAATGTTTAAGCTACTATTGAGCAACCATCACCCAAAACCAAGACAGCAAAGAGCACTGCTGGACTCCATAGAGAGCTACACCCATCCATTTCATCTGAATAAGGAAGCTGATGCAATGCAAGATGACATGAGAAAGTGATGACTGATTTAGTTCCTCATAAATAACAAAGTACTCCCTAACTGCATGAAGAAGCAGGTAAGTGCAGGAAGCAACTGAAGTACAGAGACAAAAGTTACTAGCAAAAAAAAAAAAAAAAGAAAAAAAAGAAAAAAAGAAAAATCCAAGAATAGTGGGACTGACAAAAATATCCAGGAGAAAAACCAACTCTCAAACAGCTGTACAGTTCAGGTGCATCTTCTGATTTCAAGTCATGTACTTTTTTTTTCCAATTCAAATTGGACAAGGACATGTCTATCTCATCCACTTCTAAAAGTTATTATTATACATCCAATTCCACCTCTATTCATTATTCATTTATTGTTTTGGAATTTCATCTTGCAAACAAGTGTTTATTGAAAATCTTTCGAGAAGTGCCTCTTGTGACCCTTGAGATGTCTTCTTAAAAGAAACATAATTCTGAAATACAATTGTGCAGCAGACCTTGCACACTGATGTCTCACTGAGTAAACTGACTTAAGGTCAAAGTCAACTGCTCTTTGTTACTCTCTAGTACTATAAACTAACCCAAGAATAAGTAATTTCAGCTTGAATAAGAAGTACAATTAATGAAATGGGGGACATTTGTGCTGCAATTAATGCATGACAAAACAAAAAGAGGTGCCAAATGTTTGATTTGAAAAAGCTTTCACAATATTATTTATTTATCCATTCTATTGACAAATTCTAGTTACTAATAAAATGTACTAGAAAACACATTCACTTGAACTAAATATGTGTATGAGAAAGTTAAAAGTATCAGGATATAAAAGTCACAATAACAAAAAAGTGGCAATACCAAAGGACGACCAAATGCCCATCTCACACAATATGCCATTTCCAACAAGGGCAACGACATTGTCACAGGGGAAAGATTTTAAGAGCAGGACAATGAAGCTGCAGGAGGTTTCTTTTCACATGACATGATCAGATCTACATCACACTCACTCACTCTGCAATGCTCTGGACATAAACAACCCCATGGCATACATCAGTACCTACACAGAATAACCACAGGAAAAGTTGCACATATGCATTGCTTTTTCTTAACTTTAAATTACAGAATGTAGCCAGCTGCCGTTATTTAGTCACTGAAGTAAAAAAATACACAAACTGCATACAAGTTCACTTCCTACATTTCAATTTTATGACACTTTAACTGCATTGAATTCAAAACCAGTAAACGTTGTAGCATAATTGTAAAAGTATTATGTTGAACCAGAGCAATTCTTCTGAACAACATTGCCATTTACACCATATCCTAATATAATACATATTTATAACAGAATGCCTGGTGAGATAAGTTAGTCATATTGTAAATAGCCATCAGGGATATGGAAAGTAATACTTTCTCATGACCTGCTACTTGTGTACATAAGCAAGTGACTGAAATGATGAAAAAATTAAGATGCTATCTCTAGCAGGCACTCCTTTGCCTCGGAGGGAGAGTGTCAGGAATACTGTCTGCGGATTTCCAGCTTCCCTGTGCTTTAATGAACACCCAAGCTGCAGATACACATCCTCTCCAAGAAGCTGTTCTGCTGGTTAAAAAGGCAAGAGAAGTATAAACACGTTGCCCATTCACTAGCTTAACATCAGGAAGGTCAAAGGCCAGCTACAGTTGAATTAGCCAGCTATACAAAGGGAAACAAGAACGGCTTCTGCAAGCAATGCCAGCAGCAAAAGGAAGTTCAGGGAAAACATAGGTCCAGAGATGAATGGGGTAGGCAAATCACCAACAGGCACTATGGAAAAGTTTGCTTCCAGACCTCTACATGTACCTCTACAGTTTTGGAAAGCAATGGACAGTTGACAGTGAGGAAGTAACTGGTTTGGGCCTCATCAGCAAAACTAGAAGTATTTCTTCAAATACTTGGAGCTAGATGGAATTCAAATAAGAGTGCCAAAAAACTTGGCTGATGTGATCATGTGGCCATTATCTATGAAAAAAATGCAGATGATCAGGGTAAGTCCCTAGCAGACAGAAAAATGCTGATATTATTCTTATTTTGAGAAAGGCAAGAAAAGACATCAACAGAACAACAGGCCAGTCTGCCTCACCTCTGCCCCTGTACAGGGCAGGGAGCATGTTCCTTGGAGTCAGCTGCCAGGCACATGAAGGACAAGAAGGCAATTAAAACCAGTCAACACAGGCAGACCATGCCTGATTGAGCTGACTGCTTTCTGTAACAAAATGACATGCTACGTGGATGAGGAGAGAGAGGTAGATGCAATATACCTTGAATAATTAGCATTTTTGACACTGTGACCCTCCCATACTCCTTTGGGAGTTGAGGAAGTAATGGCTAGAACAGACACTTGAAAACCGGTCAGTTGAAAACTGGTTGGTTGGACAGCCAGTCCTGAAGGGTGATAATGGCTTTACAACTGTTTTGCAGCTGGCAATCAGCAGAGTACTCCAATATCAGTGGCCTGATATTGTTTAATATCTTTATTAACTGCCTGAGTGAAAGACAGACCTCTCAGCAACTTTGTGGACAAGTTATCATCTAGCTTCATCTCTCCTTGATTCAGTTCAGAAGGACCTTGATAAACTGAGGACTGGGACAGCAGAAATTTCATCATGTTCAACAAGAAGTATGAAGTTTGATGTCTGAGGCAGACTAACTCCATACATCACTGAAGGCAAGAGATTGACTGGTTGTGTAGCAACTTGCTGAAATGACCTGGGGATCATGGTGCACTCCAATCTGTGTTTTCCTGCTTTGTTCATGAATTATATAAACACTATATAGAAGGCACATCACCCACAATGCGTGGTTAAGGGAGCTGGGCTTTGTTAGCGTGGCAAAGAGTAGGCCAAGAGGCAATCTAAAAGTAGCCTACAATTGCTTTAAAGACAGTTGAAATAGGAAAAGACCCATTGTCTCCTTGGTCATGGCAGACACCATTACTACATCTTAGATGATTCAAACTGGACAAACATGGTTAAATAAAATTCTGGGCAGAAGAGGAACAGGCTGCTCAGAGAGATGACACAGTATCTGTTCTTGGAGGTTTTCAAGACTAAGCTGGATAAAGCCATGTTTCGCCAGATACAGTGATGGAAATGGTTTTGATTCAAGACTTCCAAAGGCCCCTTCCAACCAACTTTTCTATGATTCAGTTAAAAGTGTTATTTCCCAGCTCCCTCACACAGCCTTCCTGCCAGATGTCTCAGCTTCAAAAGTGCAGCAGGCAGGGTTAAACAAAGCCATGTTCTTCAGGCTGTATAAATTAACCAAGTTTGTTTTGGATGGAACAAGGTCAGGAAACATCTTAAATAAGTGTATCAGTGGGAAGATCTGAGAAAACAGTTACTTCCAGCAAGACAGCCATGATAAGCAATTGAGGATGGGCTGGAAAAATAGCTACAACAGGTTTCAGTGTTGGCAATAGCTGCTATGTAAGTTAACAGCACATTTCTTAGCTTCTGCCAGGATTGCTCACTATGTATACACCAAGAGCTCTATACCATCCTCATGTCTCAGCTGCAAGAAGTTTCATGTCCAACCAAACAGGCAGGTCCAGCTCATTGATACACACTGCGTTTGTCAAAACAGTGAAACTCAACAGATCTGGAGTTCAGAATTTATCACACTACATTCAAGCAGAAATGCCAACCATGCTAAATACAGTCTTAACATCAGCCAAAAGTCTCCAATAAAAGCAGTTTAGAAGCTGATTAACAACATCTAATTAAGTGATTAGTCAAGATCCAATGCACGTATATATACGGAGTGCAAACCTAATAAAATGGTGTCATGATAGCAGATAAAGAGGTAAAAATAGCCTAAACTTTAGCTAGTATCTTCTAATGGTGTGGGGTACTGTCAGAGATAATCCAGTGGCTGAAAGCCTGTCAAAATCCATAAAGGGATATATTCACACCATGAGGTGCAGTGATTGGTATATGCTTTGCAAAGAAGATAAAATCAACATTATCTTCCCACGCCTGAATCTGCCAAAGAAATGACGGGTCAGAGTAGCATGTAATTTATACTTATTTACAACAGATTAATCTGATCTGATCTCTACCACACTTAACACATACGTGTGCATTGAGACATCTGGACACAAACAAACTGGTTACCGTCCAGCTGCTGGGACAAGCTGGTTTGGTCCCTCCATCAGCCTTGGACTGGCCAGAGACTAAGCCTAGATGAATGGAGAATATTGAAATGTTTCTGCAGATTTGTCTCAACTCAGCCATCTAGAAGCTGTACATCTAGTCTAAGCTAGTCATTCAGGCTACTTTAATTAGCAGTTTAGAGAGAGGCTTCCAAGTGTGAGTCCTGTGTAAGATGGATGGAATTAACCCCCACTTCTGCTCTCTTCCCCTCCCACCAAGGCAGCTACATGTCTCTACTCCTACCATAGGGAAGAAATAATTCCAGAACAGCGAGAAAAAAGGGCCAGCACTGGGGAGGGTTTGTGAGGATTTTTATCTCTACCTCTATAGCACAGAACCTGCTATGTGACCGTGTTCTGGAAGAGAAGATAAAAATAATGCTTAACTAAATTCTTCAGAGTTTTGGAAGTGCAATTATTCTGAAGTCAAGACTTCTCATCTAAGGTTATGAAGAGGTCCTGAACATGTTCATGCATAAAGGAGAGGCACAACACATATATCCATATGCACAACTTTATACAGGTCAGTGCAAGACTGCACATTCAGTTGTCTAAAACTGAATTCCTATTTCCCCCATGAATTAAGAGAATGCTGATAGGGAAAAGATCTCATGGGACCAATTTCAAAGCCTGGACAAATGCACACAGATCAAACTTATTTCAGGGGAGTGCAAAATTTGCCCCTCCAGGGTTTTATGTGACATCACCACAGGAAAACTTCAATCCACAGTATAAAATTTTGCTACGTATTTTGTTGTTGCTATGTAGTCAAAGTTCCTATTAACATTAGCACCGCTACAAAACATGCCGAAGGAACTTAATGTATCTAATGTAAAGAAAATCCTCAAAAGCCTCCTGCAATTGCGCCCTACGATCTGTGTTTTATAAATTAGATGTTGGCTGTCACATAGCTCTGCTCCAAAATTATCAGTATCTGTACTTATTTCAACTAAGAATTCTTTCAACCATTTTTAAAACAAAGGTAGGAAATGGAAACAGAATTGTAAATAATTATTTCTTTTGACAGAGAGACAGGAAATCACTGTTTTTGCTTCTAAATCCTGAGTTTAAGAAGTTCCCCTCACGATGAACATTTACTCTTTTTTTTTTTAGTGAGCATGTGGAACAAAAGAAATCAGAAAAGGTGACAATAAATGACAATTAGCAACACCAATTTTGATATTGGAACATGTTTTTTCCTCAAATTAACTGAATAGTGAAAATAATGAAGTTTTATTTTTTCTTCTCATGTGATATACATTTACTGAAGATGTTCTCCTCTCGATTCCCAGGCCTGCAGAAGGGCAGGCTACCCTCACAAAGATGGCTCTAACAAACATGAGCTGCCACACGACCCATTAGATCCCATAACAGCATTATCAAACATTGGTCTTTGCCCAGACTGGATACTTTGGACTGGATCTATGGCACAGCTTTAATTTTATTTTCCAATAGGAAGGCTTCAGTCAAATAAAATTTGTGAGCCTGTAACTTATTGCACTCCACCAGAGAGAAAAACAAAAGGAAATGCATAACTCTCCTGAAAGGCCATTAAGTGCTCAAAGCCCCACTAATGACAAGGAAGGAAACAGAAGTTTCTTCTCATTCCCGACCCAAACTTATCTTGAAATGGTTAGGATGGCAAAAATAAGAACAATGATGTGTTGCTTCTCTTGGCACTTAACACAGTACAACATCTGGAGCAAGAAATAAATACAGAAAATAACTAGTGCACTGTATCTGATCTTGAATCAAATTCCATGTATTACTGACAGCTCTTTTCTTTCAGACTCATCTATTATTTCTTTCTACAGCCTTTCAACTAAATATAACAGTCTCTACTTTTTGTAGAGAACAGTGTGCAAAGGGTAGAAGTCAAGATGCAGAACAGATGACATTAAAAGACTGACAAGCTGCATGGTCCACAACGTGCAAGACCGTGAATTGCTCCTGCAAACCAAACATTTTCAGATCAGAGTACTGTTAAAATTGAGGGCACTTAGCACTTAATAGAAATGAAACCGTGTACAAAACCATACAACTGCTTTTAATTACAGCACTTAGATCTTTCTGAGGAGGGTCCTAATGACAAGGTATTTTGTATGTTAGGCTATGGCCCCCTCCTAGAAGGCATCAGCAGCTGTACTCCCTCAATTGACCTCTCCTTGCAGCTCCTTTTAAAGAAAAAGGACATGCAGCTAACAACAGAAGAAGAAAAAGTTAAATTAGATTTTAAAAATCACTCTGACCTCTGCACTGCTACTGAAGATGTTTTCTCACTCCTAAAACCAGAACAGTAAAATTTATCAATTTACACCTCAAAGTCCTGTAATCTTTCCCAAAAGCCTCCTTCAGAAGAAAATGAAATCAGAATTGTCACATGTTTAAAAGATCTTGCAGTTGCTTTAATGATCACCAATATTAATTCTGTAATCATCTAATTCTAAAATATCTTTTTATATGCTTTTTTCTAGTGCTTTTGAAAAGCCCATCTCCCTCCTCTTCCCTTTCTCCAATCCTGAGTTACTCACACACTTTGCTCTGCAATCACAAGTCCACTATCATTTGTTCAGTGTATGAAAAGCAAATGATTATGTGAACTGCAAATAAAGCAGTATTTTACTCTTCCTCTCTTGGCTCTTCAGCAGCTTGCCTACCAGTGTGTTCAGTATCACGAGTATACTAATTAGTAATGCTGCTCTACAAATAAAAGTGTTGTGAGAGGATAAGAGGTTTAAAAGACAAACAGAAATTGTTACACTGAAGTAAGTCTGTGACTAATTCTCACCATGAGCTTAACCATTGAAGTAACTGCACTGAAGTAGGTCAGCACGTAAAACAGGCACTCTAAACTACACTTACATACAGGCTTCTTGTGGATTAACTGCTATATTAGTGTCTGCAGCCAAAATGATCTGATCATTTTATTGTCTCACAGGACATCAGGCCTCAGACTCTATAATGTGCTATATATCTCACCCTTATTTTTACTATTGTTTTATGAAAACACACTTTTTTTTAAAGGCATCCAATGTTATTTGGAAGAAATCAAGGGAAAGAGGCTGCACCATCTCTCTCACTCATTTGTCCTTTCTCACGTTAAATTGAGTACCTTGTTTCTGCTTCAACTTTATCTGGTTTCCATTTCTGACTATTACTCATTTTCTACTAAATGAAAAAAAAATTAGCACTCCCTATCTCCTCTCTATGGAGAAATTTGTATGCTGCAATCAAGCTCTCCCTCAAACTCCTTTCTGATAAAATGAGCCTGATGAGTTTTTTATGTTTATTGTATAAGATGCATTCATTACTGAGGCCCCAGTGTCGGTCTCATTTGCTGTTACCTTTTACAACTTCCTTTTTGAAGGAGATAAGGAGGACTCAGTAGTACCAGTTTCACCAGTGACATTCACACTGTAAGTCATCAGTCTGCTCCTGATGGTCACTGCCCTACTTATGTGTTCTTAGAGTTCATGAGCTCATTTTGTCAAAGCCTCCCTCAAGTTGCATTTTCACTATCATCTTTCACACAAAAAAAAACCCCAACAGTCACTGCTTGCTAGGACATTGTAACCTCATTCTGACACAGTCAATCAGAGATCACCCTTTAAAGCAGAAACTACTTTAGAGGTTTTTTTTTATTAGCTCAGCTTGTCCAGATGAGCATACGGTTCCATACAACTGCCTGGTCTTCTCCTAATAACATCAGCAGCAATTTGGTATACCTCAAGATTATTGATCAAAGCTTCATTCCTCTACAACTCAGCCATAAACCCAATTCAGTCTACTCCTCAGAGGTACTTTGTGGTAAGTGCTGTATTACTTTTCAAATCTATTCAGATCACCAAACTATCATCTGGTGCATATTGAAATTACATTGAAAAAAAAAAATCTGCAGGAAATCATCAAAGAAGCAAAACCAGAGCCAAAGTCTAGTTTTGTTCTAACTCTGAATCACCTAGACTACTTAAAAGCTACAGGCAAAATAAAAAGCAGAGCTCATTGACACTCACCAAGTAACTCAACTGCCACAGAGATTAAAGTAAAACTAGGGTATGAGAAATGCAATTGTAATGCACTGAAACAACAGCAAATACTACCTTTCCAGACAGATTTACTGTGCAGCACTACAGCAGCTAAAAGTACGTGTGGGAACTCTCCAGATTCATCTTAGTCTATGTCACCTTACGAATGAGAACTTTGCAAATCCTTATGGTCACTTCACCAGGAGTGCACTAATATTATCCAACCCTGTCATATTAAAAGAACTTTCCTAACCCATTTTGTTGCATGCAAGCTACCAAATAAGTGGTAAGATTTAAATGCCGATCAATAAATATATAATTGATAAAAAGGACAATTCTTCACTTTCTCCCTAAGACTCTGGAATTAGTCAAGGGCCTCTTTGCTACTTAAGGACATTTTCAAAAGCCACAGAGATCCCACATCCCAACATATATAAACCACAGCTTTAAGCTGCAAAATTTCAGTCTGAATTCAGACTTTGAACATCTCTTTTTTCCCCCAACTACACAATACTTTAAGGCTACACTTACATTTTATCAGCTGCATTCTCAAAAGCAAAGGTAAAACTTGTGGCTTACCAATGCGAGAAAGGCCACAGCAAGGGCTTAAGAGTTTGGTTTGTTAAATTTAAAAACAATGCCTACTTTCTCCAGCTTGCCTGGTAGTTCAGGGATCATGGAGGGAGGAGGAAATATTATTGGAGGAAGAGCACAGGAGACTGCTTTGAGACAAGGGAGCAGTGAAGACCATAGGAACTTCAGCTGCAGGTACTGGGATGATGCACATGGTGAGGAGGTGAAGTCATGCAGCACAGTGAGTATGTTACAAACCCATAGGAAATCAGGTTGCACTGCAGCTCTGTTCACGGAACAACTTGTTCTTGTTCATGATGATTGCCCAATGGAGGAAGTATTACATTCATTCTCTCTGGTGCCAAGCCTCACTGGCATAACTATGCATCTAACCAAAGACTTCATTCATTGTCCTTTTATTCCTGCAATTGCGAATCACCTCCGCCTTTGCATATTCATGCCTAAGCCTGCAATTAACCTGCCAGCCATGTTACTCATGGTTAGAAATTGCCAGGTTCCTTTCTTAACATTTATTTTTGTTTGGGCAATGAAGATACGGTAAATACATATGCTCGCTCTCTAGCCTACACCTGATTATTAAGAGCAAGTGACTCTTACCACACTGAGATACAAAGTCAACATCCTATGACAGGATAGCGTATCTGAATCAGATAGTAAAAGACATTTGAGAATTAATTAAAACTTGGAACCAAATAAAAAGGAAAAGCAACATGCAAATCTTTCACCAAAAAGCCTGTGTTTTAAAGAATGAGTGTTTACTTAACAAATTACATGCAAATAGTTGTGTTCAGATATTAACTATTAAAGATGAGATCTTCTCCAAGTTCTGTCATTCTACTGACATCGGCACAAAGCTAACTGATCCTACTTCTCAAATACTAAGGAGTTAGCACTGTAAAGTTGAGGTCAGCTAGGACTTTGGCCCTGTTTTCAAAATAAATTGAGTCATAAATTTTCAGCTTTAGAATTTTCCAGCCAGGTGCTCTCAAGAGTACCAAGCTGCTCACCTAAAATTAGGATGCACTAATTGCCCATTGCTATTGAACTCACTGCTTTATGTAATTTTTTTCTTTTTTTTTTATCAAGAGAAAATCTCCATATAGATTCAATGCATAGCAGAGAACTCCTTCATTGCATGCTGATGAACCTAAAAGTTTAATTGCTTAGTTACTTTAAATATCTATGCAACAGAATCAATTCAGGCTTGCCAACTGCTTTACCTTGGATGCTCCACACTAACAAAGTACACTCAATTAGTGTCTTCAAAAGGTATTCTGTATTTGGCTTTGACTCTTTTCAACCTTGTATTTCAGGCATTTTTAATTACTGAGGACATGCTCCATCATTCAGGTCTCTTGAAGAGAGGTGATTTGAAAGTTACAGGTAAGGTAACAATATTCACTTACGCTATCAATGAACATTTTGACTACAACTCTAACAACATTCTCATAAATGTGACTACTACACTGAGGTGGAAGAACTAGAATCACTGCGTTATATGCAGACTAACATTTTAATGTTACAGATTGAACACAAAGAATAGCTTCAAACAATCACACCGCCAGAGGAAAAAAGGCAGAGGGAGGCTCCTCTTATACCTAAGAAGCTTTGAAGCTAGCAACATTAGAGGCAGGTCAAGACTAGCATCAAGCCCATAAAGTAAACAAAACACACGTAGGTAAAATTTGTGACTATTGGCCTTCACAGTTTCTCTTTTAAAACATTTATTTCATTGTTTATATGCTCCACTGCTTTCAGAACCATGGTTCTTAAAAATCCTCAAGTGTAGCATAAACAAACAACATAGGAAGCATGATATAAAGTAATGTAATTAATAGCTCTGGGTTAATTATTTCACAACACTTTACACTTATGATCTCTCAAAAAACATATAGTCAGGTCTTGCTTCCTTGTAGTAGCCATCAGAGAACAAATTATAGACTTAAATGTAAATGACAAATGCACAGGTACCTGGAACTTTCGGTCAATGTATTCAAAAAGTATTCTCTTGCCTGCATTGCTTGTAGGGTGGGAAATAAAATCTTTACTCCTGCAGAAATATCATATGAAGGCTTACACCAGAATTTGTGTCACTCAGTTTTGCCAAATTATTGTAATATAGTTTAACCAGATTTTAAACTTTAAACTAAGAATGAAGCATTTATTTCCACTTCTCACGTTCATAAAGAAAATTGCTTAGTAGCAGCTGGGGATTTGTCATGTTCTCAGCACTTTGTGGAAGGGATCCATGGTAGTTACACTGTTATGGTTTCACATATCTCAAAATAGTAAGTAAGTCCATCAGTAAATCATCCCTGAGCAGAGGCCGAGACTGTGTCAAACTGTTCTGAGGTGGATTATTCAAACTGGAATACTTGATTGAGCTGGGAGTGATGCTTGAGGTATCTGCCCAGAGAAGGGCAATCACTGATTTCTTTCTAATTTTTAAGTATAGCAGTGAATATACAGTGAAGTTCTAGCAACATCTGCAGTATGATACATGATGCATTCTGAATTCTTAGTAAAAAACATTCTAAACTGTCATTTTAAGGTTCCATTAGCAGCCCTTTCCTGCTGAAAATTTTGTTAATATTGAAGTTGATTATATCAGCCTCATTCCTTAAAGTATTTTTCTGGACTTACGGAATAACCACATGTAACGTAAAAATCACTTTCCGTGGCATGCAAATGCATGTTTCTGTAGAACATATTCAGGTCTTATTTTATTAGAAGGAAGATAGAGTCTTTAATACACCCAGATTTAACACGTCCTAAAAGACAATCTTCAGAAGAGACCTTTCTGCTTTGAAATGTAAAACTCCTTGTCTCTTAAACTCTCTCTGCTCTATATTTTTTGCTGTTTCCCAATGTCACCCACTACACTAAATCTAAAAAGCTGGAGGCTTTACCCTCCTGGGGGAGTTGGTTGTGGGGTTTTTTTATTGTTGTTTGACTGGTTTTTTTTGTCATCAACAGTCCTGCAAAATAAAGATCACTACTGTACCAAAAGCATAGCTCTCCAGCCATTCCCTTCACTGCACTCAGGTGCTACCTTCAGAATCTGTTACTAAACCTGTGGTGGGGTGGTCAATCCGCTAAAGAAATCTAAAGTGGAATGTCAGCATCCAAGCAGCCTCTATGACCCAATCCAGTACCACTCTCATAGTGCTACTTCAAATCCAATTGTTACATTTGATATGTATACAGTCTAATCCTGCAACACCTGCTCACATGAACACCATCATTAGTGGGTTTGCAGATTACATACACTGATTTTCCAGAATAACTTCTCCCATCTTTCAGATAGTGAACTATGAACTCTATTGCACATTACAGAGTATTCTCCTTCATTCATTAACTTCATTTATGAGAGCACAGGGCCACTGCAACAACCTCTTGCAGGATGTTCCCTGAAGTTCTGAATAGGGCACTAAAAAACCCATATCTTTCAGCTAAAACACTTGCAGATTTCAAAGAAAAGCTAAAATGTAGAAAGCCCCCAAACAAACAGAAAAGGCCAGCATGGGCTTGGTATGCTTTGAAAGTACATACCAGTTTCCTCACACTAGAATTATAGGTTTTTTCTTTAATTTTATTTACTCCTTCCTGCCACTACTCAAGTGTTCAAAATTTCCCTTTTTGCACTGGTATATTTCCTTTTTCTATACTCTTTCTATTGGCTTTTTCTTCTACAAATAGTCAGAGCCATTCATAAGTAATTTTTTTTCATTTTCCTAACATTCAAACTCCACGTGTTCATATTTCACTTTTCCATCCCCCTAGACCTGTACCAGCCTTTCCCTTTAAATTCCTCTTAAAGCTAACGAACATATTGGCTCAATGTTGCTGGTGGAAAAAAAACCAAAAACAAACCCTTAGATAAATTAAGGAGCAAAATTACCTAAGTTTGAGCAGTCCTAAAAATGCTGTGCTTGTTAAGATCTAAGTAATGCAAAGGTAATTGCAAAAGTCCCTTATTTACATAAACCACAAGAAGAATGCATGAACATTAACATGCAAAACATCTAACCATGAAGTTCAATAGGTTGAAATATTGCTTATCAACTGAAATTACAATCAGAAGACTGAAAAAATATATTTAGGACACAAAGATAGACTTAAAAAATTCAGATAATTCCACCTAGAAAGTGGGCCATAATCCTGTAACTTTTCTGCATCCTCAGTATTTCTTCTGCTCATTTAATTACATTCCAAACTCCAAATTTTGGCAAACACATTTGCATATGCTTTGTACTTCAAAGGCTGACTTTCTTATTAGCATAACCTAGTTCCTGTTACTTGTATAAATAAGAACAGGAATCGCATTGATCTAGCTGTACTTGATTTCCACAGTCTCTGTATTGAGAATTCTTCTGATTCAAGCTCCCATGGAAATTTGTATTAGGTTTGGTATAATCAATTTTTGGTTATATGCTTCTATATGAAAAAAAAAATTGTCATTGATAAGAGAAATCAATTTTGTTAGAGAAGTTACAAATATTTGCAGGCTTGGTAGTAGTAAAATAATGATGTCAAAATAAATAAACTAAGATATAAAGTGCTAAACACAAAGTGTTAAAAATCAGGAAATGACAGAATTTGATCTGATTTTCAAATAGTTTGGAAAAAAAAGCCATTACAGACATAGAATCTTATCTTAATAAAAAATAGTTTGATTTCGATAAAGTTAATTTTACATAGTTGAAAAAGTATTAGAAAGTTTACTTCATTTAGCAAGATTTTTTTTTTTTGCAAGTATAATGAGACTGTTAATGTATAATGTGTGGGATACAGGTCAAGTGAAGTGCATATATACAGGCTTGCTCAGCACTAAATCATAGCAATACTCAGGGCCCTAAGGCAAAACTTGTAAGGATTATAGCCACTGAGAAGATGATGCATCAGACCTGTTAAAATGTCCTTTAACAAAACACAGTGAAGATTTTATCATGATTTGTCTTCCTCAGTCTATTCAGTCTATAGCCACTCTTTCTTTTCCCTTGGCAAAGAATCTTTCTCCTGAAAACTTAAAGTTATGGGGTCTTTTTCCTGAAAGGGACGTACTAAATGCTTTCTGCTTCTGCCATTGATCATAATAGCTCTTTAAAAGGGAAATTTATCACTGTCCTGCAGGATGATCAGAACACCTCCTGTTGGCAAGCAGGACAGAAAAGGAGCTAAAACATTTTCTCTTGGGGAGAAGACAGGGTTAAATTAATTTTGGAGGGTTTCAGATTTTTCCCTATGACATGCATTTACATATATTTCCTGAGTTCTTCCAGAACCTTTCTAAACTGTCACCTAGTCAAGGCTTACTCAGAGCCATCATTCAATGTCAGTTCAATTGACACTGCCTTTAACAGGAGAGCACTAAGGATGATGGTCAGATGTGCCAGGGCCTATGCCATCAACGAGGGCCCAGTACTCCCTTAGCATCCCCTTTTCTCCAGTCTATTCTGAACAGCTGTGGCCCCAGAAAGTCCAACAAATCAGGACATGTTCACCTTGGTAATGCACCCAACAAAGTCTGGGCAAAGCTAGGTGTTTTGAAAAGTGTGCTTTCAACTTTCTTCTAGCCAGAAAACAATGTACAATTATTCATTAATTTTAATACCATAGAATCCCATGTCAAAACAAGAACAAAGAGGAAGTTCTAGTTTCTTCATAGTTTCTACTGAGCATGCAGTCACCACCAGCATGGTTATGGAAATGAATAACGCATCCTTTTGGAAATGCATTGACAAGCATCTCTTTGAACTGAACTCCAAACTCAAGATGACTAATGGCAATATGCCCAAGATGTTTGTGAGCTAAGCTGGTAAATGAGTCTGTCATCCTTGCATTTTCTTCTGTGACACAGTCTCTTGTGCCCCAGCTTAAAAGTGATTTACTACTCATCAACTGAGAAGACACAGCAAAGAGAAAAAAAGAATAAACTTCAAGGATTCAGAAATTAGCATATACATTGCTTGAATGGCATTACCTTTTTTGTTAATCCTACTATAGGTTTAAAAAAAAAAATAAATCAAATCTCTTTGCTTTTTGAAGTGTAATGCAACTTATTATAATTCCTTACCATTTTTGAACCCTGGTTTAATTTTCTAAGCTTTTTATCATTACATGAATTTTGGTATATAAAATATTGTTTTCAGAATATGCATGGTGCTCTAAGAGAAGAAATTATCTATATATGTGAAAAATAATACCTGGAAAACAACAAATGACTAAAGTCCCAAAAATAAGAACTAGCAGAAGCACTGATGGATAAAATTTCTTTTTTGGGAGTGGAAGTGCTCTTGCGTTAATTACATTAAATTTGGGGATTTTTTTCCTATAGGAAGGCAAAGCTGCTTTTAGGAAACAGAAGTGTGCAGTTCTTCACTTGACATTACTGATTTTAGAAACTAGCAAAAATGTTCCAAGGGGATGGATTGCTTGCTGCTGACAGCAACATATCCAAACAAATCACAAATTCAAATCAGTCTTAAGATACATTAATTTTTTTCATAGTAACATTTCCTACATAATAATTGAGTCATCACTGCCTGTTAGTCAACTTCTAATTTATTAAGTACATGTTTACAAAAATATTCATTCCATAGCAAATTCCCATCAAAAAGTTAGTCTGTCAAAATGAGTAATACAGAAATATCCAATACAGCTAGCACATACTCATCAGAAATATCAGGGGGAAGATTGTATTCAGCAGCACTTTGAAGAGAAATGGACTATAGATTTTACTATTACACTACCAGGTACTCAGATTTCTTTTAATGGAGTTAAATGGAATATGTTTCTCAAAAATTAGTTTTATGCATGCTGAACCAAGCATTCCAGAAAACACTGTCTTGTCTAAAAGGTTAAGAATTAGTCCCATCAAATAAGTCCTCAACAAGGCAGAAAGTTTTTTTAAAGATATATTTCATCTATAATAAACAGAACATTAGATATGTAAACAGAGTTTTTACTTCACAGGGTATGCTTCCAACCTTTTTGTCTTGGGATGCCCAATTTATATACTTGAATTAACAAAAATGAATTTTGATTTTTAATTCCTCCCACAGTTCCAACATTCATTTCTTTCCAAAAGTGATCTCAACATTTATGTCCCTCAAAAACTCAGTAAAGAGAGTGTATTGGTACAGCCTTCACAGATTTTGCAGGTCAGTTAAAATGCCAAGGCTTTGATAAGTCTTCACTGAAATAGATGTGAAAAATAGTACTATTTAAATAGTTTGTTTGTACTGATGTTGAAATGACAGGGGACACAGAACAAATTTTTTGAGGACCCTGCTATCAGCACCCAGCCTGGACAAAAGGCTGGGTGCTGCTTGTTCCAGATACTGGTTCCTCCACCACCACTGCAGCACTCCAAGATCCTGGCAATGCTTCCAGCCCCTGCTTCCCTTTGACACAGAGGTTTTTAGCTAAATATACATGCAGATATTTATCCACCCTTCAAACACTTCCTCTTTAGATCAGTGCTTCACTGTGCACAAAGAAATGTTTCCAGTCACATCCTGCCCCCTATGAACTTGACTAGCCTTTTCCACTTCAAGCCTTTGCCAAGTTAAAAAGAAATGATAGGAGCAACTTGACTTTCTATAATTAGCAGTTTGTCTAAGATTTAAGCCATAACCTAGTTTATTTCTTAAAACTAAATGTGAAATCAGAATAAGACAGATTCAGTCTAAAACTACATTTCACCTACATAACCTGAGTACTATGCTTGCTTGATCTATGTTTAGGTCCACCTCTTTTCCACATTAAACATTTTCCACCACAAGTGTGTTCTTACTAACCCTTTCCACAGAATCACAGAATCTTAAGTGTTGGAAGGGGCCTTGAAAGATCCAACTCCCCTGCCAGAGCAGGGCCACCTGGAGTAGGTCACACAGGAACCCATCCAGGTGGGTTTTGAATGTCTCCAAAGAAGGAGACTGCGCAGCCTGTGTCAGTGCTCCCTCACTCTCACAGTGAAGAAATTCTTCCTTGTATTTCTGTGGAACCACTTATGTTCCAGCTTATACTCACTGGCCCTTGTCCTATCATTGGACATCACAGAGAACAGCCGGACTCCATCCTCTTGACACCCACCCTTTACTTTTGAAGACTTCCTTCACATAATCTGTGAAGTGTGACTTTATAACACACCCCCTGGCTCCAGACCTGTGGATCATAGTTCATTTATCCTCAAAGCTCCTGGTCATTGCTGTCTTCTGGGCTTCTTCTATTGGAGACTGACAACTTTCACAGTTCACCTATGAACCTTTCCAGAGGCTTTCCAAATTCCTAGCAGAGGCGTGGACCTTCTTATGGTGGATAAATCTCATGTTTGTAACTTGGTATGAAGGCCTGTGCACCATAATACTACTACACAAAGCATCAGGTCTGAATGTGGGTCCATAAGCACAGGTGCCATCCTGCCGCTCAGCAACAAGGTTACAAGGGACTCCAGAAAAACACTGCAACTTTCAGTCAGACACTGATGCAAGGCTGTGCGGCAAGAAAAATTCCAAAGTAGGTAAGTTTGGGAACTGCTGACATAAAAGATGCATCACTTTAACAAGTACTAATAAGAGAAGGTCATGAAAACTGCAAATACAATTGTAGCATTTTTAAAGGCACCCCTTCACAGTTCTGTTCTTAAGAGTGATACATAGGACATGTAAGACGTTCACATTACAGAATACATGGCATCATGCTGAAATAACCTCAGTGTAGTCAGAAAATTTCTTCATGGAGAAATGACCCAATTACAAGAACAAAATTTAAACACCAGCTTTTCCTCCTATGACACTTATTTGTGAGAAGAAGAGCAAATGCTGATTATGCTTATATATGTCAGGCAAGTTCATAGGTAAATTCAAAGACCTATAAATTTCACACCCCAACAAACATTCAACAATGGAAATACTGTCAACAGAATGACTTTTTATTCTTGTTACTTTTAATTTTTGAATGTTAGAGTGGAGTAAAAATTTGGCAGATACTGCTCCATAATAGGCTTATCTATACAAAAGCACAGTCCTCTTAACTTGAGCCCTAGCTCTTTGCCAAGACTGGATGAATAACTTAGAAATGGGACCTGGCACTCCAAGGAAGTACTCTCTGTAACAAATGTGGGCAGAACTCAAGCACCTCTTGAATATCACTTGCTGAGATGAAACTCAGTTGAGCCCAACAATACTCCCATGCAATTCTCCATAGGTAAGAAACTACACTGGTTCCAGAGAGAACTCATTCCCATCCTATATCCTGCAATAACCTCAGTGTGGGACTGGCACAGACTGTGAGTCAAAGTGTTCAAAAAAACCCTCACTTTTCAATCACCAACCACTCAATGCCATCAGCTGAGTCCTGGCCTGTTAGCAGCAGGTAGAAAGACTTGCATAAAATCCAGCTCACACTAAATGAATCCACAGTCTGCAACAACCCTGAAGGATTCGCATCTTCCTAAGGGCAAGCTATGCTAAACTGCTCTGAAGCCATTAGGTCTTATTACTTTTAAGTCATGGAAAAACTTGGCCATTAATTGTGGTTCTAAGAAAGATGAAAAAGTTTTTTAATGCTAGAATAATTGCTTGGCAGTTAACAGGACATATGTCATTGCAAAATGTGAAGTTTGGTTAGTATTCTCTGATGTTTCTGTTCGTTCCCCAAGCTTAAACCTGTTAAAAGCATGGATGCTTTTGGGATTTTTGCTGTTTCCCTACACCATTTCTCAGAGACAATGCCTCGGAGCCAGACATCTCAGCAGAAAATAACCAGGCTGAGATTCAGCTGTTGGTAATTTCTTGAGTGGAAAAGAAAGTATTTTGGAAAAAATGCAAATACTTCATCATACAAAGTGCATATATTGTGTAGTGGTGTCAAGAAGTAGATTTAATTCTGAAGCCCTTAAGATGCCAGAGTTTAGTGATGTCGAATGATACGGTCCCAATTAGTCAAAATACTTACACACAAGCTTTCTGTTATGTATGAGTGTAATCCACTGAATCCATTGAAGTTTATGACAAGCATATTGCCTCAAACAAGCAACACTTGTGCTGAATACAATAGGAGTTCTATTTGTGTAAAGTGGAGAGGGAAATCTACCTTGAAGAAAAATTCAGTATGAGGGTAATACTGGGGCTGAATGACTAATCTCTCTTATTCACATTAACCTTATTGCCCTGTTCAGAAAATTCTTCCCACCTTTTAAGGTGTTTTTAGTCCAGTGGACATAATA
The DNA here is from genome assembly GCA_013401255.1 of Urocolius indicus. NCBI lineage: Eukaryota > Metazoa > Chordata > Aves > Coliiformes > Coliidae > Urocolius > Urocolius indicus. Next base: position 24,027 of record WBNH01001598.1, on the reverse strand, counting down.
AAGTTAGTACTCCATCCATAATATTTCAGGAGATGAGATGCAGAGCATTTAATTCTATTACAGTTTTATCAAAAGAAGTTCCTTTCATTCAGTTAAGGATCAGAAAGAAAGCACTTCTAATCCAATGACTCTTCTAATTTTAGTAATGGAGGCCTAATTCAATTTTAGACATTTGGATAAAAGGATACTAAAAAATGAGACATCAATGAAGGTGTTATTACTAATACCGTAAACAACTTTTTTTCTCTGTCTTAAAGCCCTGTGTGAAATGAAAATGAAACTGCTTCCTTTGAGAGCAAGCAAATAATGTAAAGGTACAATAAAGTTCATAGAGACATACTAATGATCCACATTCATGCTCATAATTGCAAAGAATGTCAGGAGCAATTACCTCACTTACATTATATCTTTAAAGAACTACTTTTGAAACAAAACAAGGGGAAAACAGTGCTGTCTTTGAGGTGAAATCTAGTGCCCATTTTCCTTTACTACACATCCTACTTTCAAGAGGCTGCCACTACCTGCCACTGATTTTTTGATGCAAATTAACTTCCCACATGAGAAAAATCTTGCCAGCTGCTTGGAAGATGCCATCAGACACAGAATGGCAGCACTAGAGCTATCCGTGATGGTGACCCTACATCCCAGCTCTTGCACTTGCTGTTCATCACACTAGGCCTGCGTGGGTTGCTGTTTGAGATGCCGAAGCCCCATGTCATGACACCGCTGAAGCTACAAGCATGTAGCACTTCACTGGAGCTGTGCAATTGCTCTTATCTAATGGGCAGGGGAAACAGAAGGGTTGTGGTTCAAAGAAGGTGTTCCCATCCGGGTCTGTTGCCCTATGCAAGAGCTTATGGGTGAGGAGCAGATGGGGGAAGAATACCAAGATGCTCGTAACACTAGTAATACATCACTGTTTGCTACAGCAACTGCATTCTTCAAACATGTAAAGGCACTAAGAATGTACTAATTACCACTCTACCAAGATAACTTTTCCTGTTACTCTCTTCTGTTTGCACAATGGTTACTAGTAGCAGCAACTGCAAAAAACAGCAGCAGCAAACAGCCACCAGTAATTTACTTTTGAAGTTTTAGGCTACATATGCCTGTTTCCTGCATTTATCTGAAAACTTGCAATATTTCACTGTCAAATGCTGCTTATTTGGTACATCTAAAAAAAGTAACACACAAAGTAACTAGTTTGCTCATGGAAATCACACAGCAATATACAATCCAAGTCTGTGACGCCTACTGCAGAGCCGACCCATGCATCGATCAAAACTGTCATTTCAAAGTGTTCAGATTCTTTTGACAATCAGCAAGAGCAAAACAAGCCACTGGTAAGAAAATTAATTGTTAGTATGTCAGGTTCTATTTTTGATACTCTAATATAAAATCATCTACTTTCAGTATTTTCACATTTGCAGTCGAAAAATGGACTTTTAGCTTCCCCTTAACTGCTGCTATTGAATGATATTACGACGTTTTACAAGCCTCCATTTACTCAAGCTTACTCCCCACAGTAAATGGTGACTAATAAGGAAAGACTAATGAGCTTAATTCCCTCTTTCTTTTATGCTTTTAAACAAACAAAAGCCCATGCTTTCTTCCTTTTTTTCAACAGCAGAAAAGGAGGGGAGCACTGGCAGCCCAGGACGAGACTAAGGACAGATGAGAGAGTGACAGATGGAAACCTAATCCCTAGCAACCTTCTCCCACCTCAGCCCCCTTCCCCTCCCCAATTCCCCATCCCTCTCCTATTAAGACTGGCTGAAGCTGACAACCTGCCTCCAACATCTCCCCTCCCTTCCACAAAACCCAGGCAAGTCTGGGACTTCAAGAGAGAACACTGCGGGCAGAGGGACCATGTAGTTTAACACTGTGATTTCAGACGGATGGGAGAGAGGAGAAAAGGCCTGGCAAAAGGGATAAAGTGAAATGAGAAGAGCAAGAAAGGGAGGTGAGAATGTATGTTAATCACTTTCTGAGCAGACCAGGAATTCTAGTGATGAGATTTCTGACAGAATAGGGAAATGAAAATGCACTTAACAGCAAAGATGGTCAAATTATTTGGAGAGTAGAAACAACTTGGTTAAGAATCAAATGTTTTCATCTAAGTGATAAAGGGTAAATGGTGACAAAATGATCCCCACCTCTACCAACCAGAATTTTTTATTTAGAAACACAGACTAATACCTGTTATGCTTAATACCTTTTAATAATACTGTAAGAAAGTTGTCAGGATCCTGAAACATGCAGACTTAGAGAGGATAGGGAATAATTTCTGAAAACTTCATCCCATGCAAACATCTCTCCAAATGGTGCTAATTTACATAGACATCTTTACATAAGGAATAATAGGAGGGAATAGCCAGAAAGCAAGTCCACTCCCTCTCTGTGGGCCATGGCATCACTCAGCTTGTGTCTGTCAATACACTAGGCCTCATTTTCATCTAAAATTGGTGTCATGCTGCAAAACGTAGTCATTCACTTTGAGAACTGCAATTATTGCTGTGCTCACATGCAGCAAGGCACCATCTGGTCTGTACACAATACAAGCATAATGCAGGAAGACTGAGAGCTGATGTAAAAGGTTTTCCAGTAATACTGAATTCCTCCATAAAAAGCAAGTACACTTGAATTTCAGTAATTACTCTCAGAACCAAGCATTCTTAGAGTTAAACGAATACTCAAAAATTTTGAATGAACCCTACTATCATCCTCTGTTATGTATCAGTCAATATTTCAGGGACCTGAAGAATCACTGAACATTACATTTTTTATCTAGCTGGATGCATTTCCAAAATTTCTGGAGAAATATGCAATTGGCATTTCCCTAGGCATATTTAGGTTACAAATGTATACTCCTAGTTCTCTGTCAAAGCAACCTATATATTATTCAAACACATAAGGAAACAGTACTGACCCATGCCATCCTTCCTGCAAAAAAATTACATAGCTAGTAAACACCATTTTTTACAACTATTAGCATTTAAATATACATGATCTAATGCTCAAGCTAGTATTTCAGCTATGCCTCCATGAACAGTGATAATAACATCTGAAATGAATAGCCCACTACAGCCACTGAATGCATTACTGAGCATATATTGAATTAAGCTGGTCACACAGACAGCAGTCCCTTCTCTGCCCTTCCCTCCCTTCCACTTTGGAAATGCATGAGAACAATAGTGATATGGTAACACAGACAAAGATACACTGAGAAGCACTAGTTTGGATACAGATTCTGGTGAGTTTTCCACTAGACTTTAGGAGTGGATCAAGAAACTGCTCTGGCAGCAAGAGCAACCCAGGGTGCTAAGGCAGTAACCTCAAAAAGTAACTGCCACCGTGTTAGTGAAATCTCACAGAATTATTTGTTCCAAAGACATCGTCACCTCTTGCATTGAAACCTAGTAAAAAACACTGCTCTCAGCAAAGCCTGATGCCTTCCCAACCAGAACCAAGAGAGAGATACTTTGTGGATTTTGGATTTTTCCCAGATCAATTGCAGGAGTACTTGTGAACGAAGTTCCAGCTTGGGGCCAAAACTGATTATAATGCTTAGCAGAAAGTAAGTGGCAACTCAACAAACTGCCACATTTTAACATTTTGTTATAAAGAATTAAACTTGCAAATTTCAGCATAATTTTAATGTACGCTTGAAAAACAAAATAAAGACTATCAATGGTAGAAAGAGGGCTTTATCTAAGAAAATTTGTGTTCAAACTCAGATTCAGCTCACTTACCCCAAGCCACCTGATGCTGTTACAAAATCATGGAACAGAGCTCTTGAAGAAATGAGTACTGTCTTTTACAAGTGGTGAACCCTCACATCAAATACCAGAGAACATGGATGAGACTCCAACTGTTAAAAACCTGGTGTTGAAGGCTCAAAGGGAGAGGAGAACAGAGTGAGGGATCCCAGGAGTTCTGGCTGTGTCAGCCTTTCTTTGTCCATAGAGAAAACCCAGTTAATGACTATTAAATCACAATACATGCCAAGGTACTCCAAAAGATCTCATTTGATAGAGGAAAAAAGCCAGCATTACACTGAGAACAAATACAACAAGGAACAGACTGGGGAAATGAATAGGAAATTTTAAAAGATAGTGTATTATTTGTTTCCAGAAGCACAGCCTAAGATGTTGGATACAGCAGGCATGTTCACCATTGTTCAGATGATGTCTTTGTTATGAAAGTAATTTAAGTTTTTGTGTAGAATATAATACACAACCAGGACAGACAAATTAATTTCACATCACCCAAATGAATTGTCTGCAACTGGCAGTAATATAAAAATTAACCTCGTACAGATTATTTCAAAATACTTCAGCAAATATTTACATACATTAGAATGCACCTATTAAGTTTATGAAGAGACAGTAAAGGTTAGTAAAGTTACTTTAAACCATTTAAAAATGTTAAATAATACTTCTGGAACAATGACAATACATCTGCTAAATGTCAGTGCATAACAGTGACAGGGTAGAGTTGCTCATGTTTTGCAGGAAGAAGGCAGCCAGTGCACGTAGTCTGAAGGATGATTTACAAGCATGCTCTGTTACAGCCATAAAAGGAGGAGAGGAAATCTGATGGCCAGAAATAGAATTACTGTAAAGTAACTAGGGAGAAAAAAAATGCTAGAGAAACACAAGATAAATGAAATGGTTAGTAAAAAGATGGGTAAGTAAAAACAAAGCCAAAGAATAGAATATCAAATTAACGTGCAGGGATACCATGCAAAAATGCTCTTTTGAAGATAGTGTCAGGCATGAAATGATTGTTGAGATCAAGGAAATCACCCTAGTGCCAACTAATTCTCTAAAGGAGGGACCAAGCTATTCCATCTTGCTATCTTGGTCTGCAAACTGAAGCCAATGATACCTACCCACCACTTGGACTGGGCAACAGAGAATCGATCCATGTCCTGACCAGGTGCTTCAAACACTGTCTGTGAAATCTTGGCTCTGCTCAAGCCAGTGGGACTTAAAGTGCTAACTTTGAACAGTGCTAGGATTCTATCTACACTTTTCTATGAAAAATGTTGTCTGTTATTATCTAAAAGGACTTTGAAGATTTTATACTTAGTCTCAGTTACTTCCCCAATCAAATCTGCTCAGTCTATAACTCAGGAAAAAAGCAGGGATGTGGAAATCCTACTCTGTTCTTCCTGCCTTGCCTATTGCTGCCATGAGCAAAGAATCAGGATTTGACCTGAAGTGACAGCTTAACTTTCTGTATTAAGAGAAGCACTCAGTTCATTGTTACACAGTTATGATGGACCTTAATGTTAGCACTAATAGAAAACTAACAGAAAACATTCTCAATAAAAAATAAACATGGAACTTGAAAGTTTTCAGACACAAAAAGTTGGCATTTCTACATTGCAACTTACCCTAGAATAGCTCTTCTCCAGTATCTGCCGCAGAGAAATCATTAAAGGCACATAAAGGAGTGGGAATTTAAAAAAATACAACATCACCAAGAAATATTTCAAGCTATTATCATACCTTTTATTAGACATTTCAAAATTAAAAAGAAACTGTCAATATTAACATTATGAATCCAAAAACAAACATTCAGAAAAGTTGAAATTACAGACAAAACGCAAAATAGTTTTCTGCATTAAACAATGCCACAAAATAACACTGCTGACGCTATTACCAAGAGATAATTTCATGCCAACATCGTGGGTTCTCCATATGTCAGTTAAAAAGACAGAAGTTGTTAGTGAAAACTTCCAGAATACTTTACAGAAACCAGGGGGGAAAGAAAAAAAAAGGAAAAATCCTAATATATGCCAAATTCTTTTCAGAGTAAGTAATACCCCTTTGGTATATATCACATCATGCTTTGAGTGTATTTGAATAGTATGAAGAGCTCTGAAATGTATGTAAAAACAGTAACTGAGAGCTTCAGTGTTCATATTTATCATCTAAACATACGTAACAATGAAGAAGTAACAGCATGGCTTTGCTGTGGGTGGAGACGGCATCAGCCCACATGTTATCATTAGCCATCAGTGTGATTTCGCATCCTCAACACAATGAAATGGTTATGCATGGTCCTTTCCCACCATGATATCAAGACACTATCTGCCACAGTTCAATTTTTAGGTATCTATGTTCTGTTGTTTCAAGACACTGCAGCTAAAAGCCCATCTAGAAAGAGAAAAATGTGGCAGATTCTACCTCCACCATTTGAGTTAATGCTTCTCAAGTCTTAAAATGTAGCTAATGTGATATACTTTGATGATAATCACAGCTGCTCACAAAACATCTGTAGTGAGAAGTGCCACGTCAGAAGTCAGTGTCTTCAGTTTGAAGATGACGATAATTTTGTCCTTTGGATTTGCACTGACCTGATCTCTCAGCACAGTGTGCAAAGTCCATGTGCTGCCTGCAGTGGCAGTTTTCAGAGAAAGCCATAAACCAGCATGCTGAATGGTTCATTTCATGACTCATTCTACACCAGACAGAGGTGGCAATGACTTCAGTATTAGTGCCAAGTTCCCCTTGGGGTGTTTGCAGCCCACTCACCTACAAATTCCTTTGCAGTAGCAGATGCTTTCCAACTTCTTCCAACAATCTGATGACCTTGCTCTGTGCTGCAAGGCTGTGGCTGCAGTTAACCCTCAAATTACTCTTCTGCTGTATGTGAGGCAGTGAAGTGCCTTAATTTCCTGAACAATTAAAAGCCTTATGTGAACATAAAGCATCATCACTATCAATCAAACCAGGTGGTAGTGCCTGATCTGGCCCCAAAACTGGCCCTCTCTTGGAAAAGAATGGACAATCAAACACTTTGGCAAGTACTTTAATTTAGATCTGTCTAAAATATAGATACCTTATTATTGCTAGGGTAAGTCTTGTCTCAAGATAAAAGGGTAAAAATCTGTCTTGAAGTCACAGGAAGCTGAAGTTTCTTGGTGGTTTTATTACAAATGTAATAATACTGATGATGTTTTATCCACAAACTTCTAATGCTTACAAATAACATTTTTTCCCTTTTATTTTTTTTTAATGTATGTAACTATTCAGACTGAAAGAGATCACATTCAGTCACTCACATAGATACAATAAACCAGTTTTTACATCTCTAGAAAGTAAAGTTTCAACTTAGTACCAGTTCCAAAGTGACAGTCCCTCCTTTTCTCACAGGCAAATGAGACTTACAGTAATTTGTCGCCCAATTACTGCTCAATGAAACAGAGCTAAAGATCTCAAAAGACACAAGTTCCTGTAGGCTTTATGAAATTCTACCCTTGGTCAGAGACTCAGCAAAAGATAGGGAGAACTCAAAATCTTTAACACCACTGATAGTGTTAGGGGGAAGAAACCCATGCTGCATACAACCTTTTTTGTTCACCTGAAGGGTAAGCACACATTTCCTCACCAATAAGTACACGTATAGCTAGAGACAAACACAAGGATGGGGTGCGTTTTGCCCAACCAAGCCCACAAATATAGAGGGTACTGCAAGTGGAGGCTACAGATTTGGTAGAAGGTGGAAGAAACCAGGGAGGGCCCAGGGAGCTGGACAGAAGGGAAAATATGAGCACATATGAGAGCAAAGCAGACAGAGACAGCACCTGGAGTGTTATAGCTGGGGTGTCAGATATGATGCAACCAGGACAGTGTCATGACAGTGAGTAGTTTACAGGACTCAGGATAACAGGGTTACAATGGTCATCTATTCACAGAATTCCTTATTTTGGCCCTCATCCCCCAAGTTGTCCACAAGAACTTGCCCAGAAATTGCTACTGGGATGAAATGGTTTCAATCTAAATCAGAGCTTATGTCTGTGTTATCCCAGACAGTAAATAAAGACTGTAAGAAGAGCTGGGTGAAACAGCTAATGGAAAGAAAATAATCACAGGCTTTATCCTCATCATCAAGAATATCACACAACATTTAGCCGACTAATTGGCACATGCTGTCACTTCATTTTGATGATGCAATCAGCTCTACATAGTCGATCTATGTACTTAGTGGGGTCCCGCTGGTAAAAGCAATGTTCTGCAAAGGCAGAAATGTCTATCCATATGGAGCTCATTGCCAGAATGAGCCTCTCTTTACACTCCTGGTTGGATTTCTCACTTATCCTCATTATCTGTTACTGACATTTGTAAGGATCTAATATTCTGAATCATGGAGCCAATTCCACTTTTACTGCTCTCCAAAGCATTTCTACTGTTCCACCAAAGAGGTTCCAGAGATTTAAGTATAAGGGGCATTTAGTCTTATGTTGAAAGTTTGCTTTCCAAACTATTTTCCCCAAAAATTTAAATTAACATCTGTGTCATCTCTGAAATTCCTTACTTGGCTATTTTGTGTTTAATAAGTTTTGTCCCACTGAACCTTGGGAAACAAGTGTTTCATGTAAACAAAGATTTTATGTTCCATATTTTATTATCATGATCACTTAAGATAATCACACATCTGAAAATTTACACCTATCAAGTTATCAACGGGTTAAAAAAAATGTTCGTAGAATGTGTTTGAGTTAGAGGAAACTGTTTTCTAAAATGACATGACACTGATAATCTCTACGCTTTTAAAAGTTATCTTACTCTTGGTTGTAAAATATTTCATATATGAAAGAAGTTACTCATTCAGCATTTGAAAGCTGCAGTTTAAAAATTCTCATGGTAAAATATACACCATTGTAGAAGTTATTCGTCTAGAATTGCTCAAGAGGATGGTTTAGGCTAAAAAAAAGAAAGTAAAACAATCAGAAGACTTTGAATCCAAGAATTAATAATTAACCAGTTGCTAGTAATATCTTCACTGAATTGGAAAGACAAATTGTCAGCTCTACAGATATTCACAACATTTTTATCACCCAGGTAGTATGAAATATTTAACCTGAAAATTTGCACTATTTCTCCATGTAGAAAAGTTTTCATGGCACTGGCCCAAGTTAATACAATAGGTTGCAGAATATTGCTGTTTCCAGTCCACTACTTCAAAAGAAGAGGAAAAATACAGTAAAAAGACTGTATCCTTAGAAGACAAAAAGTCTTTTCATGCAGACAGCGAATCAGGACTCTAAAACCTTTGTGTGTGAGTACACTTCTGCCCCATTCCCTTTTGCTTGTAGTTCTTTGGAGTTACCGGGATAGTGCCACCTCCATTTAATAAGCACATTTTGTCTAAATAGTTTTCTTGAGTTCCAGCTCAAGAAATTAATAAACAATTGATTAAACACATAGTGTTTCAGAGATGTGCCACTAATGTAAGCATAAAACTGTATTTTGTTTTTTGAAAAGGAATATGACATCGTATTATTGACATTTTAATATTGACATCAACAGCAGCACATAAAAATGTGCACTTAGATTCTAAACTTTTTAATTTTATGGCTTCTCAGCACTTGGCAATAGACAGCACCATTTTTGCTTTGTTTGTAATACAATTTATTGTCTTTTTTTTCCTCAGAAAGCTCACAGTATGGTCAGCTGTGCTAAAATTAAATATATATATATATATATATCTCCAAAGATGTTCTAACAAAACCTAAGAATGGCTCAGATACTAAGGAATTAGCAAAATCCATTAACACAATTAATACTGCTTCCCACATGGAAAGAATGATACAGGCACCAAAAGGTTTTACAGTCATGAATGAAGGAGGAGCAAGAGGAGAAACTGAAGAGGGCAGAGACACTTTGTAAAGCCTCTGAACAAAGCTATAAGAATTCATTGACATGCCATAGAACTTGAAAGAAAGATCAGATTTTGGGTGACAGATACTGGGATAAGAAGAGAAGAATCTTGCTAAGCAAATGCTAGAATAAGATTTCTGCTTTTCAGCCATCTCTGTTTCTCAAACAGCACCAGCTGCTAGCTCACAGAAGGATGAGACGTGTGCCAGAGCCGTGCGTGGCGACAGCAAGTGCAGGGATTGGGAGCAGGCAGCAGGCTGGGACACCCTTTCTCTCCAGTAGCAACAAACTGTTCAGTCTGTTCAAGCTGCCTCCTGGATCTTCACCCTGCGACTCCACTCTAATAAGTAAAGCTTAATAAACCCTCCCTTTGTTTTTCTGCACATCTTCTCTAGTGCTGGGGGTTACCACGAGCAAAGTGCAAATGGGGAGCAAGGATGCCAACTCGGATAAGAGCTGCACAAAGCAGGGCAGGTGCACCCTGGAGCAACACACTCCTCAGGGAGATGCCTCAGGAAAGGCAAAGGTGAGAACACATCATCCCACTCTGCTGCTCGAACAGACCTCTCCCTAGGCATTAACAGTAACACTTTTCAATATAAGCTTTTCCTTACTCAATTAAAAAAGAGGCAACCATCTTAAAATGGTATTAAAAATATTAATAAGCTACAAATAGATAACCTGAAATCAAACAAGGACTTGCTCTGTAAATATTTGTGTCATAGGCAAACTAAAATAAAGTGTGACCAGACAAGAAGAGATGCTTCTCAGACAGGGATATTTCCATCTTACTCATACAGTTGCACTACTCTCTTGCAAGGTCTAAAAATAAATCGGCTTTCAGATAAAGCTCAATGTTGTGAATTTCAAACACAGAGAGGAAGGTTCAGAAAGACAGCATAGAAAATACTATATTAGCATAAAGAAAGCTCATGTTTGAAATGTAAAGAAAAAAGTTTGCAGAGCACATGCTTGCCTGGAACAAGTCAGATCAAAATTAGTGGCTAGGTAACCTGACAGCTTTCGAGTACATGTCTATGTATATTGACTCTACTATTAACTTTAAACAAACTGCATCATTGTAGTTTAAAGAAAGAACATTTGCTGTTTCATCTTTTTTGAAAGTCTTTTACCTTCTTTATTATAATATTTAAAAATTACTAATCCTGCTCAGTTTTTCATCCCTTTGAGCAGCAGAGTGGCAGTGATGTCATTATACAGTCCAATTATTCTTCCATTTCCTGCCTCTCTAAAAAGCTTTTTGGTTAAATACAAAACCACAGCTAACTGACAGGACTTTACTAAGCTTGTTTAAATCACAGCAGTCCACACTCATTAAGGCCCTTCATTAACACTTACTGACTCTTCAGCTGCATCGGTCACAGTCAGTTGTCACAAAGATATACAACTTTAGAGAAGTGCTCCAAACTCTTCCAGCAATAAAGTTTGCCTACTTAGGCTTAAAAATATATAACTAATTGTACAAGTTGTCTTGGTAAGTCATCTCATTCCAAATCCCAAACCACAGCATCTCAAAATGGAGACCTGACTTCCTGGAGTCCTTGGGTGCAACAGCCACTTGGCTGGCCCTCAAGCAGCCACAGCTGCCCAAGATGGCAGCGTTACATCTTGAAGGGACAATTTCTGCTAGTTTAGAGTCTGATTAAAAAAAAAACAAAAACAAAAAACCCCCACCATTTTTGACTGCCTTAGATACTGCATTTAGAATTATTCTTCCTGTAAAGAACAATTATCTGTTCCCTATCTACAATGAACAGACACACGTTGCTTACACATTCACACATAGTTTATACAGTTTGGACATTTTTAATGGGTTTGTAACTGTAGGTAGTGTTGATACACATACTGGGAAATTTTTGACAGGGCTGATAAAACCTTCAAAATCTGATTTTTAAGTGACTCTGGAGGATACATTAAATCTTGCTAAAAGGAAACTAAGAAGCATTAAACCTTCCCAGGCAGTATGGTAAACAGAGATACCACACTGGAGGCTGAGCACAAATACATACCACATAGCAAAATAAGATTTGAGAAAGTGGAAAAGGCAGGCAGCAGAGCTGAGCAGCAGGGTATGAGAGGTTATCAGAAGAAAGAAAACATCCTTCTGAAAGCTGGAGTCATGTTCCAGTCAAGGAAGTAGAAAGACTCATGAGCTATTGGAGGTTAAATAAACTTAAAAAACAAAACAAAATCAAAGCAAACTCAAACAAGGCAGGCCAAAAGAACAACTGAGAAATGACTAACAGGAGACAAAAATTAACAGAAACCCTTTTTTCATGCCCAAATGTGAAGACTGCCAGTCTGACCAATATGTGGTCAAGGCATAAAAGCAGCACTTACACAGCAGAAAATAAGTATTTTGTGCTCTGCATATGGAGAACACAGAGCCTGAAGAAGGTGCTATGTCAGGACATTTGTTTATGAGGGACTGGTTGGATTATCCATTCAAATGGATGTTTCAGTGGAAGGGGCTACAGAACAAACATATGAACAACAACAATTTGTACAGATCAGTTGATATTTATGAAAGAGTTCTTGAAGAATTTGTGGATGAAGCAGTAGTATGACTGTTTCTTAAAACTGCCTCGCTACTAGAGGGCTGCAAAATGGCTAACATCGTATCAATTTTATAAAAAGCCCCAAGGGAAAGCCAAAAAATTCCAGGTAGCCTGATACCTACACTGATCAAATTGGTAGAAAAATATTTAAAAAAAAACCCCAATACCAGCAGACAGATGATGATCTGTTCTATTGGACAAGTCAACACTGCTCTTGTAAAAGCTTGAAAATACCATGAAAGAAAAGCAAATAGTAGGGAACAGAGGAAAAAAAAAACCAAAAAACACAACACCCTAATTCCAGTGCAATAAATACAAGACAATTTTTATAAGATTATATTAGGACTGGAAAAGAGTAATAGAAGATAATATGGATAATAGAAGATACATAGGCTATTCCATACAAGGATCAGTCAAGCACTCTGTGAGACTTCAGGAGAGAAAAGAGCTGACTGTGTTCACTGTGATAAAGGGCTCTATGCCACTAAGATCTCCCACATGTACAAAAAAAATAATTGTCATTGTCTCTTCCAATAGAAGAGGTAGGGTGCATGAAATAAAAAAAGCCAACGACAAGTTCACAAGCAAGTGAAAAAGGTATCATTTTGCATAGCACATTCACATTCCAGAGCTCTTTGACACAGGGTGTTCCAAATTTGCACAGGTCCACAGAACAACTAATCAAATTAATGAACTGAAATATAAGAATAAAGTGTATCTATTAAACTTAAGAACCCATCTCTTCATCTTAGGAAGGGCTCAAGCTACAGATTTCTGGATGCCAACAGAATACGCTGTAGAAGTTTGCTCTGTGAATTCATCCTATTCCTATACTCTCTCCTCAGCATTTGCTTGTGGCTGGAGGTGGGAGGAAGACGAGGGATGTAGCTGAGCCTGTAGCCAAAGCTGTACAGCTCTTTCCACATATCAGGCTCTAACCACTGTTTTGGGTGCCATGCTTCAGACAGCTGCCCAGCATTGGCAAATACCTTGCAAAGTGACAGAGAACAGAGAAAACATAATGGCCACAAAGTCACTGAACAGGAATATTGGTTTTCCTGCTTGCAGCTCACTCACCGTTTTTTAACATTTATTCTACTACTCCCAAAGGCAAGGAAAGCAAGGACCAGCATGGGTGAGGCACTTTCTCAAAAGCTATGCTAAGGTTTGGTGGTAGTCTCCTCACAGTTGTACAATTGTAAGGTTGACTTTTACTTTCCTCTTACTGAGGCTGTCCGAAGAAAAATTGTCCCTGACAATACAAACCCAACAGTAATACTACAGATACAGACATTTAGTAGCACATCTGTTTTCATTCTCATTTGCACCGAGAGAAATTTTAGACTATTCTGACAGGTCAACCAGTCCTAGAACTCAACTCAGAAAACTTAAAGCTAGATTCTCCAATGGTGCGACCCAGGTGAATTTCCCTAAGCTTAGGATCACAGATTTATAGTCTGGTGTGTTCACTAGACAGAATGGTAGAGGTGTGAGTGTTCTGGGAGAAGCAGTGGTAATAAGATGAACACAGACTGGCCTAAAATTTAGTTTAGTTTCAACTCATAACCTCACTATAAAACCATTCTGGGTTTTTTTTTTCCCCCCTCAGATTTCAGAAAGCTGGTCCAGACTTGAAGGCGAGTTTCTCATTCCTTCTTGAGAGCTCTCTCAAATGAGAGCTGGCATCTCATTATATGGACTGCAGGCTCCAATAAATCATAGGATACAGTAAACTGAGCTGACTACCAAGTCTTACCCATAAGATCATATTTCTTTAAGTTTGTCACAACCTGGGAGGTAATCAGAATGAAAATGGGTGCCTTACATATACAAAACCCCCTCCACTTATGAGAGCCCTACATATACAAAAAACCCTGAAGTTATTCCTGCTCGACATCACACAGTATCTGCAAGCAAGATAAACAGATTCATGGTGGGAAAAAAAAAAAATCTGTTCAAATAAAATATGCAAATGCTTTCAGGCTTGCATGTCGTTGATACTTTGGAAAGGTTCTGTGCGCCCACAATGTTTCTCCTTTCAAGGGTAGTAAGGGACACGTCCAAATCGTTAACTCAACTCAGCAGCTGCTATTCCAAATGGTACTCAACAGCCTCAGAAATGAACAGCATCAACTTCTTTAAGTACATATCAATGAATAAATCTGTTCTGAAATGTTTACCAGGGAAGAGTCTGATCATCAAGGAAAGGGAAAATTAATATCAGACTCAGTAACTGTCAGAATATAAATCAAGGATAACACTGTTCACATCATTGACAATCCTTGCAGTTACTTAACTACTTTAAGCATAATCCTACCTAAATCCAAGCCTGAGCATAGCAAAACCTTACATTTGCAGGGAGAGTACACACGAGAAAGGACAGAAAAACAAAAAGAAATCTAGGTAAATTCTACTGAGAAAAATCATGTCCTAAACTGATTTTATAACAAGATCTAAAAATGTCTAAGTCAAATTTATGACACACTATTAGGTAAAACAAAAATAAGGTAAACTTGACTAAGGGGCAAAAAGAAAGTCTTAAACACCTACCTTGTATGGGACAAGGCTCTCAATGAGGTGCAAGGAAGACTTCAATTCATTCTCTCATGAATTAAGAATGTTTCCTGAAAAATCTTCTATTTTTAACTCCATGATGATTTTAATTTTAGTCCCTAATAGTAGCTAAGTGGTTCAATTTTTCTGACCACTTTCTTCCTAGCTGTGAAACAGGTGCTGTAAGGATTAGTTAAGTTTACCAAAAGTAAAAAAAGATTTTTTAAAAAAATCCTGCTATTATTAAACTCAACTCTGCATTGTATATTATAGTATACTCGATACTTTTGAAGTTAACGTATTTACAAACCCTAAACAGCGATGGAGTGTGGCCACTTATGTTTTCTAGACATTCTGGATGTTTTCAAATCAATACACTACTGCCAAGAGACAGTGTGCAGTTTTCTGAAGCAGCTTAAGAGGTGAAACTGAAAGCCTGTTCCTGTAAAGTGAAAGTAAATTGCACTACTCAATTACCCATATAATCATTTTCTATTGAGGTTTTTTTGCTTTAATTTTTGAGAAGTCTGTTTTGATAAGCTCCTTAAGCATCTTTATCAGATGGGTCAATTATTTTTTTAAAAAAAACAACCTGAACCAGACTCTCCCTCATTTTCACCATTTAGGCTTCATTACTTGCCAATAACTGTGAAGGATATAAATTTTAAATTGTACTCTTCAGTGAATATATTTATTACTGTCATGTCTGAGCAAGACAAAGCAATTGCAATATCAGGTGATGGCACATACTCATCAAAACAAAAGAGATCAAAGGATCTGAAACAAATACAAAGGCAGAAAGGGTTTTCATAAGCCAAAGCCCTCTGCAGCAATTCAAGACAATGTGTCTCTTCCTTCTCAGTTAACAAAATCAAAGCAGCAGCAGCTCAGGGAGGGCAGGGGGCAAATTCCTGCTATTTTCCTAAACATTCTCATTCCTGTTATTTTCTTAAACTTGTACAGACATTTTGATACATGGAATAGGATGTGGGCATCCGTCTCGTCTCTCAAGTAACAAGTTGATAGGACAAAAGGAAACAGTGTCAAGTTGCAACAGGGGAGGTTTGGGTTAGACTTTAGGAAAAACATCTTCACCAAAAGGATTGTTAAACACTGGAACAGGCTGCCCAGGGAGATGGCAGAGTCACTATCCTTGGAAGTATTTAAAATACATGTAGATTAGTCACTTAGGGACATGGTTTAGCGATGGACATGGCAATGCTAGGTTACCATTTGTATTGAATGATGATCTTGAAAGTCTTTTCCAACATAAATGATTCTATGATTAATAACAATGTGCCAATTCTTCACCATTTTAACTGTAGTTTATACCTGCCATCCTCCTGCTTCCTCCATTCATCAAGCTACAAGATTTTTAGGCCCCAGACTTTTATTTATTCTATATTTATACAACTACCAACTCCCTTGGGGCCTTTTCATGCAATCTCTATACAAATGTATGTCAGCATAAATGAAACAACAGTACTTAAAATATGTTCAACAACATTCAGGAAAGTAGACCTCCAGTCCTGACTGCACTTCTTATGAGTATGACGTGAATGCTTCTAACTAATAATGGTCTGTTCTGTTCAGCAAAGTTGAACTCTGAATTGAATTCACCTTTATCTTCATGTCATTTTATCCTTTTATAATTTAATCATCATGTGATCAGCTCCTGGGCTAAGCAACATGAAACTAAATAAAAGAAAAAAACCCACAAAACCTTGAAAATGGCAGGTTCAGGTTTAAGTTTCAGATGTCAAGAATGCATTATGTCTCTGAAAAAAAGGAACAACGAGCTTTCAAGAATATATTGAGCATAAAGGAAAATGAAAGAAAAGAGAAGCCTAGCGTTACTCGACAAATGAGTATAATTGATGCTGTATTTCTACAGCTTTCAAGTCAGTGATCTACATTACTACTTAACTCCTAGTGTTCAGAAATAGCTGTTGCAGAATAAGTATTACATAATATTTCCATGTCTGAATATTTTTTCATTACAGCTCTTAAGACCTTTTACTGAAATAATTTTTATTTGCAGACACATCCAAATACGATGCGTAAACATCTGCAAAATTTTATAGCTCTAGATGACATGCTGTGTTGATTTCTTAAGTTGCCAGTGCTTAAAGATTCATAGTTACATTAATCATAAAAAAAAAGAATACACTTAATTCTTTGGTTTTGCACTTCAACTTTATTTTTTTCGGTTTATTTTTAAATCAATGGTATAAGACAATTTAATGGATTTGGGAGGAGAATTTCTTGTTTTTTCTATCTTGGAGCTTATTAAATGAACTAATCCATCACTTCTGAAAGGAAAGAAAACAATTACTTAGCAATGAGCAATAGCACTAGGCAGCAATGCTACCCAGCAGCATGCCCAGAAAATCTCTTTAGTTTGTACTCATTTTGATACTACTTCAAGTTACTCAAACTGCAATACAGAAGACCACCACAGTGGTCACTCCAGGCAACGTGTCAAGGGAAATGCAGCTCTTGTAGAGTTCTATAAAAACCAAAAGCATCCTATCCTAGAAATCATAGTGCATCATGTATGTAACTAAAAGGCTACTGCAGCATAGGGTGCTTCTTCACTTTGACAGACAACTGTTGGTTCACTTGGAGGAAAAAAGGTTACTAGCTCATTTTTCATAGAGGGCAACTGATGCTTTCAGGTATGCCTTAGAGCTCCCCTACCTGTACACTTGCTCAGAAACACCAGGTAAGGCCCGAATCAAACATTCAATATTTTGTATCACTAAAAGCCTACACAGTTCTCCCTCTGTTAAGTAATATGATCTGGTACAGCAGCCCACTTTGTAAAGAGTTTAGGATTTTGTATTCTTCTCCCTCTACAACATAAATAAAAACATCTATTTCTCTTGTCAACATAATGTTGTGAATTCTTACCACTGACATCTACTTTACTTCCATCCTCCAGTTCATCTGTTTTATTTCTCAACAGTTTACCAATTTAGCACTGGTTTTAGTGACATAATGGAAGAGGGAAAAAAAGAGCATGTCTGTCAATCACTATTTCCATAGCTTTAATTTGTCTCCCAGTCTCAAGTGCTCTTTCAGGAGCGCTGAAGCTTCACCCATGACAGCCAGTTCTACTTAAGTCATTATTTACTGTAAATCTCTAAATTTAAGCAAAATTTGCAACATACTGCGATAGGTTAGACACAAATGAGCACAAGGAAGCTCAGGACTGAAATTTGTCTTTTCATTTTTTGTTAACACATCAAAAAGTTCAATATTCTTTCAATAAGTAAGTTCTTCAACACAAAACAATCTAACTGCATGCTTCAGTAATAAATAAATAAAACAAAACTATCACAGCATGATGCTAAAAGCTATCCATCACCTTGGTTAGCCTGACAGGACATCCGGAGTTATGGACAGTATGCTCTCTCAAGAAGTGGGTGTTTATACAAATTATGTATAATTTAAGTCTTGTACATAATCTGTGGAAATTCATCACCAATGAATTGACATGTTACATACATAGATACATGATGTAAATGCACTGAATACTAAATATATTGTGTACCAGTACTTGAAGGAGGGAGGTTTTTATGTAGCCCATAATAATTTGCCCCATCATAACAGCAGGTGCTGCTCTAATGGAAACTGCATAAAAATACTCAGATAAGAAACTACCTAGTCCTGCAAGCTGATTTACTACCTCAGTGCAGCGGGAACAGAAGGCACCAAGCAGCTCGAAGGATCAAGACTTAATACCTTGTGCTTAAAATTGTTTTTCATTTTAAAAAACAAGATATTTTACAAATAATTAATTCAGCTTTATGACACTTCTGTGTACTACAGAAATTTGATTGCAACATTGAGATTCATTGTAAAGCCCTAAATCTTGAAACTTTAAGAAACTTTATATGAAAAACTCTGCTCTGGCTCTTAAAAGTTCCTCAATTGCTAGCCTTAATATTGGAATCAAGAAGAAGGAAATGTGACCGAGCTGTAGCTGGGTCATAAATCCAGCTGGGTCATATGTTCATAAAGCAAAGGAGAAGGAAAAAGCTTTTCAATCAAAGCAAGAAAGAGGGTGTGACATAAATCTAGATAATGTTCTATGCAGCATGCTATTAATCAGGTCTCCTTGCAACATACATGTGAGTTTGGGGTTTGTTTTTAACCTGTAACACTATGTCAACATCCTGTATTTCAAACTCACTCCACATTTTTAATTCATTTAGAAGTTCTTGGCTGTAGAAAGCAGAACCTAGAAGTCGTGGCATGCTGACTCGGTAGCAATTCTACTGTCTCTATGCATAAGAACAGTAATCATGGATCAGAGTGGTAAATCATCCCTCACAGTGACTATCAGTAGTTACCTTAAAAAGTTTAAAAGGATACAGCAGGTGTACAGTGTATATATTTCAATAGTCTCCAAGGGCTAGCAGACTTCTCTTGGTTTTGAACACAGCAGACTCTCTGGCACGCTGCACGTTGCTAGAACAGAATCACCTTCCCCCAGGAACTTCTGCCTACCTTTGCAGTGGCTGTGCCCAGTATACCTGTACATGATGTCTGCTATTTTTCTTTCTTGCCATAACACAAAGCCAAATATTTAACCAAATGATCTATAAGACAATTTTTTAGCAATTAAACATCTGCTTATTTACAAACTGAGGTGTTTCCTTCTTTGATGAAATAAAATGCATAACAGCTGAAACACACTTCATAACACGTTGGCTTTTTTTAAAAGCTACAGACACTGCTTAAACAATCAAGAAGAAGGTGAGAAGGAAGGAAGGAATAGCTACATGACAAGCCTGTAAGAAAAAATTGAGAAACGTGACTTGACACACAGGTCACAGCAGGTGACACATGATTTACTGATGACAAGAAAGGGCCCACCTAGTACTTTCTACACTGTCAGTTATAATACCATACTGGAGACATCTTGTCTCACGGGAATTGGATCGCTTGATAAAGATATCCCCAGAACAGATGTCTTATTTACTGAACTAATTATTTTGTGATGACCTTGATCAATAATACCAGAAGCAAAACGTGCAACATTTGCACATTGTTCTGAATTTTAAAACCCCTTTAACCTCTCCTTAGCTTGCTAAACACATCAGCCTGTGCTGTCAAGTTTCAACCTATCTATCAGCAAACTTTAAAGCATGTTTAAGTTACAAGTACACTGTTGCAACATCAGTTTCCTTCTCGCAGGATACACTCGCCCTCCAGCCCTGGGATTTGGATTATTGCTGAGTAAAATAAGGTGATGAAACGATTATTGCTGAATTGCACATGATTCATAGCTGGTAATAACAACCTCCAAATGTAAAATTCAAATTTACATTCTCATAATCAAAGGTCAGAAAAAGACAGTAAAAATGGGTCATTATTTATAGCAGCTGAAACTATATGTTTACACTAGCTACTGTATATAATTCTTAGATGAACGGTGACTACACTGCAAAGAATATGATATATACAGAATTACAGTTTTATAGCTTCTTGTATACATCCTGCTACCTTTCCCTGTAAGAAAAGCTTTTCCATGCAATATTAATGTGCCATTCTTTAACATACAATTCTCCAAATATTTAATCTCCTTAAGTATCTCTTTTTGTAGAAGAGAAGAACAAGCAACAACAGACTGTCTGCTCAGCATGGGAACATCTTCTGCCAGCACTCAGCCTTGCAAGGGAGGCAAATCCAGTCACTGTTGCCCTTTAGCCAAAGGTATGTATATAAACAAAGCAGCTTTAAAAAGAATAATTTCTTTGTCTGCAACACCAGGCTTAAGACTCACTTATGCACCATAACAGCCAAACTATTATTATTTGAAACATGTCAAACATTATGGGCATGGGCATACAAGAGAACTCTGTATAATAGTGATGTCAAACATTCCTGCCTACAATCAGCGTTTGGCACACCTAAGTCTTCTTTGAGCCACCAAACAGACGGCAAGATCTTGTCAGTTGAACTGGTATCTAAAACGGTCATCATCATGACAGCATGAACAACTGTTTGTGTGACCCTCCACATATGTCTTTGAGACAAGCAGATCCATGACAAGACTTTTACTTTACAGAGTACTAATTCAAGCTACGTTGTGAAGGCGACATGCATTGTACCAGTTTCCAAGCTATTTTATTCTCAGTAATCACAGCCTACACATTCAGTAGCTAACTGTTGAAGCAATCCCTACATGAGAATGTGGCACTTTGGCATGTTTCCCTTTTGAACGTTTATTATTTTTAATATGAATGGGGAGTTCTTTATAATCATCAAATACAAAAGACTTCAGCTTTAATTTAGAACAAGAACACCCTGGCCAGCAGAAGCTTGGCATGAAGAACAGAAATAAAAAGAACTCTTATTGCCCTTTTAAAAATTTAAAAGCAGCACCTTATCAGCATAGTGGCAGCATTATTTAAATAGCTTTCATGTCTCATTTTCATACACTATTTCTATTAAATCATTGAGAATAAACATTTATTTTCATTTACTAATCTTCTTTCCCACAATTAGAATCTCTCTGAATTTGTGTACAATAGTAATTTCATTTCTTCTCACTTGCTTGCATCTTAATTAAAATCAGCTTATGTTGACTTTCATTTTTACAATACATCACAGCACCTTCACGACCCCCAGAGAGTAATGAGTCTTTAATATTTTATTTTGACCTTGTTAAGTTACTGGAACCATCAAAGATTTTTCTTCCCTCCTCAGTAAGCATTTTTTTTACTCTTCTCAAAACGAATGCGTGTGGAAACACATAGTTGAGAATTATGCTACCTTTAAACAACATACATCTGCTCATTTATGTACAAATAATGATTTGTTGTCTTTTAATTTATGACAAGAATTGGTTTATGAACCATAAATCTCATTATTAATTGAGGATCATTGCTTAAATGACACTTAAAGGCCTTTTCCATTTTGAATTTTAAAAAAATTAAAATCCATTGATAATTTAAATGAATTTATAGTGGTCATCTTCTACATAGGTATCTGAGTTTACAAAAGCAGAGAGGTGTGGGGAGAAGCAGTATCTTTTAATAGAACAGTGGACGCAGCTGAAAATAAAAAATACCCCAACAAGATACTCAAGCCTGTCTCCATGCCTGTAGCGGAAAGCTTGCCTATCTGTTTCAACTTCATCATCTTGTCTAATAACAGGTATAACTTGAAATGCACATGGCACATGAAGAAGCATCAATTCAGATGGGAAGCAGAAATGTACAGGGCTATCCCTTCAGCCTAATACCTGCAAATTTATCTTTGGAGCTCACAGAAAACACAAAATACAGGGTACACTGGCACATACATTTATACACTTGCCTTGGGTCTTCATCCAAATTCTCCCAGCGTTACCACTCTCACAGCATAGCCTCAGACTGAGACAAAGGTTTTGGTACAGTCTTGAGTCCTGCTGATGGAGAAAGCCTGATTACATGCTATCATTTAGCAGATTTGTTTAGTGTCTACATTCAGTGTGGACCCTTACCTGACAGCCCATTCTATCTAACCTGTTCACCTATTACAGGGAGGCTATCTGGCAGAAGACTTTCCAAGACGAGCTCAGAGCCTGAAAAGGAGCTGTGACTTGCAGGTACTTCACACTAGCTTTCAATGGCACAACTGCACATGTGATGCTGAGATGCGGCATGGAGCCTAGCTCCAAATGCATGTTGCATATTTTTTTCTCTCCTTAAACAAGAAGTGCAGACACAGCCACAAAAGTCTCTTCACTCAGGATTGTATTTACATTCCAGCAAGCAGAGCCTTAAGCTCTTAAGCCATGTGCAACCAGTATTTGGCTACTGGGTGGAGGGGACTGGAGGCAACTGGTGACAAAGTGGGAGAGGTAAATTGTTTGCCAGGAAAAAGCTGAAAAGTTTCAACAACAACAGAAGTTTTAAAAAAGAAAGATAAGAATGAATGAGAATAAGCATCAATACTAAGATGAGGAGTAGCAAGGGAATATGTCTATTTTAAGGAGAAAGCAGCTTGAATGAAAACAGAAATATGTACAGTCCTCTTTGGAGGCTAGGAGAGAAAGGAAAAGATGCTGCTTGTGATTGAATCATCACTTCATCTAGAGAGGACAAAATTTAGGGGCTTGAAAGGAATACAGCTAATAGATCACCTGGGTATGTGCTGTGGAAGAGATTACAGGTTAGTAAAGTGGAATCCCTAGCGGAAGTAATTATAATTTCAGCATTTCATATGCTATGCAGATTTACACAAGGTCCAAAAAAAGAATACTTAACTGTTTATCATGTCCACCTTCTTGCCTCAGCATAGTATATCTCTTTCTCTCCCAGCCACCTTAGAACGCGACTGTTGGTAGTCAGAGCAGCTTAAGTTCTGTCACCAGAAGCAGAGAACTTTTGAAGAAATACAATACAAACACCCACAGCTCTCCTGTAGATTGTGTTACCAGAGAAAGTCAGCTTATTGAATAAAACCTTTCATAGGCTTCCTTCAGATGAGGCGTGCGACAAGTGCCTAATATTATTGAACCTGTAATTAGAAGCCTCACCGCGGCTACTGAGACATGTACATAGACCACAGACATGAGCTCTGAAGGAAGGACGGGTTCTCCAGCTGTGAAAGCAAAGGAACAACAGGCTCCTAAGAACAAATACTCACTTTGCCATTAGTTGATAGCTTAAGTCACAGCTCTCCATGCGTGTTAGTTCCTCATTTGTGCAACAGTTACACCTAACCACCCTGTCATGTCATGTCACTGTGCAGGTAGTGCCTATAAATGACCACTCCAGGACAGAACCAAATTCTGTTCTTTAGTAAACACCATAAATCCCATCTGTACATTTACAGAGATGTAGGTGGGCAAATAAAATATCTACACCATAAAATTCTTGCGCAGTTTCCTCACATTAAATACATTCAAACATTTTTTTTTCTCATTGACATGAACTGGCAGGATCTGAAACAGAAATATTACATCACAAATAGTCACTTGCAGTAACACATTCTCAGGCTTCAGCAGTCAACACTCCTGAGCAGACTTTTCCCCCCCCAAGGCCTAACATGACTACTTTGTCCCTACAATGCATCTGTGCTCATCTGTAAATAAAAGACAGATACTGTATTTTAAGAAAGGTGAGTAAGGGATAGAAGAAATCATCCCCTTTTTAAAAAGAGAATGAAAAATCTCATCTCCTATTCAAACTCTCAGTCAATGTAGTGGTTTAGCCCTAACT